>JAAOAJ010000053.1:0-389107 GCA_013781345.1 Fusarium coicis | reverse complement strand
GCTCACGTCTGCAACGGAACTTACCAGGGCAAGCATGACACCACGTATGATCATGATCTGTTCCTTGGCATGCCCTATGCCCAACCTCCCGTAGGCCCCCTGCGTTTCTCTTCACCCAAGTCTCTTGATAAGGCCTGGAAGGGACCTCGAAATGCCACTGAGTTTGGATGGATGTGCATTGGTTACGGCTCTGATACCCAGAACCTCGGTAACCCTGTCAACGAGGATTGCTTGACCATTAACATCGTACGACCTTCTGGTGTTAAGGCCGGAGACGAGCTTCCCGTTGGTCTTTGGGTTCATGGCGGCGTAAGTTCCTGTCTTACAAACTAAGCGCTATATTATGACTAACAATATGACAGAGCTACACCAACGGCGGTTCCCGAGACCCTAGGTACAACCTGAGCTACATCGTTGACCAGTCCGTCAAGGAGGGCAAGCCCATCGTCGCTGCCTCCATCAACTACCGTGTATCGCAATGGGGCTTCCTCTTCAGCGAGGAGATGCAGAAGGAGAATGCCGGTAACTTGGGCTTCAAGGATCAGCGCCTGGCTATGAGATGGCTGCAGGATAACGTCGCCGCCTTCGGCGGTAGCCCCGACAAGGTCACTATCTGGGGAGAGTCTGCTGGCGCTCGATCCCTGGGTATGCAGCTTGTCGCTTACGAGGGTCAGCACAACAACCTCTTCCGTGCTGCTGTCCTCGAGTCTGGTAGCCCTGTTGCGCTGTTCAATGAGGCCTCTGATTGGCAGGAGTACTATGATGCTCTTGTCAAGAAGACTGGATGCGACTCTGCCTCCAACAACCTCGAGTGTCTTCGTGGCCTTCCTTGGCAGACCCTGAACAACATCTTTAACAACACTACCCCTCTCGATGTTACTGCCCCTACTCTCACTGCGGTTATCGACGGTGACTTCATGACCGCCCAGGCCTCTAAACTCCTCCTGGCTGGCAAGTTCGCTCACGTCCCTCTTCTCATGGGTAACAACTTCGACGAGGGTACTGCGTATGCTAAGAAGGGTATCAACACTACCGAGCAGTTCCAGTCCTGGCTCTCCAGCCTCGGCCTCAGCCAGACCCAGGTCGCTACTGCTACTACTTTGTACCCTGAAATCCCTGCCGACGGGATCCCCGCATCTTTCACTGGCCGTCCTACCAACGAGTATGGCTCCCAGTGGAAGCGTGCCGCCGCCTTCGCTGGTGACTTCCAGCAGCACGCCGGACGACGCCTCTTGGCCCAGGTCTACTCTGGCTCTTCCATTCCCGTCTTCTCCTACCTCTGGAACGTTTACGTCAATGGCCTTCCCGCCATCCTTGGAGCCACCCACTTCCAGGAGGTCGCTTTCGTCTTCAACAACGTCAAGGGAGTTGGCTACAAGCCTAGCCCCTTTGATGGCAAGCCCGAGACTTTCGTTGAGCTCGCTGACCTCATGAGCAAGATGTGGGTTTCTTTCATGCATGACTTGACACCCAATACCGTCAAGACTGCGCCCAGCCATGTCACCTGGCCTCAGTACACACTTGAAGAGCCTCTTAACATTGTCTTTGATGTCAATAAGACTGATCTCAGCTACACTACTGTCGACAACGTCCGAAAGGAGGAGGTTGCTTTCCTCCTTGACAGTGTCTTTGCCTAAGTTCGTGGCCAGCAGTCAATGCGTTGGCTGGCTGTAATGTATAATAGGGTGCCATTCCAACATCCTTCTAAAGACGTATCGGCCAGGTGGCCAAAGCCCTTCAACACTTTGTATATAGCTTTATCTTCCATTCGTATTAGCGAGCATCTAGCCATGACTTGAATAGATCAAAACATCACATAGCCACGTAATGTGTATCGTGGTTTGCAATGGGTTCTCATTCTCGAGCAACTCATTCGCCCATTCTACGGTCGACATACTCTAGCTACTGCCAACTGGATTCCACCATATTCATAAACACCTTGCCCCGGTAACCAGTAACAATCTACTCTCTCTTGGTGAAGACCAGCTGGCATTCGTCCTGATAGCATCAAAAGTCAGTATATGTTAATGTTACAAAGTCTCAAAGCATGCAACAAACTTACCTCGGGAAACAAAGTAGCAAACACTCTAATCTCTTCCGAGCGGCTGGTTGCATGATGCATCCAGTCTAGTTCCAGAGAGGCCTTGCCAATCATGGCAGCCATAGTAAGCGGAACGTACTTGCGAGCCAGGCAATCGTGAGGACCAGCTCCAAAGACAAGCCAGTTCTTTGTCTTGGACTCGGCATCACCCGTGATCCATCGGTCAGGGTCAAAGGTCTCAGGGTTGGTATAGGCTTGAGGATCGTGAAGCGCGGGATAGCACGTAGGGACGATGAGGGTGCCTTTGGATACTGTGTACTTTGGTGTGACGGGGAAAGATTTGGTAGCCTCATATGGAACAAAGATGACTGGAGGACGATATCGAAGAAGCTCTTTGATGACTGCGTTAGTGTAAGGAATGGACTCGAGCATTGATAGTTCGAACGGCTGGTGCCTGTTACCGTTTCGTACCGCGAGATTCTCTTCTCGAAGACGATCGAGAACGTCGGGGCGTTGAGCGAGGACCTGGAATAGCCACGTAGTGGCGCTACTAGAGGCATCTTGGGAAGCGAACAGGAAGGTGAACATAGTCTGCCCGATTTCATCGTTTGTAAACTCACGGATCAAGTTTCGTGGTTTCTCAACTCCCTCTTCTCCTGCAGCAATACGGTCGTTGTACTTCTTGGACTCCATCATGTGCAAGACCCATTGATCAACGATACATCGCGGCTCAGCGCCAGAAGCCATGTTGGCCTTACAAGCCGCAGCACACTTTGAAAACTCAGCCAGCACGGCATCTGCTGTACGTTTTCCCTTCCAACACTTGGTGAACGGAACATAGACAGAGAGAGGTACGTTGACGAGCTCAAGGGCGGCTGTGACCTCATAGAAGTCGTCAGCGATCTTCTCGACAGCATCTTGTGATATGTAATCTCCAAAGAACGTTCGACAAGAGAGAGCACAATTGATCTCTCGAAAGAGACGCATAAATGCCATAGGCTTCCCCTTGTTGGCCTCGCTTGCTGCGACGAACCGGCCGAAGTAATCATCGTATACCTTCTCTTGGACGGGCAGGTAAGTGCTGAGTGCTTTGTTGACGAAGAGCCCATTGAGTCCTTTGCGGTACTCAGTATGTGCCTTGCCTTGAAGGAAGACCCAGGCGCTCGGCCGTAGGAGGGTTTCGGCCATAGGGACGATGCATGGCTTGGCGTATGTTGGGGACTTGAACACTTTGTGTGCGATATCTCGATCGGAAGCGAGGACGACGAACCTTGCCAATGATATAAGCGGCTTTTATGGCGAAGAAGTGGGACATAACTTACTTGTGGAACACCGAAACGCAACTAAGAGGACCGCTGGCCCATTGGGCGAGATAGTGGTCGAACTTGGGATAGAGTGCTCGGATGAAGGGGCCCATGAAAGGAATCTTGAAGGCTGGACCGGCAATTGGGCCCTTACGCCAGAGATACATGCACTGATCGTATACAATCAGGACAACTAGGATAGTGAGGAGTATTTGAGGTTGACTGTAGCCATTGAGGTAGCTTGAGAGCAGCCCATTTCCGTTGGAAATGTCCTCTTTCAAGGTTGAGCTGGCGTTGCTCATCGCTACCTCATGTCTGGGGCTGATTATGGATGCCATTCTGGGAACGAAAGTGAACAGAGCAGCCAACCGATGTATTGAAACTGGTACAGATCCTGGGGAATAGAGGACTTATAAGGTAGGACTCAAATCATGCTGGGTCTAGTTCAGGGGTTATCTAGGAACCTAGCATCCAGTACTGATCGGATCTTACAACAAGAATACGAGCTCCGTGGGTATGCCTCGAGTATTGGACGGCTTATCGTCTGATACAAAGGACTTGGCTGTTTGACTTGATGCGCCTCCCGGTATGGTCATCGGAATGCGATGGGCTGATATTGGTAGATTCGAAGTTATTGCATATGTACTAGACTCCGATCTGTAAGGCGGAGAAGGTGACTTGTGTATCTGCATCATATCAGATCTGTCTCGACGTTCAGCTTGTCGCAATCCAGTCCTTCTAAATTGGTATCCGGCCACGTAAATGATGTCTCGCCTTGCCTCTGACTGAGTTCCATACCATTCACCGAGGGATCTCCAAGTCCATCTGTAAGCCATGAAAGTACATCTCAACCTTCAATGGTGTATTTTATTCCAATGCCATTGCTGGCAAACATGCTTGCTGTCGTAGGCCCCGGCTATAGCCTGATCCCCCGCTTCTTTATTGCCGCTGCAGCATCTCTTGGCTTCCCGACACTGACGGAGACTAGTACACTTTAGGACTAGTCTCCGATCGAAAATCATGAAGCCGAATACGCAATTGCAGCGCCGCAGCAGCCAATTCGCGAATCAACATGTCGTACGTTTTTCGAGGGCTTCTCTGTGTCCGCTTTCAGCACTCTCGGAACTTTAAGTGATTGTCTCAATTGATGTTTGTGCGTGCTCATGTCAGAATTGCTTCCCACTGTTGCCGGAACACTTCTGCGCGCTCCGTCTCTAGCCACAGAATATTCCGTAAATGAACAACAACGTCATCCCAAGACTGCAACCCCATAGCATTTGCTGCAATTTTGGCTGCGTACATGAGCCATTGTATATCTGTTGGGTCCGTAGCCGAGACAATGGTGACTGAGAGCACCCAGATCTGCAAGGAACCGAAGAAGACGCTGCCCGTCTTGCCTGCTAGAGGCTGGAGGTGGCTCTTGAGACGCTGAATGATCCTGTTGGCCAGCTCCGTATGCGTATAATAAGTTGTGCCATGTATGATGAGCATGTATAGTGTTATGGTGCATCGTATGCACTCCGATTGAGGCGAGTTCGTGAGTGGTGGAATGAGCAAAAGCTTGTGAACCACGAAACATGTAAGATCGTGAAGTTCGGTGCCTATCGAACTCAAGGCGTTGGGTTGGTGAAATATGCCGCGCAAGCGAGTTAGAATATTTGCTATCTCGCGATCGAGGAGGAGAGCTTCAACAACGGGGTCTTGGACCTCAAGGAAGGATGATGCGAGAAGCCATTGCAGTGTTGGACCAACTCCATCTCCAATTCCGAGGTCGTCCTGTATTGCATATTGAGGAGAGCCTGTGACGAGCAACGATACCCTTTGAAATCAGTCCAGCAAGTATTTTAGTGGTAGGAAAATATGACTCACCAAGCAATCATCCTCGCGGTCAATGGGCTTACTTGTTTCACTTGATCAAGTCCACCTCGGATCCCAACAATACGTTTCGCTCCGTCTATATGCGCCCTACTGGCTTCGATATTCCCTTTTCCATGCTACACTCAAGAGTCAATCAATAGCGTTATAGTCGGTAGCTAGAGGAAATTACTCACTTCGATGGCAGCCAAGGTGACAACAGAGTTCAATGTCTCATCTTGAATCGCCAGCAACGAACTTCCAATCTTCTTCCGTATTAGAGATACAGAATCTACCATGAGAAGTTCTGATATAGGGAAGCCCTTCTGGGCACGCCTCTCTTCATCCAATGACGCCGTCTGTATAGAAACATGGAACAATGCTGGATCTGCAAGAGCCAATGGCCACCAAGAGACAATGAATGGATTTGAGGACATGTTGAGATCCAAAGGGTAATATTGAAAAGAGATATTGGAGAGAACTAGTTCTTGAGTCAGATATCAGGCCATCTTGAAACTTGATAGTCAATGCTTTACAATGCTGTATCAATCGTTGAACGTGAACTCTGGGAAGTCTGGTGGCTGGGTATGAGTCAAACGGATCGAAGGAATTGCCAGCGGGTGTGAATAGCTCCAGTGAGTCTTGAGAGGGCGATTCTAAATCTCGGCTCTTCGTCGAATACGTCTTCACCTCAGACTTGTCTATCGACCTGCTCCGAGCCGGCTGTTCCGGTGTTGGCGACGATGTTGTCGATGATGAAGACAAAGGCACGTTTGCGTAAATACACGTGACTTTTCTCTTGAGACATCGTGAACATTTGGGAGTTCCGAGATCGCAACTATGCTTTGCCTTCGCGCAGGCATTACAAGATCTTCGGAGCGAGGTTCGCATGGTTAACCGAGACGAGTTAGATGATAGTGATAGTAGAGGAGGAAGTTTATTAACGCGGTAGCAATCAAGTGGAGTTGTCAGTGAAACGGTCTAGCCTCTTTTGGGCCTGACCGTTATGTGACACTTCGGCCAACTGAATTACCCTGTACCTTGGCAGAGATCACGCAAGCACGCAAGATATGCCGCTTCTGGTCGACACGACGAGATCAACGGCCATTCATTATGACCTCATTTACGCAATTGCGGTAGCTAGCCTGCTATCATTGCCTCTTAACGATGTTTCAGCGAAACACAAAAGCTATTAGCTCTTTTTACTCCTTGCTGTGCGGGTACACCATCCGATGTGCAGGCCGGAACAATTCCAAATCAGGAACGAGATATGAACGAGGAGCGAAAATTCGGGAGACAGCCCCGAAGTAGATCAACCAGGTACGGCATCATAGTGTAACGAACTAACACCTTTCAAGTTAACATAAGTTACATTTGCCCTGAGGCTTTCCCTTTTCTGTTGCAGAATGTCACGGAACTGGCATTGAGGCAGCTGTTGGGCAGGTATGCATTCCTAAGCCAGACCAAGAAGTGATTTACTTGTACCTAGCAAGGAGGCCTTTAGACTCAGATGTGACCAGCAAAAAGGCTATTCATGAAACTATCGTACATACTCATCTAGAATCTAAGTAATTCGTAATGCAACTAAACCGACCACATGCCATTCTCAACTAGAAGCGTTAGCTCAGCTTCTATGTATCATCAACCTGAAACGTATAATCACTAACCTTGCCATCAGGGCGCCACTGGTCCCATTTGGAAGAACACTCTCCATGTTTGGGAACCTCATCGCAGATACGCCCGCTCAACAAGACTTACGCCATCAGGTCCCTGGCCAAACCCGGGGCAAAAGAAGCGAGTCTGATGCCATACAGATCTCGGATCAGGTCGAGCTTGGCCTGAAACTCTTTAATTTGCCCTGGGCTACTATGCGGGCTTGAGATAGCGATAGCAAGTGGCCAGACCAGATGGTACATGATGACACTCTGACGCTGCGGTACGGGAAGTGGGATACCCTGCTCGTTGACTTCACCCATCAGATAAGGCAAGACACTGCAGAGCCTCTGAGTCATTGAAACAACTTGCTTTTCGGCGATGGTGGCGGTGGTCTGAGCGAGCTGAACCTGCGGACTGCTCTTTGAGTCCACGAGCCGTATGAGGGTTGCAGCGCATACATGCAGCCTCCCGAAGAACAATATGAGGTACATGTTGAAGAAGACCCACGTGCACGCCGTCCATCGCGATTGAAAGCTGACCAAGGGCTTATTATTCAGCGTGGCGGGTCGCTTGTCCGCTGTTTGCTGAGGTTGTAGTCGTGTAGGCATGGCCTTTTCGATCATGGCCAACTCAGCGCCGATTGCCAAGGCTTCTTGGATAACCGGAACGATTAATTCCCGTTGCTTATTCGGTGTCGATGTCGAATCTGCACTCGTGATTCGCCTAGCTGCCCTGTAGAACTGTCCAATGCGAGTCACGACCAGGGCTAAGCGGATCACTGGATTTGATGTGTCGAGCTGTGAGTCGGGAATGACCAGACAGTCCATATCGTCCTTGGCCATGAGTGAGGGGATTTGCTTATTTTGTGTCTCAGCATCCATGCTATAAGGGCCACGTTAAGATCTACTAACCATTTGAGTGAATATCCACGAATGCAAGTTCGACTCTTCGACATTCGTTATCACGCGGTGCCCGACTACGTCGAATAACTTGGAAATGCCGGCCATGTGCACGGCTTTGGTCGTTTGACCTTGGCATTCGATATCCTTGAGGGTTCGTCAGCGAGTTGCAGATCATTGCAGCACATGACTTGCCTCGATCATGCCCAACAGCATCAGGGATGCCAATGTTTCATCTTTCAGCGGCCGCTTAGACGCAGACAAGTCTCTGTTGACAGTCCGCAAAGCAGCCCCATAGTGGTATCGCGCGGTGACATAGAGCGTTGACGACTTGTAGTGTCTCGATAGCGACATGTGAGCTGCAGCAAGAAGGGCCGGGCGTATGCACGATGACCGACTAGAGCTCCTGTACATGCCCTCTAGAAAGTCGAGGTGCCCCTTGATGACGCCTGGCGCCGGCAAGACGCAGTACTCGTGCAGGAAATATGAGATGGACTCATCCTCGAACGAGGGCTGGGGTTGTCGACAAACCCCCGAGCCTCCTCTGGACCTCGCTTTTTCGTAGCCGAGTCCCATGGTCTGCACGGAAAAGTTGCCGGGCTCATCACGAACAAGGCTATGTCCAGGCTCTCCGTGGAAGCGGAACGCTAGTGGTCGATCATAGCCGGGGCATGGAGCCTTGTAGAGCTCGCAGCGTCGACATCCTGGGCGTCTGCCATCGCACTGGTAGGAACAGGTTAGTTAGGATAGGGGCTGGACCGTTGACCTGTCAGATTCAGATTGATTGACCAGGAAACCTACTTTGATCTTTCGCTTCCTGCAGCGGCTGCAGCCCCGGCTGAGGGTTCCGGGGAAGACCATGTCGTGTCTTGGGGCTTGGCTCGGCTAATGATATTGGTCAAGCCACTCAGATTCTGTGGACTGTTGGTTGGGCTGAAATGTTGTTCTTGGGCATGGAGTTTCTCAGTGGAGCTCTGAGCAACAACTCTGGTAGATTATATCCTATGGGAGAAGTTTCTGGCCATTGCTTATCTAGAAAAGACCAATCAAGCTTGGCATGTCTCGAATGGCTGCCTGAGTAAGCATGTATGTCATTTGTCCAGGATCACATTGGTGGAATTACGGCCTTGCATGGTTAGTATCGGTCCTTAAAACGTCAAAGCGTCGCAACCTAGGCTTGTTGTAGCATAGACCTGGTCTTGGAGTAGGGCCCCTGCGCGCTGGCTACCAAAATTACGAGTCTTTGGCGGCTTGGAGTTATCGTGTATCAACTCTCTGATGTGCGCCACAGCAAGGGCTCCGGATGAACCGCACCTATTGGAACCTACGAGGCGTTCCACGCTTGCCCTCGAGAACAATGGCGTAGGCCTCCGGGAGTGTCAGCTCTGAAGCCGCGACTGCTATCCCAGGCCAATTTTGCAAGGCAAGTAAGTGTCTGGTCTCATTAACCACGGGGTAGCCGTTATCTTAAATGTTACGTTGTAAGATATCTGTCATTTAGTTAGGACCGCTGTCACAGACATTGCGGATCATTTGACCCACTGTCTTGGGCCTCCGATACCGTAACGCTACCAAACTTTCGCGGGAAGACAATCTAAGATCACGGAGTCTCTATGATGTATCTGATTGACCTGTAGCCGACGTTTTAAATACAGGGTCAGGAAAAGGTTTCAACGGTCTCGCCCCATCCGATTCGTCCGGGCCCCCTGCCATGATCGCCTTGACTACTTAACCAGTAATAGCGTTGACTGATAATAACTGCCGCGACATTGCGTGCGGCCAAGACACGACCTCACCCAAATTGTATTTGCTTTTACCTTGCCGTGCAGTGACGATTCCTGGACGACACGTCAACGGCTTCTCACAGTGTATGTATGTAATATGCGGCGTTCCGACAGTATCGCCGTTCTAGACTTAGCACTCTGGAGTCAGGGAGCCAGGGCTAGACCCAATTTGTGGCATTCCCCAACGTCTTAGCGCGAGGGTATTTAAAGAGAAGCATAGAGCCGTTTTGTTCCTACGCGTGTAATTCCCCGCCTTTATCTTTATCTCCGGTGACCGATTGTGAGCAGAGCCTCGCAAGGACGCCTGCTCTGCACGCCGTGACCTTTCTACACCTGAATCATGCCATCCAAGTCGCTCAGCCAAGCCAGAAATGGGAACCGTAGGAGGTACGACTCTGAGGCCTCTTCCCTTCGCCCTGCCGAACCTAAAAACTGACCGAGCTGACCTTATGCAGCCATACAAAGTCACGCATGGGCTGTTTGACGTGGTGTGTGGGACTTTAGAGACTTTCGATACTAGTCGAACATACTAATCAGTATTTGTCTGGTCCAGTAAGCGCCGTCACATCCGTTGCGACGAGAACTATCCCCAGTGGTAGGTGGACCGTGCCTCTATACTAAGGCGATCATCGGCTCATGATCTCCAAGCCAGAACTGTACTAAGCACAAGGTCAAATGCTCCTTTCACGATACACCGTCACAAGAAGAGTTACTACTCCAGCCCTCACCTGAAAATAATCCATCAATGTCTTGTTCGACCTCTAAACCTCGTCGGCCATGGTCGGCAAAGGCCAGGGCAGAAGTAAGGCAGTGGAGAAGGACAGGGTCAATGCCTATACCGGATGATCGTATCAAAATAACCCTACAACCAACCATTTACTCCGAAGATGACTTGTGCTTCGTTTACCAAGCAGCAAGTAACCAGCATAGACTTACAACGATGGGAGTGAGTAAGCTCACCGTTATATCATCATACTTGCCGAGGTTTGTTTGCCCAACAGTTTCTTATCTCAGCATGTTGACTCTGTAGCTTTTTTCGTATCATCTCATCGTCTCGGGTAGCGATGAACGGAGTCCTCGCCCTTTCGGCATATCAAGTTGCTTCAGTTACTCACTGCCAACATGCCCGTCGAAAAGAGTATCAATACCAGATGCTAGCTATTCAGGACCTCAGGAGATGTCTGTCCAACTTCAGACCAGAGCATGCTGATGGAGCCCTTGTTGCCTCTATGGCACTACTGTGGCTCTGTGAAGACATGTGAGTTCGCCTCGCTGAAGCGTTGAACGGAAGTATTGACGTGACCAGGTCGAGCCGAAGACAGATTGCAGAAGGGATCTCAGCGGTATGTATTACCTTTCTATCACACGATACACCGAAGCTCATAATCTCAGATTTTGCAAACATGCCATCGGTTAGGTCACCAATCCGGATTTTATCACATGATAGCAAAAGCATGGCGTCAAACCGCCCATCTTCACACAACGCTCGAGACGGGGTGCGGGAAACCGAACGGACTCCAACGTATAATTGTCGAGATGCAGAAATTCAAGGCCCTATTGAAAGAGCAAGAACCGGACGACAACACCTGGAGACAGCTGCGGCTACTCATCGCCCTCGCTGAGGACCTGACTGAACTAGAACCGTCAACACCCGCCGATAAACAATTCGAACGAATCCGACTCCTGCGAGACTATAAGCTCTGGCTCCCTCTTAATGACCTCTTGACCGGCAGGAATTTGTCGAGTACGTTGATGGTCAATGCGTATCTATATACGATAGCTTTATACGCTCAACGCCAGACATCGCAGGCGTATATGATTGACCTCGGAGTCGACCTGCCCAGCCTGCTGGACGAGACGTTACGGCAGATCACACCTGTTAAATCGTACATAGGACCACTCAACAACCTCAAAGCCCTGGTATCCTCATTGCCATAATACTGGTAATATTTAAGTCATAGCAAGTTCAGATTGTGGTGGCGGAATGAAATGAACACCACCAAGCAACAGGCGAACGGTAATGGTAATAATAAACATTTAGGCTACTATACCAAACACCAACTGTACTATACCTTGTTTTAAGTGAATGTAAAGAGTAAAAACCGGGCCTTGGACTGCCCTTTGCTTACCAAAGCCACCTCTCAGCTCGTTAACCAATAGAGGCTTACGCACTTCCACCGATACACGGCATCCTGAATCCTACTCCTTTCATTAAACAACTCACCGCCATTTTGTATCGAGATGACTGCACAAAAAAACCTCAGACTTGAAGAAGTCACCCTTGAAGATGTACCCGTTCTCACAGAGGTTTGGTTCGCAGCTTTTACCGATCCTGGAATCCGACGCATCTGGCCTGATACACCGGCGGTACGCAACTGGTGGACCGAAGGCAATCGTCACGACTTGATCCATAAACCGTTTCAACGCTACGTCAAAGTTGTCGATCCAGACTCTAAAGATGCTACTGGCCGTCCACGCATCGCGGCTTTTGCCAAGTGGGATACTTCGATGCCCCCCGAGCGGGGTCGACGATATCCACCGTGGACTCAGGATCAGCCTGGTCAAGTCTGCGACGAGTTCATCGCCAAGGAGGAAGCGGAAAGACTCCGCGTTATGGGAGACCAGAAGCACTACTGTAAGGGGCCACTCGGACCTTGAACTGCACCCCGGATCCACTAACCGCAACTCATCCAGATCTCGATACGTTGGTCACGCATCCCGACTATCAACGCTGTGGAGCTGGCTCAATGCTTATGAAATTTGGCTGTGACCTGGCAGACAAGGACGGAGTTGCAGCGTATGTGGATGCAAGCAAGTCTGGGGCCGGACTTTACAAACGTTTTGGGTTTGTGGATGAGAGCTTACCCAGTTCTGGCGACGTCGCTTCCATGGTTCGACGATAACGCCCGTCGGTCTTTGTAACCTGGGCTGGGCCGCTTCAATGTTGTAATACTCAGGAATTATTGAATAAAGCATAAAATACTCATGTATCGAGGCTGAAGCTTTTCAGACATGTCATTGAGATATCGTCTTCGTAAATCTGCAGAAAACCGACATACAAGACCGAGAACTGCACCAGTCTGCTTTAGAGATCGGCAGCAGGGTGGAGAGTAGACTAGTATTCGCGATCCAGGACAGCCTTACCGGGGATAATCAGGGAAATACCATCCCACGTTTTTCTCCCGAGATCTCACGTCGCACAAGCCAACAGCACAGGGTCCATCCTAGCAAGAAATTATTCTACGACTGCAAGACATGTCAACTGCCGAGACGTTGCTAAATGATGGTGATAGGCGAAGATACGGTCTTCCTTGTACTCAAGACTCTGCCGTTAGTTACCGCCAAGTCTTCAAGTGATAGGTGAGGATACGGCCTGTGCCGCTGGGAATATTTGTCGAGGCTACTTCTTTTTTTCCCCTGTGATAGGCGAAGATACGAGACCCGCGTTACCTGTCACTTTTCTAGGAGCAAACATATTTTACTAGAAAGAAATAATGGCAAGAGGCCTTACTGATTCTTTCTAATACTCTGTGTACTGAAGTGCTTCCCATTCAGAATCCAGCGGTCAGACGCAGGCTGAGCAACGGCACACCAGTATCATTTTCAACAGCAGGATAGCTGGAAGGGAATTGCGGATAATACTGGGTTGGCTTGATCCAACAAGGCGCCACGCGTTTGAGTATTAAGAGCTACATACGGGCTAGAGAAATTTCATGGTCATTCACACATTCTCATTCTGTGAAGCACCATGTGATCCAATCAGGTGTACGAGCTACTATGTTATCTCACCTCAATCATAGAATTACAGCCTTAAACTTAATGGAAATTACTCTAATGAGCCTTACGGAAGTTATGTGGAGCTAAGTATTTTCTTGAATAATATATGTGTACTCTGCTACAGTCTCTTTTCTATTTCACTAATACTCGCCTCAGTCCATTGTATAATAGCATGATAACGCGCGTTCTCATTATTCGATTTCACATGATATGGAAGATGAATAGCGTAAATCTCGTTTGTATCTCTGATTGCCTTTCATCTTTGGAACGCCATCGTTCGGGTCTCATCAACCAGCGAATTCGACCTGACATCGCGAAACCCCAACCCTGTTGGTATATCTTGGATTACCTTAGCTTCGTGAACCCTCCGTTCGTATTTTAAACGGATTTTCAAACAAATTTTCTCCTACGCTCCAGCTTCTAGCCATCTCATAGCGTGTAACCAATCATCGATGCATCGTAGCATCCGATTGCTGACATCTGCACGTCGGTTTCTCAATAATCCGAACCGAGGTACGTCTAACACGAGATATTCCCCTCTTCGAGATACATCTTCATTCAATGTCATCATGAGCTCCTTGATCGGTGGAGTCCGGGGGCATCATCGCCTTCGTACTCAATGCGGTATCTGCAGCAAAACATTGTTGGCTGGGGTGAGCTTTGTGACTTGTTAGTTTCGACGCCACTCTTCTCATGTTATTCCATCAGCTAACAGCAAATTTGCAGTACTAGGTGATGGCCATGAACCAGAATCGGGGGTTTGTCTAGACCGTGCGGTATTCCCCGACTCTCGGAGCATCAGGGTTGGCTCCAAATTCATTTGCTGGGCACCAAGCTGCAGGCGATGCACAGATGCTACCGAGGCGGTAGGCCTGCACTCTACATGCCTGAATCTATTCCAAGAACACTGCAAAATTGACAAGGCGGTCGACAGATTGTGGTTAACAATTGGCAAGAGGAACCTCTGGCAACGCGCTCCCATGCTTCATCTGGATCGCGAAATAGGACTTGACATCGAAATTGTCCGCGAGAAAGCAGAAGCTTATGGCATTCGATTATTGAAGCTTCTACCAGCAGAACTCATCCAGATGGTACAAGAATACAGCGATTCGGCGACGTTCTGGCGCTACATCCACGTTCTCAGCACAGCGCGGGAATTGTCCCGCTTAAAGCCTGATACCGCTCCGCCAGTTATCTCAATACCTTTGTGCAATATCCTATCTTGGACACGAGGAGATTATGCTGCTGTGTTATCGAGCAACTGTCCGCCCGTAGTACGCTTAATTCTTGATCACAGGGGGATACGTAAGGTAGAAAGGCTGTCGAAATCGTCATGCGAACCCGGACATCGTTCGGACAGGGAGGCATTTGTTATTGCACCTACGGCATGCTTCCAGGATGTTGTGGCCGTACTGAAGGTGATGATGATGCTCCGGATATTGGAATGATATGAACTGACCAGTGCACCTAGTTCCACGTGTTGCGGCTTGAGCTACCTGCATCCCTGTTGGGGCTTCACATTTGGGATACCCCCAGCCCCCCTGGTATTGAGGACTGCGACTTTTACGGCCGTGTGACACCATCCATGCAATTCAAGACCACCAACTTACGCAGTGTAACCGGCCTCACGTTTTTCTTCTCTTTCAGTAAGCTCTACGCAATACATGCGCATACTCATGTGAGACCTTATGCAACGAAAACATTCGACCGCCTTCCTGCCAAAAGACAGGAAAGCGTCGTATGGATTTACCTACCAATGCCTAGAGACGAAGAAATAACCGCGCTCGCGATGCGGTTGAAGGTTGAGGGAGGAGGGGCCACAACGCAGAAGCCCTTTTTCATGGTAACATGTTGCTTTCGTGATTGAATTCACAGTGCTGATGAAGACAGATTCGTACAAAGCTAGCCGGGGATGTGTATGTTGGCCCATGCCATCTGAGGCAGCACAGAGATATCGTTCTTAGCCAGTCAAGCCCGGAACTGCTCATTCACAATGTTGCAGATGTCGGACCAGCTACTGTATTCGGGACATATCCGCGGAGGCAGCACCATGACAGCCTACCTCCGTTGAACAGCCGCTGGCCGAATATGGATCCTCTGCTTCATCTAATGTTCGAGCATATGTATCTTTCCGTGGCGCCATTAACAGACGTGACTGGCATTCAGGTCCTCGAAGATGAGAACTTTGAATGTAAGGGTATGATATTTGATTATAGCAACGGTGCCCAGAGAGCCTTGGGAGACTGTAGGTTCGGGCATTATCAAGCGAAAACGTATCTGAGGCCACGGCGGTTGTGCTACTGTCATGTTCAACCGACACCGGCAATAGTGCGGGGCGTTCACGTCGAGATCGGAAGTGAGTCGGACCATGCACACAGCGGCGATGACTGGAAGTGCTCGAAGATGGAAGAGAATATCGAGTTTTGGTTCTCCAAGGAACATTCGGTCATCGTCTGCCACTCCGTTGAGAACACAGCATCGCCATGAGATGAGGCGTCTTGAGGCTTGGTAGCGCTTTGTTTCCTTGGCGGCAGTTCTAGTTTTGTCTTGATCAACAGATATGCAAATGCAGAGACCCTCAGCTCACTGCTAGTATACGTCAGTGTATTGATGATCCCCAAGCCCGAAATCGTGATCCAGGTGGAGTCATAGCAGCTCAAGATCGCCCAGCTCAGCACGGACTTGTCAGCTTGCCGACGCCAACAATGGGGACACAGCCCAATTGCCGTGGTAAGATATGTACGCCAAGAAGCGGTCGATCAAAGGTTGCACCAAAGCTCGGTTTTATAAACAATTCTCTGGTCGACAAACGCGGCTCGCTGCATATGATGTGATATTTGCAAAAACACAGATTGAACAGTGATCGTCCGATGGCCTGATCCAAACGGTCTAGTACGACGCCAGACTGGCTGCACACTTTTCTGCATTGGGCTTTGTGATCTTCATTCCCGGACGTAAAGTCCGGCTAGTCCAGCGTCTGTCCAATAAAGAAGGGGTAATAATCAGACCCGTTGACATTGCCAATTCAATAGTCTGAGACTCGACTGGCGCCAAGCAGACGGGCTTGATGTCAGCTGTGGAATTGCTCAGTGCCGTTGCAATCCTGACGTTGCCATTTTGACACTTTCGCAGCGCAGCAGTCTCACAGAGGCCAGCTTTGTGCGCGTCATACCTGCAGCCACGCCAATATGAAAGAATTGAAAAGTGATGAGAAGGGAGTAGACCGTAGTTACTACGTCAGCCGTTGAGCATTCCCCAGGTTTACGCCATTACCTCTACCATCCCCGTAAATACTTTCTGCGTTTCCCTGTTTTTCGCTCACACCAGGTTTCTTCTTTCTGCTTAATCTTTCCTTTCGGGGTCCAGGCCTCGAAGAAAACTAACCAGTCATCGCGCGCGAAAATCCACGACGTTGCGAATATGGCAAACGCTGCTGAAGTTCAAGCTGCGAATGGCTTCAATAGCCACCACCACCACCATAAGCAGCAACAGACTCATCTCAGCGAATTCGGCACTCACATGGTAGCGGCATCTGGTGAATTTGTCGGTACTTTCTTCTTCTTGTACTTTGGCTATGCTGGCAACATTATTGCTGTTCTTCAAGAGCCTGCCACTGGGCCTAATGGCACATTGGCCAACAACACTATTATCTGGATCGCGATGGCATACGGCTTCTCCCTCTTGGTTAATGTTTGGGCCTTCTACCGAATCAGCGGTGGATTGTTCAACCCTGCGGTAAGCTATTTAACTCGTTGACAAGCTCGATGTGCTGACGGCTCTGTCCCTAGGTCACCTTCGGTCTCTGTCTTGCTGGCCAATTGCCATGGATGCGAGCGCTGTACCTATTCCCAGCCCAGCTCATCGCCTCGATGTGCGCGGGTGGTCTCGTCGAAGCCATGTTCCCCGGAAGTGCCTCGCAGGCAAACACAACGCTCGGTCCCAATACTTCGATAGCACAAGGCGTCTTTCTTGAGATGTTCTTTACAGCCCAGTTGGTCTTCGTCGTCTTGATGCTTGCGGCGGAGAAGTCCCGCGATACATTCCTCGCGCCAATTGGCATTGGTCTCTCTGTTTTCGTGGCCCTCATTCCAGGTAGGAAGCCTCCCTTGTTATTACTACTTGGCACGTTGTTGACGGTAGAATTCTAGGCGTCTTTGTGACAGGCGGATCATTAAATCCTGTACGATCATTTGGCTGCGCTGTCGGTGGCAGAGACTTCCCCGGTTATCACTGGCTCTACTGGGTTGGACCTCTCCTTGGTGGTGCTCTTGCTGCTGGCTACTTCAGGCTTGTCAAGATGATGCACTACGAGGAGGCAAACCCAGGGCAGGACAGTCCAGTCGATGTCTAGGAGGCGACGACAGAACATCAGTATGTTTGAGCAAAAGTGGTGGCTTGGGTTCGTGTTTTGAGCAGCAATCTGCCACTTGTCATCTACATCAAGGGCGGTATCATGGAGGTTTATACAAAGTAATAATTTGATGGCACGGCGAAGTTGTTAATGAAGCATTATGACCTATTAATCACTGCATGGTAAATAAACCACTTAAGTATCGCTCAAACCCAAGAATTGCCGTGATTAACCCTTTCTAAACATTTAATATACACCAAATGACCCATGTAAAGGCCTAAAATCACGCTTTGAGTACCAATGGTCCCTGTTCATCTTGGAATACGACATCCCACCAATTCTGCTTCTCCTTCTTGGCCCAACTCGACGTGCAAACGGTGTCAAAGTCGGTGTTGACCATACCACGCTGGGCAGGCATGAACCGCCTGATAGTTCGGTATGCCTCAAGACCCCAGTAGATAGCCCGACCTTCGGGGATCTCGACCCTACCCAGAGGCTGCTGTCGGCGCTGAGTGAGCTGCGCGTTGACAAGCTGTCGGAGGTAGGGGAAGAACCACATGCGGTCCCACCACAAGACTCTTCGGGTCTTGAGGTTGTTGATGTGGGCGTTGTGATGGATGTTGATGGGGATAGCGGTGGTGAAGAAGTCGGCGTACAAAGTCATGTCGCCCCAGTCCAATGTGCGTCGGTCCTCTTCCGAGAGAATGCGCGCAAGAGGATTTGTCGCATTGGCGATCTCCTCGGGGACAGAAGTCAGACGAACGGGCTCAATCTCGAGCTCTCGAGATCGCTCAGCGATAAATGTCTGATTGTTGAGTGTCAGAATATCGCCATCGTCCTCTTCGAAGACAGTGGGGATGGAGATGGTCTGGTTGTAGTCGAGGCCGACGTGGAACTCGAATTGATCGCGAACCATAGTGGAAACGTTGTGAGAGGGGTCAATGGCATCGCCGAGCTCGCGTCGCCATGTGCGCCACATCTCTTGCTCTCCCCAGATCTCACCGAAGAAACCTTGGTCACTGTAGAAGTGATCGCCCTGCTCAGCCTTTCCAAGCTCGTAAAGCTCCTGGGCGCGACGGAAGTACTTTCGCATGTCACCGACCGGTCCAATGAAGGCACCACTATTGATGTACTTGGGTCGGACATCGACCATACGCAAGTTGGGATCTTGGTCTGTCTCGGGTCCGTAGAGATCCTCACGAAGGGGGGACTCTGGGAGAGCATCGCAGTGCAGGTTGGAACCGGACTTGGCGCGAGGCCAGCACCTCTTCTGGGCGGACACCATGATGGTCTGCTTCATGGGCATCTCGGACTTGTGTGGCCACTGAGCCCGAAGACGTGCATTAGCCTCTTCGTTGAGAGCATGGTAGCGCCAGAGGAGTACACTTGGGGGAAGCTGGAACCAAGAGTCGGCGCTGTCGGCGACCATGATAAGATCATCCTCGTTCAAGTGGTCCTTGCTTGAGCTGCCTTGACGAGAGCTCCAGTCAAGATAATCGAGGACACCAGCGATCTTGGCGAGATGCGAGCCACTCTTGCCCCAGTTCAGGATGACGGGGGCGGGATATCCAAGTGCAACCGCTGTAACAACGGCCTTGCAGACGTTGACACCGGGGGCGTTGGCTGGGAGGAGGATGACGAGACGGCGGCTGAAGATGTTGCCGCCCGTCTTGGGAGGGTTGACCATGGCCGGGACGCCAGCGGGCGAGACGGGGACGACGGGGGAAGCGGGTGAAGCGACAGGCGAGCTTGCATCTTGAGTTTCGCCGCCCATCTCGAATACGTCGGCCGTTCCATCGGAGAGGTATTGTCGACCCTGCAATGGTCAGTCAACTGAAGATGCCAGTGATTGCGACGTCGCTTACCTCTAGAGCTGCAAGAGCCAGAAACGTGGGGATGAGGAGAATAGCCGCCAGCACGAGCAGGAATCCTCGAGTTGATAATCGCAAGAACCTCCTCGGCATTATCTGAGTGGCCTCAGCCTTATCCTTGACGACATTCGTCGTCGGCAATTCTTGGTATCCGCTGCTGAACATTTGGCGGAACCAGCCAGGACCATCTTGAGTGCTCGTCATGATGAGAGAGAGGAAGCAGATTGATTCAGATCAGTAGCAAAACTGACCAAAAGTTAACCTGCACTGTCAAAAGAGCGTTTAAATGAATGAATGAATGATCGAATGAAGGACGTCGAGGGGCAATGCTGAGGAGTTCCGCTGTGACATGTCTATATTATACCGGGGAGTTCAACGGTGCCAGATGCGCAGAAAAGGAGAAAAAAAAAGCCACTGGAATTTTCCAGACCCTTCCTTGCACGCAGTCCATTCCCTCACCAATTGCACATTATTGGACTGATTAAAATCACTGGCATATCGCCACAAACAGATACCTCTGCCCATTTCATAGAAGAAAAAGGGTCAAAGGGCTTGCCAAGATCTTGGTCTGCTGAATTATCGATTCAAGCGAGGGAGAAAAAGGAATACCAGAAGGAAAACCGACTCCACCTGTGCATGGCCCTATCGCCGACCTAAACCCGCCTAGAATTAATTACTGTCGGGCGATGTCTCAGCCCCAGAGGCTAAAATCAGGGGGTTGGACTCAATCCGGTTTTAGCGTGACGAGCGCTATACATCGGGCGGTGGTCTAACAGACAAGCTTAATTTTACAGCGCCAAAACATCGCTGTCGCCATGGAAAGGATCATGATGGGAGCGACGCAGGGTCTGCCAAGCAGGCGATTGTTGATCTCGTGAAACAAATCTCCAGTCTTGAAGAACAAGTCTGAGCACAAGATGAATGGTTGCTAGAAAGATGGAGCATATGAGATTGCTATAAAGCTGCCAGTCCCGAACAGGAGTTCATTCATTTCGCGATGTAATTATTGAGGTGAACATTCTTCCCGTGCCCCGGTCAATTCTAGCCTGCAAACGTCAACGTCATAAACATGATGCTTCGCGTTTGCTTTGGCACCTTCATAACTTTCAATCAACGCAATTCAGGGTGTTCTCTTCCCAGTAAATCGTCAGATCCCACTGTATATCTGTCTATTGACCTCGTCAGTTGCACGTCTCTGCCATTTCTTGCTCAGCTCCATGATCAACTTGAGAAGCCATCTCGCTCCTTCAACACCGAGCGTCCGACTCAGTAGAGGCGCCTGACGTTTTTTCTTCTGTCACAGGCCCCTGTCTTCAGGTGCGCCATCTTCCCCAAGCTATTGGCATTAGTGCCCAACCGGCCTCCGCAGCACATGCAGGAACAGGAAAACGTCGGAGTCCTCATGATGATCCTTATCAAGCAGCAGAAAATGTCAAACCGAGTCTAACCAGAGACCAAAAAAATTCATCGCTACTCTAAAGCTATGACGACAATCGCTAATGAGACCACATTTTAAGGCTGAAATGCATCCAGGTTATTCCCTCCGATTCGAACTCCTTGCATTCTTGGTACAGTATCAGAAATTCCCCGAGGCGCGAGGGAGACGAGCAAAGTGTGTGATAACTGAGGCCTCACCAATCATGACTCTCTTGGACGTCTTCCCCCGTTAGACATGATTTAAGCATGTATCGGGATCGAGCGATGCTCAAATCGCGCGAAGGGAGAGGAAGATTGACCAGATTCCGATCTTACCGTGTTTCGGGCGGTGCCCACATCCCGGGGCTGGGATTGTTGTTCTGAGTTCCGCCAGTACAGGGCCATGGGAAATGGCCGATCCGCCTGCTTCCAGAACCCCTCCCCACTAACCGCCCGCCGACGATATTCGCGTGCCCCCTGAATCAACCCCTCCACGTCCTTTCGCTCCGACGTGCGCTTGTCCCATTTTAATCTCAGCGCGTTGAAGTCGTCGCTGACCAATATTGGTGCTCTGACCGTTCCGTCTGAGGATTGCGATGAAGACAACAGGAGTTTGTATGTCTCGAGCGTGAGGAATGGGCTGTAGACAAGTGTCTCCTCGTCAATCATCAGTCCAGCCTCCCCCAGGTTCGCAATTGATGGTGTTTTCAGTACAGAGATGTCGAGGCTCTGGAGAAAGGTCTCGTCGGCAGCTGTGAATGTTGGGTCTTGGGCGTAAATTCTCAATTTGCTCTTATCGCTTGTTGATAACGTTAGATGAGATGCGATGGCCTTCAGCACAACCAATTGTTTGATGCGTCGCTGTTGGTCCCTAGCGTCTAACAAGCTGCCCAGACCCAGCGAAACAATCTTGGTGATGCGTGGTCGGTTTTTTGTTCGCAGCATGTCTTCAATTGTCTTGGCCAGGGCGGATTGGTTGTAAATTTCTGCAGCATCTTCATATAGTCTATATAATTGCTGGAGTTGCTTGCCAGATCCGTTGCCTTTTCTTGAGGTTTGCGACTTTTTGCTGGACGTGTAATGATCTGCATTTGTTAACAGTCTGGACCCAGGGCCTTTGATTGAGAGGCTCACCATCGCCATCGACAACCTGCATCTTCTTTGAGTATCGCATCTTTACTGAAATACTGTTTGTAATATTTTGTGTTTGGACAGCTGAAATTTTGACGTTTTGGACAATTCAAGAGATGGTGTTGACTGTGTGGAAGTGATTGATGCTTGCTTATTGTACTCAAACTGAGGGCAAGACCTCTTCTATTTAACATGACCACTAGACACTCATCTTTTTGTATATCTATCTGCGACATGCTCATTCTGTATCTCTCGTTGCGTGCTCGGTGTTCGGTCTCTTGCTGCGCCTGTCAGCAAGGCCTTTGTAATCCTCTCGGACAACGATGCCGTCCGCATAAGCAGATTTTGGTGGAGGATGGGTTTGACAGCATCTGCAACAGTCAGACCAATTTCTAAGCTAACGGCCGCTAACCATTTTCAGATCAACGTTACAAATCGAACGAGATGACAAAAGCTTCAATGACGACAAATCTGGGCTTCTCATGGAATCGACTCATTGAGGTGGTTCTATTTGATGAAATGACCGGAAATAAACTGGTTGAAAAATTGAAATTTCTCTCTCGTACATCCATTTTTCGACACGAACCCATCAGTAATTCTCGCTCTTCGATGGTTGTCTCCGTCACTGTCACCGTCTTTGTCGCTGAGCGGACGATAAGATCCACGATAAGAGATGGATAACACGGCTATCTGCAGCATCATTATGGCTATTCCGGCAGGTGACTCACTTTGAATCATCAAGATTTCATTCCTATAATCTCTTTTCGTATTAATTGTGACTCACGCGATAAACCGACTTCAATCCTTCGAGCCATTGCAGATTGCGCACCTCGGACATTCCAAAGTCCGACATTTCACTCGCCAATCTTGACGTCTTCGCTCACTCGGTTCCCTGAGCATTCAACTTCGATTCCACGGACAAAGCTCTCGCCTACAACTGCGGAACCACCTTTCTTGATACGATAATTCTCGTCTTCCACACTTCTAAACTATTAGGGATGTTATGAATGCCAAAAGAGCTCATCGCACGAGCCTTGTTCGGTTCAGACGAAAGACAGCGAAAGATATTTAACTAACAGACTTCAGCGTGAAAGACACCTGTTGATGTTAGTGTCGCATCGCCACAAATGCTTTACACCCAATATGGGTAATCGACGTGATCACTACGCAACAGCAAGAAACGACGTTTACTACACTATCTAGAGATTAATTATACATCCATCCCCCAAATTCAATCCTTCGCCATTTATGTCCTAGCTAAACCGGCCATCTGCCCATGGAACCTTCATGCCCATAAATGACGACCGCGACGGCTTTCTCACCGGCTCTTGACTTTGCTGTCCGTAGTTCACAGGCCCTGGCGGCGCATAAGGCACAAACCCAGGATCAGGCGTAGTCTGACTCGGCGTTGTATAAGTATCCGGAGGTGAAAATGAAGGAGCATTTTCTGATGGAGGAGTCTGTTGCTGCATCGGCTGATACGCCTGGAATGCATTCGCCAACGATCCAGGAGGAGTCGAGTGTCGCACATTCTCTCCAGCCCCGCCGGGTTGGTAGGGTCTATACATGGGAGGCTTAGCACCCGTGATCGGTTTCCTTCTTATAGGTCCCTTTGACTGTTCGTTCGTCGGTGTAATCAGCTCGGATTGACGCTTGTACAGTGGGTTTGGACTGAAGTCGAGGATGTCCTGAGCAGGGCTGTATAAGTCCGCAAAAGAGCTGGATGAAGGACCCGATGGTGTGATGGATGGTCTAGTTATCGGTGATGCGATATGGTGACTCGGGGTATCTTCCACCACGATCTTCTCAGAAACAAAACTGACAGACGGACCAGCACTCTGAGTTTGAACCTCAGGCGATGTTGGTTCGTAGATTGAACTTCTCCTACTCTCCTCGTGCACCAGCTTCGGGTCGTCGTAGTTGAGCTCCTGCTTCTGGCTCTGCACACTTCGAATTACTGCAGTGATAGAAGCATCGCCAGAGACCATTGCAACCCTGATTGCCTCCATGATGTCTGATATGTGGTTGGTCAGGATCTTGACGCATTCGTCTCTGCCCGCCTCAAGTGCTTTCTGTAGTGCATTGAGACCTGCCTTGTTCCTGACCAAGACATCGGCGCCACGGTCAAGCAGGAACTGAACCGACTCATGATCGCCGCTCCATGCTGTAAGGATAAGTGCCGTGTCTCCCTCGTTATCCGCATGATTGATATCGGCACCTGCGTCCAGCAGCAGGCGAATCGGGTCACGAGGGAGATAAATAGCCGTGTAGGTCAGAGGAGTCGAGTTATACTCTCCTCCAATAACTGTCACATCAGCCTTGGCTTCCAGGAGTTTCTTGAAGATAGCTTCTTCACCCTTGCTTGCGGCAGCGATGATGGGATGAGAGAACTCGCCTCCTCCAAGGTTAGGATCAGCGCCATGCTCGAGGAGAATATCGACGATATCTCCTCTGCCAGACTCAACAGCCGCTTGCAAAGCGGTACACTTGGGCATGTTAGGGTTAGCCGTGGTTGCGTTGACGTTAGCACCGCGCTCCAAGAGAAGGTTGACAACGTCGACATGGCCTTGATCCGCAGCAGTTTGGAGAGCCCATCCGTCAGCAGAATTGATGTCGGCACCAGCATCGAGAAGAAGCTTGATGATCTCGATGGTGCCATCAAAAGCAGCTGCTGTCAAGGCATTCCCATATCTACAAGTCACGGTTAGCTCGTTGTACCTCTCAGTTATCCCAACCACAACTCACAGTTCGCCAGTTGCATTCGCGTTAGCTCCATATCTCAACAGCAACTCCACCGTCCTCTGATTCTCAAAGTCCGTAGCTTCATACAGAGACTCATCAAGCGCCTCCGGCGAGATATTGCCCTGAGAATACTCCCACATAGCTCCCAAGATACGAATCTCGTCATCACCATCTTCTCCCTGAGCGGTTTGTAGGAAGGTTTTGTCACAGTTCAAGCCGGGGCAATGATCCAGGATCAACGAGACGATAGCCCAATGGTCCCCGAAGGATGCTCCATCGAGGGCGTCCTGTTTGAACTGCTGGTTGTGCTCAAAGTCATGAAACAGCCGCGAGAAAGCTTCAAATCGACCGTATTCTGCTGCTTTGACGAGGGCGATTCCAAACTCTTCAGCGGGTAGTTTGTCGGAATATTCCTTGATGAGAAATTCGAACACTGCAAGGTCAGCTCTCATAGCTGCTAGAGCCAAAGGCGATGTGATAACCTCCTCCTCGCCTTCATCATCAGAGTCAGAGTCGGAATCCGAGCCCGACTCTGAACCCTCGTCATTGTCACTCTCCTCGTCCCCATCTTTATTGTTAGCTTCCTCATCGTTAGCCTCTCCCTCGCCGTTCTCATCTTCAGCCTTGTCGTCTTCATCTTCATCATCCTGAGTGACGAGCGAGACATTATGGGTCACCAGAAGCTTCACGGCTTCGGTATTTCCAGACTGGATAGCCGCACAGATCACACCTCCGTAAGCACCGCAGCTAGCATTCGGGTTCGCTCCCCGTTGCAGAAGCTTACTCATAACCTTGACGTTTCCTTCAGCTGCTGCTCTGTGCAAAGGGGTTATAAGATTGCCCTTGATGCCTTCATCGATGTTGGCTCCTCTGTCAAGAAGCTCCTCAGCAATGTCATCGTGACCAAAAGCGGCTGCGTAATGGAGCTACATCATGTCAGCTCATACAAATTCCGGTTAAGATTTTCATCTTCTCTTGTCTTGTCATCACTTACCGGCGTATTATAGTCTGAATCCATTGCGGCCTTGTCCCTATCGAAACCGTGATCCATCAAAGCCGCGACTAGGTCTCTAAATCCAATCGTAGCAGCAACATGAAGTCCAGTCAGCTTTTCCCGAGCATAGTAGGCAAAAGAGCCGGTAAGTCGGTTGTGTTCAGTTAACCAACGGCGTCGAATAACGGAATTCGCCTGCCAGAACTTTTCCTCCAGGCTCAGCGCTTCCGCGAGATCAGCAGTCGCTTGGCTGGCGTGAGGTAACCAGTGTGTAACAGCATAGGCCAAGGCTATGTCCTTGAGATATGGAGCTTCAAGGTCTTCGTCCACCTCATCTTCTTCATCTTCCTCATCACTCGACTCCCCCGAAACGACAGAGGCGTTGTCGTTTTGAGATTCGTCGTCGTGATTGGATTCATTGTCGGATTCCTCTTCCTCCTCTTTCTCGGAGACTTCCTGATCGTTTACTTCTGCTTCTCCAGAGGTAACACTCTCCCCGTCATCTGGACTGGCTTCTATAGCACCAGCAACTTCGCCCACCGCTCCGTCTATTTGCTGGGGAATATCGGAAAGCGGAAAGTCGAAGATCTCTAGGATATGGCTGAACGCTCGGAAACCCAGAATACCATGTTGCAGCTTGATATCCTCGCTGGTGAGACCAAGCAGCGCGTGTGCATGCTCAAGAAGATGGCTCTTGACGACTGGTTCAGTGAAGCACACCGTCTTCTCTTGGAGACCATTTTCCTTCAGTACGATTAAGGGTCTACACTTCTGGATCAGCTCATGAAGCTCTGAAACTTCCTCTGGTGAAGAATCGAGACCGGCAAGAAGACCAAGCTCGGCCTCAGTTGGATCTTGATAAGTAAGAACCAAGACACGAAGCATTTCCTTGATTTCCCCGGCCCTACTCCGGTTATTGTCAAACACTTGTTGCCACGCAGAACTGAGAAGAGCATCTAACTCCTGCGGGATAACTTCGAGAAGACGACGGACTTGAAGGTCGTTCTGATGCTGAGGAAGCTCCTCGAGATGATCGCAGGTGATGTCAATCCACTGCGTGTTTTGAGCCCGCTTGCCAATAACACTGCTGGCAAAGTATGCAAGAGCTCTGCTATATTTCTTATGCTCAATCAGCTCTAGCACCTTGTTCTGTGCATGCCTTCGAAGCTCGAGCTGAACTTGGTCACCGTATTTCGCGTCCTCAAGATCAACTAGTCGGACGGTATCCCTCTTCAAAGCCCGGTCAATGTCCCAAGATTGGCCACTTGTGATCATCCATCGAACCAGCGGGCGTCTCCTATTACCATCATGCTCTACCTCCGAGCTTAGTAGAGTTAAGAGAGTGTTTGTAGACACGGCGTCTTGCGAGAGAGATTCGATGTTGTTGATGACAAAGTATACCCTCGCCCCGATAAAGACATCGTCAGCGAGGATATCTTGAAGGACCTGCCATAAGTTCTCCACGGTCAAAAGAGGCTGCGTTTCTCGACCTTTCTTCTTGAGAAGAAACTTGGCATGCGTCGCTAGAAGCCCCTGTCGTTCCAAAAGTTGGCGGATGAGAGCTTTCAATAAACTCTCAGCTGATCCATAGTCGGGCGTCTTGTCGCAGAAGAAGTATGAAAGATAGTTTCGTGACGAGCCAGTGTAAGGCTCGTCGGTGATCTCCTCTTCGTAAACTTCCTCGTCCTTGGTCAACTCCTCAATCTTTTCAATGGCTGATAACGCAGCGCTGGTCTTACCGCGACCATCACGGCCACGAACCCAGAGACAATCCTCTTTCTTGACAAGCGAACTGTCTTCGCCCTCACGAGGCTTAGCTAGCCAGCCCAGAAACTCTGGCTCTTTCGAGAACCATGGGGAAGTGGTTGTGTTCTGGGCAATGCTTTCCCTCTTACTTTGGACTGGTGCACCCTCTAGAGTCCGTAAAGCAAGGTTTATGGTGGCTGGATCTGTGCGTCTTGTTGCATTGTGTCGGTTCTTGACTCGCAGATGTGAGCCGTTGATAAGTCTTTTCAGAGGCCCTCGGACTAGTGTATAACGTTCATCCTTCGAGCTGTCGAACTTGACCAAGTCCCGATGATTCGCAGCCAAACCCATCGTCTCCATCACACCATCCAAGATGGAGGAGTCTCTGGTCACAAACTCGGCATACTTCTTGGGCATCGGAATGCTCAGCGCCGATAAGAACTGAGGCATGCCAGAGAGATCCTTAATCGTTGTAGGGTGCTCTTCATAGAAACCGCACAGCTCAATTTTGGGCGTTGTCTTGATTACTAGTCTCACAAACTCCTTCCGAAGCTCAGCCAGACTTTCGTCGTCTGGCCTCATCAACTCGAGGAGTTTGGAAGCTGTTGCATGACCAAGTTTTTCTCCAACTGAGGAAAGCATACATGCCAAAGAAGCTGCTTCAGCACCCTTGAAAGGTGTTCCAAAGAAAGCGCAGCCGGCTATGTCTTCGAACATGTTTGGGAAGAGGTCTTGTCTCGTTGCAGCGATACAGATAGCCTGGCAAAATCAGAACAAGTAGGCAACGTCAAAACGATGAACCATACCTTGGCAATGACAAGTCCTCCCATACTATGACCAATAAATGTGATTGGACGAGGAATAGCCATGTTCTAGAATGCTTGTCAGGCCAAACTCTCTGAGTTCAGTCGAAAGACGCAGAAACATACCTCTCTACTCATCTTCAATCCTTCGAGTAGAGTCTGGGCCAGGTTACCGAGGAACTGTTTCACCTTGATGGAACCAGTCCATGAGGATTCGCTGTGATACAGAAGAATTCTAGCGTTTGGAAAGTCGCGAGCTATGCCCTCCTCACTGGCCCAATTAAAATCGCTCGTAGTCGACTTGAAGCTCAGCAAAGGATGAGCTCCCAGACCAGGCACAAAGACAATACTATCATCGTGTTGGTGAGTCAATTGCTTCTGTAAGCATATTTTGGGTTGATGCTTACTCCATGTCTGTCTTTCTTGTCGAGTCTGGCTCTGGATAGAGCTGCTTGATTCCCTGCTCGACATTCTCGTAGCCCTTCTTCTGCTTAGGAGCAGCCCCAGGAGGGCCGCCGCGTCGCGTTGCTGTTCGACGAAGCGACATATTGGCCAATACGCTTCAAAAGCACTCGTCGTGGGTTGTTGTTGTTGATCTGACAACGTTCAACCTCCTAATTTTCGTCTTACGGAGGAGTAGGCAGTGGTCACTACAGCTGCCGTTTCATTCTTGGCCCCCACATCTTGGCTTACTGCGGGTCACTATGTACAAATGTCAGCATCTGCTGAGCTTTTGACTCGGCGTTATGCGCTTAACATTCATTCTCCAGAGTAAGCACTTGGACAAGCGATGCCTCGTTAGTGTCTGATCGATCGTACATGGTGCCGCTGCCCGGTCTGGTTGCTCCTTTGGGCTGAGATGCAGGGTGTGCCTAATTAAAGAAATTGGACCGTCAGCACGGCGCAGCGGCCTGTCCCCTTTTCCCGAGGTGGAATATCAGTGGGCACAGAGCGGGCCGTGTGATCAAGACAATGGGGAACGCCGCTTACAGCCCAATCATGGATGGTGCTATCGGCCTCGAGAGCAGGGGGTGCCTATGTACCAGCCTTATGACTGACCCTTGCTTGGTAATTGTCAGCTTTAATTTCCACTGTTTTCTCTCTGTTTACGCGAGCTTTTCAAGAGACTCGCCATCGTGGGCATTCGTTCTCTATTTATGCTCCTCGAGAAACTTAAATCTTACGCTGTGCTCATCGAATCTAATATCTCACTATGGCTAGCCCACCGCCGCCATTTACGGTCCGCATCTTACAAAAGGACATCCTGGGCAGTGGTTTGGAGTCCAAGGATGAGTTTAATAGCCTCCTCCCTGCCAGCAACCGCTTCAACGATGACATCGTCGTTCCTACATCGGACCCCAACTTCCTAGAGCGGGAACTATCGGTTTCGCGCCTCAATGACGTGCAAGAATGGCTCTGGGCTTGCGGTCGGCCAATGCCGCCCCGGCCACTTCATCACCAACGGCTCATCTCCCGAGAGATCGTGATCAGCGAGCTCTCTGAGCTGCACATGATCTGGTGGAGAAACCGCATTTTTCTCAAGCCTATACCGGCTTATCTGCTTGATCCCGATTTCTGGGTCAGCAACATTAGTGACACAGCCCATCTCGACGTGACGGAAGGCAACATTGATGCCTCCGCACGAGGATTTCTCTTCTCATACGCTGCACTTATCGCATACAAAAGCGACTATCGCATCGCAAAGGAACATGGGTTGCTGCCTGAGGAAGTGACATGGGAGGGCTGGAAGGCATTGACAGCTCAGGTTCTCGAGAACCACCGTTACGATCGCGTCAATCCGCGCTACTGGTACGGAGAGCTACGATTGAGCAGGTTGAACAAAGTCTACGCGCTTCGCAAAGGCTATTTGCTGCGCGGCTACTCACGAGTCGCGTCGCATACCGTCTACGGCGATCTCATTCGCGACAATTTTTCGGTGCTCGCTGGTATTCTCGGTTATGTCGTGATTGCGCTCACGGCGATGCAGGTCGGATTGGGTGTTGATCGACTGGTCGAGAACCAGGCGTTCCAAGATGTGAGCTACGGGCTGACGGTGTTCACATTAATTGTGCCGCTCATTGGAGCGCTCTTTATATTTTTCTTTGTCTTCATCATGATCGTCAGCAATTGGAGGGTCACCAAGGCGTTTGAGAGTCGACGTCTGAAGAAGATGAAAGTAAAACTCTTGCGGAAGAAGTAGACAGAAGGATTGTCGAGAAAAATGTAATCAATAATGAAATAAACAATGCACACCCACATGGCAAATGGCCGACCAAAAGAATGAAGTTGTTGTCTGTTGAGACAAAAGGTTTAGCGGACTGGGACCTCTCACATCAAGCAAGTGTTTAGTTGTTTCGTGGTATGATATGCTTGGTGCGAGATGCCACAGACGTTGTTGTCAGGATGATCACGCTGGGGATCGAACCCAGAATCTTCTGATTCGTAGTCAGACGCCTTGCCATTGGGCCACGCGACCTGTTTAGTTCATAGTGGTCGCTCAAATGAGGAGCTAGATCGCTGCAGCACCCAGATTCGCGTATCGAAGGATTGCTTAGGTAGATATTTCTTAAGCAGAACTCTTTATTTTTGTTCGAAATCCATGCAGTAGGCTCAATACTGTGAGTTTAGAATACTGCCGCTGTTGAGATTACTGACGATGAACTAACACAATTACCAATACGAGTACGTGGTGCTTGTCAGCAGTTGGAAAAACAAGCTGCACCAAGCAGAAGCCGCGACATTATATATAGAGTACTAAAAATACAAAAAGATTACTATTTAAATCATAGTCTTTCTGATCAGCATACATGGTGAGCTGTTCCATATAGGTCAACAACTAAGGCTGCCCATTGATAATGTTTTATAGGGTAGGTGGATGAATGGATGAGGCGCGGAGCTATCCCGCTTGGTCACTTGCCCTGTAATGCATCGTATCCATGAGTGCCATTACCGCCGGAGCCACGAAGGTATAGTCAATCTACTGGCATTGCAAGTAACTGGAAATTCCCAAGGACCAGATGATTCTATTTTGCATCTAGCAGACTGCCGGGTAAAGCGACTGGAGTGCGCGCAGGTTTCTCCCGGCAATGTTTCCAAGGCAAGATGAAGCCGTTTTGGCCTCTCAACTAAATCACGACTGTGAGCTTCTCCCCAAGCGTCCCGATCAGCACTACTCTCTTGGTATTGTCAGCACTAACATTGTCGTGAGGTCCAAGTGACAATCGGATCTGACGAGAGAAAACTTCGCATTGGGGTGAGCGACGAATCGAAGATGTCTCTAGAGTCAGAGGACGGGGAAACAGCCATCTCGTAAGACAGAAATGTCGATTAGTAGCGAGATTTGTATATTAAATTGCAGATTGAAATGCTAAAGGAGTGGACGTAGCACCAGTGGGACATGCTGTATTGTTGCCCCATTCTGAACCAAAACAGTCTCTCGCCCTCTATGATCGTTGCTACTGCCCCCTCGCACCACTTTGTTGTCAGCTAATCGACATCTCAGCCACACAAGGCCCCGATATTGATGAATGCACTTCTAGTGATGATATCATAGGCGCGCCATTACACTTCAATACCCCCAAATTGTATCTTCTTTCGCAGTCTTGATCAGCCACTCACGGCAGACATAATCGACCCGTTTCGCATGCATTGGTATCTCAACAGGCGAGACATCAAGAAGTCCAGCTGGGTCGTGAATATTTCCGTTTGCCATGTCAATAATAGGTGAGCTGAACTCATGATTGACAATGACGATCTTCAACGGCCGAGCATAGGTCGAGTCACCTCCAAACTCGGGGTTCCAAAGTTCGCTGCCAATAGACTGCTTGATGTTCCAAGTCTGAACTCGAAGCAAATAAGGTCGTGTAATAACCAGATGCTCAATGTTTCGGTGTAGTGCAACATTGGACCAAAGTCCTTCGTCACTCAGGTTGATGCTGAATCCAGCGACTTTTCGTAGCTTGGGCCAAATTTGGCTGACGTTGAGCCCACTCCTCCAGAACTCTAATGAAGGCAGGCCACCTAAGGTGACGAATTCTTCGAGTTTGATCAGCGCTTGTAGACCTCGAGAGAAGACTTGATCAATATGCGCATCGATGCTGTGTTGCATAGCGATTCTGCGAAACGGCAGGTCAACGATCAATCGGCGGACCGAGCTGCCGAGTTCCAGCAAGACATCTCGGATAAGTGCGCTGGCTCGTATCGACTGAATCTCCTCCAGGCTGAGCCCAAGATAGATGGACGACACTGCAGAAAGTGGGAGGGTCTTGGGGAGAGATTCGTTGCCAACCGCTCCCTTGGAGTAGTGTAGGCACCGCAAGAATTTCTGGAGTCGAGGTATCGAATCAAGATGTACACAGTGCTGCCGTAGAAACCTTGTCGCGGGCTCGTAGGTTGCGCGACATACCCTTGTCCAAGTGACGAGCTGCTGAACTTCGGGGGTTGCAACGTCAATAATCCGATTGGGTTCACCGGGCGGGATGGACGTTTCAAGGATCTGAAGGACGATCTCGAGGGGGATATAAAGATTACGCGTCATATTGAAAGAGCATAAGAGATTGGGGTGTTCTATGAGGCTGTGTTACGTATGTTTGCTGCGTTGAGGCCGTAGCCATCATTAAGAGGCTGCTCTTCGGTCGTTGCCTACTAGGCTACGATTTAATGTCAACAAGCAACGGCCAATTTGTCGAGCCAAAAGGATCAATTGATTCAGGCATCAGAATTAACTGTGCCGGCTATAACTCGGCCAAAGTCTTTACCAGCGACTGCTGAACCTGTCAATTTTAGTGCTGGTAGGCGAACAGATCAACTGGTTTTAGCGGCATGTTCCAGCGGCGGAGCGCTAGCGGAGGAAATCTGCGGAACCTCCTGGAACTAACGGAGCCCGAGAGCGCATCAAGGACTCGTCCTTCTTTCACAACAACTATTGTAAAACCACCAAGGTAGGGAACGAAATTTCGGATTCGTAGTCCTTGATCCAAATAGCCAGCCTCATAAGCCTAAAGTTTAACCTTACCGCCAACGACTTTGTTCATGGCAATGGCTGCAGCGTGTCGGGTTCAATGTACCAGAGCCCCAAGGTACGTACTGCGGCAGAACCAATGTGGCATGAGTCTATCAAAAGCTGCGAATGAAACATGACATTATACAATAGCCGGCGGAGTTGGTATTGCGGAATGCGGACATGTTGCGGAGTTTGATCAAGGCATAGATCGACGCGATAAACCTGATAAAAAGATCTTGATGAGTTCTTTACTGAATCATTTATACCATCATCGATCAGCTTGTAGCACAGCATAATCTTTCTATAAAATCCTCTCAGACATCATGGGCTCTACACCAGCAACCAGCAGAGCGTTATATGCCGATGAGAACGGCAAGCTTGTCGTTCGCCACGTTCCTTTTCCCGAGCCCCACGAAGGAGAACTTCTCATCAAGGTTCTGTACTCGGGCGTCAATCCTGCCGATACCAAAAGCATTGACTTCTTCGGCTTGAAGAACTTCGTCACTGGAACAGAATTCTGTGGCGAGGTCCTCGAGTCAAAGACTCTTGCCTCCACGTCCTTCGAAGCAGGCGACATTGTGGCTGGAGTACTTTCTTGGGGCCAAAACCCACCATTGCGTTGGGGAACACACCAAGAATTTATGACGATTCCTGCATCATTGGCTTGGAAGGTTCCCGAGAACTTACCGCCCCAAGCGGCTGCTGGTCTTTCCATCGTTGGTAATGCTGTGACTGCCCCAAATCGAGAGCGCTCCCTTAACTAACAGTACGTAGGGCTGACAGCGGCCACTGGCCTTTTCAACGACATCAGCCTTCCTCTGCCACCCAGTGTTGCCAAGGGCACGCCTGATGAGGGCGTCGTTGCCCCAGAGGGAATTTTGGTCATCTGGGGCGGTGCAACAAGTATTGGCATGGCCGCTATTCAGTTTGCCCGGGCAGCACGAGTGTCTTCCATCATAGCCATTGCCTCATCCATGCGACACGAATACCTGAAGACACTGGGTGCAACCCAGGCTTTCGACTACAACGATAGAGATGTAACCGGAAAGGTCATATCAGCCCTGAAGTCAACTAGCGGAACAATATGGGCCCTTGACGCGCGTGGATCTCCCGAGTCACAAGCCCTACTCAAGAAAGCGATCCCTCAACACGATAAAGCTGTTCTTGCTTCAGTGATGGTGGGCGGAGATCCAGAGTATAAAAGGATCATGGGGGCTCGCCATTTCGATGTCGAGTTCGAGTTGCCTGGGGGTCAAAAGATGACCTGGCGCAAGGACATGGCTGCTGCTGATCGACATTGGAGGGGCTTGAACTGGGCTGTCGAGAATTATGGTGCCCCCGGCGGGTATGTGCCAACGCCTGTACGGGTCTTGGAAGGGTCTGGAGAGGATGCCATCAAGGAGGTGTACAACGTTAAGAACATGAGCACTTTTGGAAAGTTGGTGCTCAAACATCCTCTGAAATGATTGGCTCTATATTGGTATGATAGACAGATGTGAACTGGACTAAGTTCTCTGGGCTGGTTTTAAGTTCTCAGTCGCAAGCCTCAACTACAAACAACATATCTAGTTCAAAGCTTAAGACGATTAGCACCGGACCATGAGTGAATGTGTACTATTCCAAAGACCTCGTTCGCCAGTATGGTGAAACTCAAGTTCCATACCACTACATGCAAAGAACAATTATTACACTTGTGACTGAGAGCTTATTCCAGCAGAGAGAACCTAGAACAATTATCACTAATAAGCCAATAACGCCATCTTATCATGGATGCCAGTGAAGCATGTCACGAGGCCTGTGGCGAGAACTTCTAAGCGCCATACGGAACCTAAAAAGAGGAAGGTTTTAAGTGTGAAGTATAGATGTGGCCATCAGCTACCTATATAAACAGACACTTTGAGAGAAACAACCCCTCTCTATCCATTTTATCTCATAACTTCCAGTTCGAGTCTTGACAGCCACCCCCAGCACCCAGAATGAGTACCGAAATCGACCCTTCTAATCAGTCTTAGTGGTATGAGGGCCTCCAGAGCGACGTCTTCTGGGTCTTAACCATCCTTATTATATTCGATAGTATCTGGTCAGGACGGCAACTCTCATTACTCTTATGGGAAGACGAAGGACAAGAAGACACCCAATGCATCGCGACTCCGCCGAAGCCAGCCTTGGGCATCAACTTCAAAGACCAGATTACCTCGCGTCTTCGCCAATATCTCGCCCTTTTATTTTGCGCTTTGTCAATCCTTGGCCAACTAGCCCACGGCTTGGATGTCCTCGAAACCGTATGGCGGCTATCTGTGTCACTGGTCCAGTGGTACTATCCGGTTGATACCAGGCCATTTCTGTTGGGCATCATCATATTCTCTCCTATCGCTGTGCCTCTGCTCGTGGCCTGGTTCGTGGTGATGGGCGCGGGGAGCGCGATTATCATGATACAGATTGAACTTTTTGCCGAAGTATGGAGACTCAAACCTAATGCGCGACCTGATCTTCCTCTAGCATTTAAAGAGGAAGCTTAATAGGATACAATCTTGGAGGGTGAACGGGAGGGTGAACGGGAGGGTGAACAGGAGGGTGGAGAAGAACTAACCTCGGCTACACAAGCTATCTTAGCCATGTAACCCTCCTCGACCCATCTCTTGCTCTTCGCCTGGCCTCGACACGCGACGGCTGGGGAGAAGGATTCGCGAATTCAACCAGATTGAAGATGAATCTGAAGTCTTTCTGGCCTCATTCCTTGCCATGAATGGACCCCGCAAACATGAGAACCAGGCTCACCCCCTTCCAATCAGCCCATAAGCTACTTCCTGTATGATGATATTTCCCATGTTGAGCATCAAGGCTACGGTACTTATAACAGGGCAGCATCGGGGCCCGCATGTATGCTGTCTCAAAGGGCTTAGTGGAATCGTGAGGACTTGGTCTGATCGACAGCAGCAGGGTCCGACCTTGTCGACATGGGATGAATGGATGTCATCACGGGATTCAAGAAAGAAAAGACGTCACCCTGTAGTTTATTCTTAAGATGTATTGTGATTCAATTAGATAGCTCTTTTGATAGCTGCGTTAACCCCCATGGAAGGTCGTCAAATGACAACGTACCACTTTCTAATCCTTCAAAGACTTTCTCGTAGATATTCGCCACCTCCCAACTATCCCAAACTCCTTCACGTCGATTCATAGACCGTAGTATCATGATCGATCTGTTCCTAATTTCGGCGTCTGTGCATGAAGCGCAGATTGTAGAAAGCTCGCGAACTAGATGTCCGTCGAAAGCAAACACTGGCCGGGGTTGAGAGTTCTCTAGCGTAATAATCTGCTCAATCTTGCTGAGTATTCTTTCGTAGTCACTCTTCGCGAACCCTGTGTTGTGAGGGTCGGTATTGAGAAAAGCTGACCATGTTGTCTGATACAGCGACAGCACAGCCAACCGGCGTTTCTCCAGGGTTCCAAATGGAGTTACCTGGACCGACATGACAAATACTTGCATCTTTGAACTCCATGAAAGGAAGAGGGGTTTTATTAGATCGAGGGCATGAATGAAGGACTCGGTGGCTGATTGCACAAGACTCTTGCAGCCAATTGTTTGATCGTCGGGTAGAGTGTCGTTACCAAAGAGGCAGTCGTCGAAGAACGTATTCAAGGCTGAAAGAGAGTCTTCGGCCTCTGTGATAGTCAAGAAAGGTGTTTTGGGATTACCCATGTCTATCTCTGGTGTGCAGTGAGTGATATTGGAGAAGGAGGTATCTCCTGTGAATGCGCCGACACTCTTTCCGAGAGAGGAGAACATTGCAGCTAATGTTTTCAACAGTCCAGTGTCTCGTGACTGGAAGCTAATCGCATTTGGTGATGTCTCCGGTGATCGAATAGCGCGTAGTGATTCCAGAAGCTGGTGACCGGCGCGAAGATGGCGCACCGAATCAGCATAACGACGGTGTAAATTCTCGACGCATATGAATATCGTACAGCATAGCAATGCGGTTTGTATGTTGGAGGCAGAATTCTCCGCCATGACTGGGCGTATTAGGGCGATAGCTTCGCTGTATTTGAGATTCGCTTGATAGTCGAAGTCGATAGAATGGTTCAAGTTGGTTAGGTTCCCAGGGTAGGAGGCGAGGAATCGCTGATGGGAAGCCCCCAGTGCACATAACGCGTGTTTGATGGCAGTGTTCGAGTAAGATAGTGGTAGTATGATGTCGTGCCAAAATTCTCTTGAGCCATCAATCATCTCAAGGTCGGGAATCACCCACTCCCTCGTATGGTAATACAGAGCATTATCAGCTGTGCTGATCATGACCCCGTCCGTCAAAGCTGGGCGTAATGTACTGGGCCAGCTGCTCATTTCATCTGACTTCATATGCAAAGGCAGCTCAAAAGAGGAAGTGCCGCTGATGCGAAGAGGCTCGGGACTGCTTTGCGAATAGCCATCGCATGTCCATTTGTCCCTCAAGCAACGAAGGCAGGACGGCTTTGCTTCGTCACATTTCAAGTGGCGACGTCTGCAATACTAGATTAGTCTTACAGCTCGTGCCATTCGCTCTTATCCGAGTAACTGACTTGCTAGATTCAAAATCAGCCGGAATTTCTTCAGCCGAGCCGAGGACGCGGAACTTACCAAGTCTTGCAACCTGTTCTGACCTTGGGAACCTTGGCCCTGGTTCGCTTCTTCCGTGGTTGATCTTGAGGTTGTATGGTGGCCATGGTGATCCATTTGTTACGAGAGGGCTAACCAGAGCTACATATCGGGGAGCCTGAATGGACTTATAACATCACCAGTATGGATAGGGCTGTGCTAGCTTGTGATAGTTGACTCGTCCAAGCGTTTGCTGCAGCCCCCATGTCCGCGGGCCACCGTAGCCTGTGAGCTCATTGGTACTGCCGTAACTCGACCCACCATGGGCCGCTGTTTCACTTCGCCGACTCAGCCGAGAAGCGAAATGCTCTTTTAGCGACTTTTCCTTTTTGACGTTGGAATACTTCGTATTCCCGAGGTTTCTAGTTCGTGTCAAGAGACTACTTGCCGGATCTGTACTAATGTGTGTTTGAAGTGACAGTATCGTCTTAATTAATCCCCGCGCTAGTCCTCGATATCCGTGCTACAGGGCTAGCCAACATCACAGCCACCACGGTTATGTCACAGCGGTATTGAGGCGCCTGATGGTGATTGGGCATCTGAACTAACATGGAAACTCACTTCATGCCGTGATGTACTGGCGTAATGGAGCGCGGAGGGTTTCCCCAAGCGGCAATCCCTGTAGGTTAAAGATATGCTTGGAAATAGGATTGGAACTAGGCATCTTTTGGATTTGTTACGACAGATCCAAAGCTATCGTCATGGCTTCACAATGAAGATTTCTCAATGGCCAAGTCTTGTGGCCCTTTCTGAGGTCCTCGCAGTTCCTAGAGCCACATCTACATCAATATAAGTATTCGGATCTTGCTGACGAACCAGAATGGCAAATCAACAATCATCATGGTTCAGCTCAAGAGACTACCATGGCCAACAGCCGCCGTTGCTCTAAAGGCAGTCATTGTTCTCTTTGGTATTCTCCTTTTCTACCAAGCCTACACATTCTACGGCGAATGGAACTGGCCGAAATCATTTAGTCATGGCACCACACAAGATCCTGTTTCTCTTGTTCACCCCCATGGCGGAAGCCAATGTCTACCGTCACTGAACTCCTCCCTCATGCGAGAAGCAAAGACAATACGAAATGCATGCCGGCATATGGCTCCATACCCATCCTCAGACGTACGAATCGGAAGAGTCACTGCACACTTTGGCTCGGTCCAGGAACACTATCAGAAGGCGCTGGGTACGCATATACTACATAGCATGATCCATGGCAACGACCTGGAAGTTATGTGTACTCCAGTTGTTGATTCGCTCTGGAACAAACCTGCATTCATCTTATCTCTCCTCTTGAAAGAGATGGTGAAGCCTGCTCGACAACGCTTGGAATGGCTGTTCTGGGTGGACCGCGATACCCTCATTCTCGATCAGTGTCGCCCTCTATCGAGCTTCCTGTCACCTCGCGACGCCGATGAGTCTGAAGAAACCGACGACACAGACACTTCAGAGTCCGAACGAAGAGATGAAACGAATTACGACGATATACATCTCTTGGTGACGAACGACTGGAACGGCCTTAACAATGGCGTTTTCTTTGTCCGGGTTAACCAATGGGCAATTGAGCTGTTCAGCAACATCGCTGCCTTTCGATACTACAGACCCAACGTCTCACTTCCATTTACTGAGCAAAGTGCGATGGAGATCATTATGAACGAACCAAAGTTCAAGCCCAACGTCCGACTTGTCCCTCAAGAGTGGTTCAACACTTATCCTAAAGGGTCGCCCACAGACTTTGTTGAGAAGGCGGACGAGGATGATTTGAAGGACTACCATGCGAGACGAGGAGACTTTCTACTACATTTTGCAGGACGTGGTAGAAGAGATGAGCTGATCAATGAGTGGACAGAGATGTTGGAGGGCACCAGAAGTATATGGCCTAAAGAAGAGGTTCAAAGGAATGCGACGACGAGTATTCGAGGCTTCTGGTCCGGGCTCTGAACTATAGAGATGAGAAACGACCTGGAACAGGTTTTATCAACATACGCAATTAGATTTCATATCACTCCTACCCTCAATTCATAATTCTACTATTTAAGGAAACATATATTATGTTATAGAAATAATAAACTGGTTTACATCACGAACTCCTGGTCTTCTTGTAATTACCCGGGACGCATCTCTGACAGCCCCCGGCCTGGAGATAGATAGATAAAGAGACTCTAAAAAAAGAATCTATAGCTAAGAAGTAGGAGCATGTCTACACATATATGTGAGAAGGGTAAATTGCAAGGGATTGCAAGCTTTCTCCTTCGTCGTGAGCGCCGTCGTGTTTGCAAGCTGATCTGAATATAAACAGATAGCAACCGCGGAGAACTTATTCTCTGATTGCAAATCAAACTACCATCTAATTAACTCGGTTCCGTGGTCTAGTTGGTTATGGCATCTCGTTAACACCGAGAAGGTCCCCGGTTCGATCCCGGGCGGAACCACGCTTTTTGCCCTATGCTAATCGTGCGATACGTTCTTTTTGCCCCGGTTTGGTGCTGGGGACATTCCCAGGAGGTTGAATCTTGGTTAAGTGGTAAGGTTCAAAGTCAGGCGGCAAGGCATTTTTTGTCTTTTGCATTGAATGCCCTCTAAGTATGTGAAAGCCCGTGGCTTGAGACACGTCCACCAACGTCTGCCTCGCCCATACCAAGCAATCGTTCAGGCTTGCCTGAAAACAGAATAACGCAAATACCCATAGAGAAGAGACAATTGGTTAGCCTTGGGGATCTGCAATCATTTGCCAAGGCCGGTCTGGTTGTCGAGGCCAGACTCTCTCAGTGGCGCGAGACGCACGAATAAACGTGGAATTGTTTCGCTAAATTCATGGCGTTGAATAACCATAAAATTAAACCTTTCAGCCTCAAAGGGGGAGATATGCTGCTAAGCCACTTGCGACTTACCTAGGCTCGTCAAATTCAGCCCTATCATTAATCGTCTTTGTCTTGAGACCATACCATGCTTCATTTGGTAGTCAGAAACGAGCTGGTGATGCGCGACATAGAAAGTTCCGCTTGGAAGAACTCACACGATAAAACTGAGCCTGAAGAGCTGAAAGCCCTGAAAGCGAGGACTGAATTTGGGCTGTAAGTGGCTGGCTGCGACGATGTTCTGGGTCCTTGGCATCTAACCACGAGTACAGTACCTCATGCGAACGATGGCCAGTTTTGAATATTTAATACAAATGTATATCCTCCATTCATCAGATAAATCATCATCCATTCATCAACCCTCACTCGGAAAGGATCGGCAATGAAAGCCTTCTAATTTTCCATACTCCTCGGTGCCCTTCTCTCTCAAACCGATGCTACTGAGCAGAAGCACATTGATGAAGCTTGCAATGATGTTTCGGGAATCATCGGATGTAGTAGCACTCTTTTGTATCCGGACTACCTGAGAGCCATTTATAGTAAGGCAACACAGCTTTCAACTCTTTCCCAACTAACATTAATCAGGCAACGGTGTCCAGACTGATACAGAAATTGTGCCTAAAGAAGTGGATATCTGTACCGCTGTCGAGGAGGCACTAGGCAGTCCTGACTTTGTGAATAACGCCGAGAAGTATTGCTCTTGTCTCTCAAATGCCATTTACTGCGGCACCAGTTCAAATGCTAAACCCAGCTACGACGGTCAGATCAATGCGCACTTAACGCAGGGATACCTTGACGTCATATCCAGGGAGGAAACAGTAAGTCAACTTGATCGTGCCCTACACGTCATTCTCTGACCGTTCAAAGTGTCTTTCCGACAGTGGATACAATGTAGTGACGGACAGAGCATCGGTAGTCAGGAACCAGCTTGCAGCAACAAATGGGTGGACTATCCTTCGAGCCCCCGAGGTATGACGGCCCATTGACAGGGTGTTGTCATTGTCAAGCCACTAACAGGGTTCCAGATTGACGTAGCGACGTAGAAGAAGCTCGCCAAAGCGGTAAATTCCTGCCATCCAGGAACGTGTGACGGCCCCAAAGTTCGTGCCTTTTTCGCCAGCTACGTTCAAAACTCATACAGCGTCACCGAAAGCGATTTCGTCGGGATGCTCAACAAATGGGTTTCCTTGTTCGACACTCTCAAGAAGAAGACAACAGATGTTCAGACATGTTCGAAGCAAGTTCAAGCGCGTCTCAAGACTGTGTCCGCCAAAGTCAACTCAGTCAAGGCCAATGTTTGCAAAAACAATGCCTGTAAGGGATCGACGCCAGCCAATGCGTTCAAGAAGTGTAAGACATATAGCATCAAGGCATGGAGCAATGACTAACTATCTATAGATGCAAGCACGATCACAACAGTCAAGAGCCTGCAAGGCGTTCCTAGTGCTGCAGGGAAGTCACTCGCAAACATTCCCAAGATGAAGCAGATTACACAGAATGCCATCAAATACACCACGACTCCAGCAGATGAGGCGTACTATCTGAATTTGATGAATGAGTATCACATCAACTCTTTGAGAGATGTGATAAAGGCCTACAGGGTGACTCAATATTTTCCCCAGGCAGCAGATGACCTGAAGAAGCTCACTGGGACTTTTAACCTCATCGGCAACCATGCAGTCGCCGCTAAGACTGCTGCCACGTCCATCAATCAGATTCTTTACGTCAATTGGGCTAAAAACTCCCAGTTATCCAAAACGGCATCTGGCCGCAAAGTCCGTGATGGTCTTATCAGCATCCAGAAGAGCTTTAGGAATGATCTGAAAGGCCCCCTTGACAATCTCATCAAGGCCAACAAAGCAGTAGAAGACATCCTCGTTCAGCTACCTCTTCGGAAGAAGAGACTTGAGTTTTCCTCTGGTGGTGTTTCTTACAGCCGCTGGATCGAGGCTAAAATGCCTGTGCCGTGCAAGAAAGAGACGACATATTATAAGGCCATTGGGAGCATCGAGGGGAAAATGACCTACCAGGAAGTCCAGGCTTGTGAGTTTGGACCGCAAAAGGTTCCATTCATTAAAACTGTCATTCCATATATGAAATACCGCTTTGTTTGATACCTTGTCGACCTTTGATGGAGCATCTTTGAATAATGCTTTCACAAGGTGCATTGGCAATTTCTTTGGGAATTTATGGACTCATGCAGACCAAGATAGGCTTTATAGAGGCTTTACACTTAGGCAAAGAATATTGAAGCTCTTTTGTAGTAGACATGTTGCTCTCTGTCCCCATTGTCTGCTGGTATGTGGGGGAGAGTAAGTTCAATGCCCCGTATCAAAGACATGATCTCGATTCTCCAACGTCACTCGCCAATTACTGGCTAGTCGCGGCTTAGCCCTAATCTTATCTTTCACCGCTGTCTTGCTTTTCATCATCTCCCATTCTTTTTGACGTCCCGTGATACCCTATTACCCCATGAAAACACCAACCCCGCAAACTGCTCCATGATCCGGGGAGATTCGGGGCGCTAGTCCGGGCCGGCTGCACACCTATTAGCTAACGGTTTCCTCCACAGTCGAGAAAAGTCTGAGTTTTAACTCCTGCACTTTGACGCCACTGCATATGGAAATTAATGCGGTAGTAGTCATGGGTTAACTATTACCTAAATGTTGAGGCGCGGGTCGAGAGAAGGGAAGGGGAGAAAATTCTGCAGATGCAGGGAGGATGAGAGGTATCTATAAAAGGCAGTCATGCCAAGTCTTGAGGCTCAGTGTTTGGTAGAACAATTTAATAAGATTTGAAAGCCTGAGATTTATCGAAAAGCAGAAAAAAAACATCATGGCCACCAAGAGTATTGAAGAGATCCGCTCTCACTCACCCAGCCCTTCGGTTCCGGGTCTGGGCCAATGCATTGGCAATCCTGTATGTCACCTACCATGTCCTCTACCTAAACTACAACTAACGGAAGTAAACAGTCCCCACTGGCCATGGGCACCTTCGCCACTACGCTTCTCACTCTGTCTTTGTCCATGATGGGCTTCCGTGGAGTCGAGACCCAGACGATCTTCATTGGCAACCTTTGCTTCGCCGCCGGCCTTTGCATGTTTGTCTCTGCTCAGTGGGAGATGGCTCGCGGTAACACCTTCGGCTACTCTGCGTTGAGCGCCTATGGTAAGTGACTGAAATGATTCTCGAGGTAGAACCTGTGACCCAAAGCTAATCAATTCTCTAGCTGTTTTCTATGGTGGTTACGGCGTCATACTGTGCCCATCGCTTGGTGTCCTTGACTCTTATGGCGGACCGACACCTGAGTATCACAACGCGTTGGGATTCTACGTTCTGAGTAAGTCTCTATTGATGCTCCTATTAATCCGACAGCTAATCTTCCTGTAGTTTGGGCGGTCTTGACACTGTTTTTCATGCTTGGATCAGCTCCTATGTAAGAGTTCTGACATCCTTTGATATCCAGAAAGCTGACAAACTTTAGTAATCTGGTCTCCTTCGGCATTTTTACCACTATCTTCTTCTGCTTCACCCTTGACGCGGCCTCCAACTTCGCCCATGCTGATGGAAAGGTCGAGGTTGCAAAGAGCCTCATGAAGGCTGCCGGTGTCTTTGGCTTTGTCTCCGGTCTCTTGGGATATTACAGCTGTGCGGCCGCTATGTGCGCTGATGCACTTCCATTTGAGCTGCCTTGCGGGGACACGTCAAGATTCTTCAAGAAGACTCGCAAGCAGTTCTAATTTCTTCTAGGGGCACATCTGAGGGACTCATGATTTAGTGAGATATGAGGCCACCATATCATATATATAGACCGTTCATCCACTGTGATGAGGCTAGCGAAATCTAAAAAAAAAAAAAAAAAAGAAAAACCAATTCGATTCAGCATCAATGACCAAGGAATTTGAGCAGCTGTCCCCTAGGTCAATGTGATATCAACCAGATATCTCGTCTTCCTTGTTGCAGCTGATCTTAGCTTAATTGGATTGCTGAAACAACACCAGCTACTGACCCAGAACACCATATGAAGGTGTCAGCCATCATTCTGATGCCTCTGCAGTGATGCATCTTCGGCAGTTGTTGGTCGAAACAAGGGTAGAGATACTCCAACTACTCATAAAAGGGCCGCCGTAGGCTGTCTATAACAGGTCAGCGTAAGCCTTGCGGCCCTTGACAACTGTTCATCTGTGAAAAGCTCTGCATGTTGCTGACGGATTCCGTGAGGCGGCATACCCAGTTATGACCAAAATAAACGTGCTGTACGGCCAACATTTTCAAGTTTGTATTGCCAAGGATGGATGTCGCGATTCGGGTTTTCAGGGAATTTGGTGAAAGGTCCAGGTCTGAATGATGCGACCCACAAGGCTTTCGGGATACTGTAAGATCCCGGCGGGTGCTCAAACGAGACGGTAGTCGTTAGACCCGTTGTGATGATTGTTGGACCCTGGAACGGTTTTTGTCGAGAGCCTTTTTCACGGCAGGGTTCCTGAGTACGCCGTCAAATTTCTCCGGGAGACGGTCATCGTCGAAAAAATGAATACTCCTCCTACGATCGAGTGAACAGACCAAGCACGTAAAATAGGCCACTCTGACTCAACAGTTGTGACCAACGGCAGGTATTGGATACCAGCGTAGTGCATCTTGAGGCATATAACCCATTGGTGATTGTAAACAACAAGCCGCTATGAGTATCAATGCCAAAGGGATAATTGTCCCGTAAGGTCTTGTACTTGTCTTTTGGAGAATCGACCATGGTACCTTAGCAAAGAACCCAGCAAGAAGTCTTTTGCGGATGTTTTCGCTAAGACTGTTGTCTGTCTCTAACATGGTCAATCGTCTGCTGTTGAACAAGAACTCAAGTTCGATATGTTGGAGTAGCTGACAACGGATAGCCAGAACCTCAGTTGCCACTCTGTGGTTGACACAGTATTCGTTGCATAAGCCAAGAAGCTCATCCTCGGACAGATCTTTGGATATCTGCCAGTAACACGACAAGGCCCTCACACGTCCCAGAATGTCTGACTCTAAGTGAGAAAACGCCATGTTCGCCACATCCGCCGCATACCGTATTTGGTAAGGTCTGGTCAAGATGTCATCTTGTGTAGTCATAAGGGTGTCGGTAAAATCGCCGGGAGGTATGAAATTTTGAGATGCAGAAGTGGGGGCCTTGGTCTCTTTGTCTGCCTCGCCTAGCATTTGGCCCTCTACCCAAGCCATTTTGTCGCCGGCACGAGAGAGCTCTATCTCGCGAGGAAAGATCTTTGCAGTGTTTTTAAAGGCTGCGCTAGCCGTGAAGACGTCGTTGACCAACTCGATCTTCCGGGGGTCCCTGTCTGTTGGCGGGATAATTGGCTTCGCCCTAGGATACCATGGGGCCTAACCATTGGATTCGTAGGCGGACAAGTCTTCGGCGTCGATATTCTTGAATTGCCACTTCTCATCGACCCGTCGTTCCACGAGAATTCTGGCTCTGTTACGATCGGCTGCAAGGTTGCTGGGTCCCGGAAATTGCTGGGCACAAACTCGGATTTTCCCATCATCCTCCTCAACAGCAAAGGAAGTGAACCTGGCACCTCTTTCTTTCAAATACTTATCACGTTGTATCAGATGAGAAAGAACCTTTCCTTCGACTTGAGAAGACGTATGGGAGTCCTTCTCACGCCAGTCCTCGGGCCATCCCTCCTTTCGGAACGGGATGCTCATCAATCGATCGGGAGCATTTGTTGATACAGGCGCGGCGTCGGCTGCAGCACGAACTTGGGAGGGATCTTCGGAAGGCAGGTTATGTAGGTCCTACAAAGATTTGAGTTGTATTGAGATTGCATTTGCTGCTGTACTCACCGACAAGACCTGTTAGACAGGGTTGGCCATGTCACCGTCAGAGGACGACATTTCTCATAAAGTTTCAGTATGGAGAGGCTTTGACGGCTGAAGATGTGCTCACCTATGGTTGGGAGATCGCGTACTTGTTCCGAGATTGAGTTGAATGATGTTGAAAGAGAATTTTCTAAGCCAATGTTTTGTGCGTTGGGAAAGTTGAGGTGTGAAAATTGAGTTGGGAAACGGAGGAATAGAAACGGCAGAACATCAAAAACAATCCAGAATCATAGCAGAGCCACAATGAAGTAACTTAGGAATAATGGTTTGGTCAACTGTATCACTCGCTGGCACTGGCACTGACACTGACTGATAACTGCCACATGCCGGATCGACACGTTACCATTCAATCTACCTGCAAGCACATCGCGCACTTCAGAAGATTTCTGTCTGATGCTCCTCGTTTATCGAGAAAATGAATGGTAGGTGTTTGAGAGTCTCTAAGTGTTTAATATTGCAAGCGGTATTCACCATTTGGCTGACGCCATCTATTGGAAACTTGGTCATGTATTGAAATTGGCTAGGAAAGCTCTCATTTCAAATTAATAGGCATTTATCCCTCCTAATCCATCGGCTAAAGTTGTTTTCTATGCCAACTCACGAGGTCATCGCCATCGGTACAGGCGGCGTCGGCCAACCTCGTCCTCCTCCTCTTTCAGTGATTGCGGCCGCAGAAGGAGTTTTGACTGTTTACGTTCTGGTATCCCACGCTGACATGGCCATTGGAATTGTCCCAGCGCGCCCAGCCCGCCTCGAAAGTACCACATCGGCTGCTCACACTTTCCTGGATCTGCTGGCGAACAATCGTTGCGCTGCAGGTGGTGCGTCCGAAGGTGTTGTTACAAAAGTAACTAGCAACCCTACCCGAGATAACGTAGTAGTGATCGCGAGGCTGGACAGTGTGACAACTGCCGCACCCGTCCCTCAACAGCTTGACCGTGAGGTCGGCATCATTGCGATTAAGTGAGGAGCCCTCACAGGTGACTCGCCAGCTCTGGCGCTTACCCAAGGTCGATGAGGTGTCGGCGCCTTCGCCTGTCGGCTCAAGGTTCATATCAACCTTGGTATGATGCGCAACCCCATCGTCGTCGATATGAACCCGGTAAAATCCTTCTGGGGTATCCTCAGGGATAGTAAAACCCTCCTCCACAGAGGCTACAGGGACGTCGAAGCGCTTCATCAGCTTCGAATCCTCGGCCTGGGGTGCGGCAAGCCCAAGGGCCGAGGAGGAGAGAAGTGCATATTGACTATAAGTATTGCAATTGGGTTGAAGTAGCTGTTTCTGCTCTGCAAAGTGTATGGTTTAGAGGATCAGGTGTTTGAATTGTAAGATGCTTGAGCTTGCTGTAGCTTTCTACCTGAAGTCCCTAACTACGTGTTTATAAATTTTCACGAGGCTGCAGTCATCGTGGGCTTGAAGTCGGACCCAATATGACACAGGACATTGAACCTACACAAGCATGACACCAACCGTCATTTCTTCCATAACGAGTTCAGGCCGCCAACTATGTACGGTGATTGGGCAAGGATATGAAGTTTTCTTGCGGCACAAAATGCACAGTAGAGGGGCGACTTCGTGAAGGTTCAAGCAGTTTGATATTCAGACCAAGAACAGAATTCGCCGCCTTATATAATGAGGTAGCTTTGCTGTCCGGTAGGTAAGCGAGCCAATCGTTCTGACACGGGATCTTGGCGCTTCCCGTATATGTGGCTAGAATAGGAATTGCCCAGAGTCACCAAGCGCAGAAACTGTTACTGGTCTATCAGCATCCGATAAGGAGAGCATCATATGGTATTCTGGACCCCTGGAACGCTTTGATGCAACGGCGTGGTGTAAAAAGGCGTACAGTGGATCGCTACAGGAAGAACCCCAATAAAAAAGACTGCTGTACCATTAGAATGCTGCGAGTCAATAGCCGGTACGATTTTACCGCGGCTCGTTCCCGGGAGAGCCGAGCATCAAATACCGTTCCATTACAGGCGTTCTAGAAAAAGCCTAGCGAGATAGATTTTAACACTGGACATTGTAGCCAGAGAAACATGATAAATAACACATACTTGGCGAGAATCTATCATTGCTGAGGCAGATAGCCCAATGCCAGTCAGGAGAGTCCAAATGTCGATGTGATGAGTTGAAAAGCATCAGATATAACTGGAGCACATGCTTTAACGCCTCTACAATCCCCCTCACCTCTTGCTCAGGTATGAATGTTGCCGTGCCGTCTTGGGCTTACGCCAAGAGCTGTAAAGGGGTGATATAGCCTGAGTATGAACTCACCTGAAGCTATGCCAGGTTCGGAAGCTCGGTATTTAGCAGGGCGCCAGTTCAAACCCTTTTTGAGCTTGGCAGAAAGGAACATAGTGGCAGTCCAAAAGTGTACCACTAAGGGCGTACTCGCACATGTGACATGATACGGTCCTGAGCTAACAGGATGTTGACTTTGGTGAGAACATAAAGACAGAACTAGAATACCATATAATGCCCAGCTCTTGAGGTTACCAACACGTATTTAAATATCCGAAACAGATGAAAGTGTTGAGACCGCGTTAACGTAAATATAGGACACTCTGTACTAAATTTAGTTCAATATTCTCTTCTCAACTCTGACATATTCTTGCTCTACGAGGGTTAGTTCCACTCAATGAGTGGAGAGGGAATCCATCAGCATCTGTCCAAACTTTTCTTGTTGAAACTTCCATGACTGTCACTTAGTAATGCTTTCACTAACAGCAGAACAACGGAAGCGTCCAGCTCCCACCTGCCCAAGTACCGACAGAAGACCATGTAAAGTCATATGGGATGAAGTCGTGGAGATCAAAAACCAAGTGATTCCAAGGAGAACTTCAGAGGGCGCCATGGCACAAACCAGAGACACCCTTACATACGACGGCTACATACAAGGTCAAGGGTCGTCAAATCAAGACTCGGGGAGAATGGCCAATACTGTATGGATAATGGTAGTAGTATGATACTTGCAAAGCTTGAGAAGTTGATGAACTTTGACGAGTAAAGCAAGAATGGATAAAAAGGCCTCCCTACAAATGGAAGAAATCACTCTGCCTTGCGGCGCTTCCTTTGCTTATCCACAGACCCTTCTTCATCGCCTCATGGCACCCACGTCATTCGGAGGGAATACTACCAGAAGCGACCGCAAATCCAACCCACCATGAGGGGCACAATATATCCGTATCCCACATACTTTCTACAAGTTCACCAGCTATAAAACGTAGATCACCTGGATAGCACACCTTGCAGACCTTTTCGCTTCACCCCGTCGTAGTATTCTAGGAAGGGGTTTAACAATTCTTCTATAAAACTGCATTACTTTCATATTCTCTTCTTAACAGAATAAGCCTTCCCTTCCTTAAAGTTACACACTGACTGTTGACATGGAACGAAGTCCTCTATTCAGAAATACCTTTCGTACACCTTTGCAGACTCTAAAACCATCTGGTCAAAGGGAATCCAACCTTGGCCTGTTGCTTCAACCGCCTTAGTAGCATCGACCTTGAACCCACCACTGGGAATACTGTAGTCTTGCAGGTATCCCTTTCCTGGTTCACCTTTTCCAATAATTCCCTGTCTATTAGGATAAGCCTTTCGCAACAAGTCGCGATAAGCCTGAATGTTTCCAAAGTTGCCATTCCCTCCAGCGATGTACCGCTGCCCATCAGCCACTTCTTTCTTGTCGACCGCAAAGACCATGAGTCGTGCGACATCGCGCACGTCAACATGTGTTCCATTACCAGGTCCGGCAGACGACATGTTCTCCCCGTTCATGATACGATACGGAACGATGGCGGTCTCACTCAACTTCTCCGGGTCTTCGGGCAGAATCAGCGGCGGTCCAGCCACCCAGACTGGGTTGACAGCTGTCATTGTGAAGCCGATGCGGTCTTTGTTCTTTTGACGAAACTCCCAGAATGCGCGCTCTGCCTTGACCTTGCTTGCTACGTAGATCTGGTGGCCAGTCACATCTGAGCCAGCCTTCGCGATCGCATCCTCAATTTGGTCATTCCAGTCTTCTTCCGTGTAACCCTTCTCTGGGTACTTCGGTTTACAGCCTCTGACAGCCACTATTGAAGACACATACACAAACGACTTGACGGCAGGCTCTCTGGCAGCGGACTCTAAAATTCCGAGAGTCCCCTGCAGCGAAGAACCGATGACGTAGTCGATATTGGTGTTGCTGAAGTCGACTGGCGCCGCAACGTGAGCTATTGCAGTAGCATTTTTTACAGCCTCATCAAAGGCTCCCCTGGCCATGAGATCGGGAACCAGAATTCTCGTAAGTTGGCCAGAGGAAGCATATGAAGGGAGTGCTGAGAGGAGGCTCGAGGCTGAGGACTGACTTCGCACCGCGGCGCGAACAGAATAGTTGGCGGCAAGGAAAGCTTCAACGGTACGTGCGCCGATGAAACCATTTGCGCCCGTGACAAGAACGAGACCTTTTGTCGGGGACATGTTGAGTATGAACGGTTTGTGATCTAGGAAGAATCTGGAGAGAAAATAAAATATATAAGTCGATTCTAAATAGTTACTGTCTGTCTTTTGAGTCAAAATGCTCGACCCTTATCTCAGTGAACTTTTAGTCTAGTCTGGCGACATCGTCCCGGGTTTAGAAATTATCTGCGATATTTGGTGTAAACCGCCTGGAGATTAGTGTTATCGCCGATTCTAGTTGCTGCCACAGTGACATTTCAGAGGCCTAGCCACTATCCGTAATCTGGAGGACATTTGTCGATCGTGGATCCACTTGTAGGGCAGAGCTGCGGACATGGAAGGCCCGAAAGAATGATGGCTATCTCCGGGCCAGTGAAATTGCTAAAGACGCTTGCATCTTTTGATGAGTTGGTGCTTCGGATGGAGAGCTCGGAGGGAGAGTTGGACAGCTTTGAGAAGTACATCCACTGTTTTAGCGGAAGGAAAGCTGACGCGGTAGGAGGGCATTCAGCGGCTGGCGACCCACTGCCTCCGAGGGCCCATTCATTCCAGCTTTTTAAAAAAGTGCGACAGACAACGTCAACAGCCGCACAATCTCAGTCTCCGAAATCAGACCAAGAATGTGTTTTCTGAGCAATGATCTGGTCTGTGGCTTGCGAAAACTCGTGCAGCATTGCCTACTGTAGGCAGCAACGCATGGACCCGATTCAAGGCTGACAGACTCAGCCCCAGCTCAGCCCCCGCTCTTTGGTTCTTCAGTGAGATTTGAGCCGTCAAATCGCCAACAAACAAACGGACAGACAAACACAAGCAATAAACATGCCTTCACCTCAAAGCGACTCTGAATTTTCGCCTCGCGAGTCCCGCATCATCGGCGCGTTGCTGGGTGTCCATGCCGGCGACTCGCTTGGCGCAACGCTTGAGTTCAAATCTCATACAGATATCGCCCGCGAATACCCTCTCGGTCTTCGTGATATCGTGGGCGGAGGCCCCTTTCGGTGGTCGCAGGGCCATGCAACAGACGACACTGATATGACTCGCGGTGTTCTCCTTGCATATCACGACTACAAGGACGGCGACGACATCGCGCAGCTCGCTGGCGACTACTTCATCAGTTGGCTTCACGGCGACTGGCCAGACAGACGTACGGGAAGTCGGCCTGAGGACATTGGAGGGGCCACCGCTACTGGGCTCAGACGCTATAAGCAGACGCAAGACCCTGACCGCGCCGGAGCTGGGCAAGGTAGTGCCGGCAACGGAAGCTTGATGCGCTGCATCCCAACCGGATTGTTCCAAAGCGATCCCCAGAAGTTGGTCGAGGAAAGCATTCGTATCAGCAAGATCACCCACGACGACAAGAGATGTACGGTCGCGTGCGCGGCCTACAACACGATTGTTTCAAAGCTCATCAACCAAGTCGCACCTCAAGACGCCATTGACGCGGGTCTCAATGTCGCCAAAACTCTTGAAGGAGGCTCTGGCCCAGTATACGAAGCAATTGAACTCGGCAAATCTCTCAACATAGCAACAATGGCTAGCAAAGGGCCAGCACCCGAACTTTGGGGGAGATGCAGTGGATACGTCCTCGAGTCACTGAGTCTCGCGATCGCTGCGGTTCTTGACACTCGCAGCCTGGAGGACGTTGTCGTGGATGTTGTTCGAATCGGCTGGGATACAGACACAAACGGAGCGATCGCAGGAGGAATATTGGGAGCTAGAGATGGAGCATCAGCTATCCCTCATCACTGGAAATCAGTCTTGCAATTTGGGCGTGAGTTTGAGAACACGGCCTTAAGTATTTTCGAGAAAAACGCAGCCTAAGAGCCCAGTCCTTTCGAATAAATTGGTTGCCAACAACGTCCAGTCCAGCATAGGTTCATCAGACAATAGAGGTATGAGGCCCCATGAATAAGCTCATGCGATCTTGAGAAATGATATCTGATCACTGGAACGTACAGTGGGTCGGTCATGACCTTGAAAGGTTGACATCTGAGAGCGCTTGAGTGGCAGCAGGACTGCGAGTTGCGAACAGGCAAGCCTTGTCGCCCGCACTCCCATATCACAATGCTTCCATTTGGTCACCTTTGCAGCAGCTCCGTGACCCCATAGAGTGATAATCAGGGTTGACGACGTGGATATGCGCAGCCGGTGCTAGCCTGGGAATGTTAGCGATCTCGGGGAGTAAGGAAGCATCGGCCCTTGATACAGGTGTCAACACAAACTTAGCGAAGGGTATCCTAGATATACCTAAACTTATACCAAACTGCTCAAAACCCCTGAAGTTACCTAAAGCCGAAAGACTTCATCATCGAGGAATGCATCCAAGTTCCCCAGGCCCGACGAGACCATATTTGCAAATTGACCCCAGCCCGAGAAATCGACTCCAGACATGCCATTAAAGTCCAATCCGCCGTTCTCGCCCATTAGGTCGGTATAAGAAGTCTTGTCGCTCGGCGTATCCATCGGTATGACACTGGACTGGAAAGCGTTGTCTTGTCCATGTCCATCCAGGAATACGTTTGGATGAATCCGATTCACTTGGCGTAAGGCCTCGACCCGTAATTCCTCCAACAGGAAACAGTATCGTTCTGACAAGGAGCCCTTCTCAACCATGGTTGACATGTGTGATTGGCATCGAGCTGCAGCTGCAAAGTATTCGCTATAAGTCTCAGGAGGTGACGCCCATTTCTGTATCACATAGATATATAGAACCATGGCTGCAGTGAAGGCAAAATATGCAGTGACCTAGTATTATAAGTCAGCTGAGGTATCGGAAGAAGAATTGGTTGTACTGTGATAAGGTTGAGAGGTTAAAAGAAGCCCCAACCCCGAGGACACATATGTGAAGAACACCAATAACCACATACGGGCAATATACACATTAACCTCAGTGTTATCTGAGATATTGTTTTTGGGTCAAGCGCTAGATATCCTGGAATTGGTTGTACGTACCCAGAATGCTCTGAACATTTGTCCGTTGTCGGTCATTTCATCGATCAGACCGACTGTTTGGATGGCAGCTTCAAGACATCTTTGCACACTCTCTTGAGTTGAAGCATCGTTCTCACTGCCCCTTCTGTTCTGACGCGATATCCTTGCAAAGTTGTTGAGGACAGCTTGTCGATGCGTGAGTATTATAGCATGCCAGTAAGTTAGATTCAGGACATTCCGTTGCCGTTGAACGATTGGAACGAGAAACGATGTACTGAAGTAATCGGCATCGAGAAACTGGGAGAACTCAGCTCGCCAGTTTGCGAGGGCTTTTGAAACAAGTTGTGTTTCCTCTAAGCGTTTGGAAATCGAGATTGGCTTAACTGAATAAAGACCACGCAGGATTTGGCCTATGATACGAGCAAGCCTAGGTCATGAGTCAGTATGCTTCTTACAGATCAAATTGAGACGAGGCATTACTTCATATGTCCAAGTGGAGCAAGCATAACCGAGTAGCCTTTCGTTGACCCAGCAAGGTTTATGTGATCCTTAGTTATGTCACTATCGTCAACACAAGCTGGAAGCTCTGTCTCGATATCGTCATCGTGAAAGTTGCGTGGTCTACCTAGAGATACACTGAGATATGCATCAAGAGTGTAGGCGCACCAGAAGGTTCTCCGGCGGCTTTCGACTTCGATATGGTTCAACCCGCTTATGACACCAGGTCGTTTATTTCGATTGAGCCCGATAGCAAGCGCCAGGTTTGTAACAATGCCAAACTGACTCCAGCAGTGGTTGACTCGGGATTGTGTTCCGAGGTAGTAACACTGGAGAAGACGAGCCTGGACGCTAGTAAGTCGTATTGAGCCACTCTCTTTCGACAGTTGATGCTCAGCTGCCAAGTAATACCGTGAGCTGTATCATGCATCAGCATAAGCCACAAAGCCCTGTCAAAGACGGGTACTCTACCTGAGGTCTGATGGTCCTGGTCTGTCGTTCTCAGGCATGTATACTCTAGCATGGGCCAAGATCATGAAGAGCAGAGCCACTTTCGCGGCAGAATTATTCGGGTCACGCATAGTCCCTAGTGTCTCATAAAACTCTGAGAACCATTCTTGAATGGTGGGTCGGTGAAGAAACCGGTATGTTGGCATGGCAAAGTCGAAGTAACGATCTACCAAGCGCTGAGCATCCTCTTTGGGAAGCATCATACAAAAGTTTGGATCATAGTCAGGATTTTGAAGAGGGGCATCGCCAAATGTAAAGATACTTCCTGGCCCGGAGAACGAGATGGCCTGATGCATCCGTTTCTGAACCCTGAGAAGGAATGACACGCCAGAGGCCGGGCCGATGTAGTGACCCTGAAGATCCTCCTGAGACGGCTCAGGGGACTGCTGCACCGACGTTACAGCCCGTGAGCCCGACCCTGTGCCGCTCTGCTCCATGAGATGAGATGGCACACCATAGTCCTGCAACTCTACATTTTGGCAGGTTGCATTTGCCATGTACTGCTGCGCCAAATTGGTAGGGCTGGTATCCTCACTCCGAGGCATTGTATCTTGAGCCGACACGGTTATGCTCTCATCCCCTACCTCATCCGCGGACGGTATTACCGGCAAACGACCTCTTGCATAAGCCGAGTCAAAAGTGCACGGAACCCTTGTCCGGGTACAGAACTTGCAAGGCTGCATGCCATTACATTTGATCTTCCGTCTGTACCGATTAGCTCATGGTTGATCTATGCGAAGAATTGCCTAGGGTTGCGTTACTTCTTGCATTCATCGCATGCCCTGGTCACTCTGACCCTCTCAGCGTTCTTTTTCCGCTTCTTTGCTACATGAATGCTCTTGGTATCTTCTGACGGTGTTGGGAGTATGGATGAAGTCATTGGAGCCACGTCTATCCACTCGTCTAGACGTAAATCTGTGTATGCGGTGAAACTGACTGAAGCTGTACCGAACGGAAAAGAAAGGATGAAACTGGGTAAAGATTGGACGGAAAAGCGAATCCGGGGATGAGACATGGATAATTGTCCTCATAAGAACCCCGCAAGCTATGTCACGTGTGTCCTGGGGGAAGGAATAGACAAGGCCTGGTCCTAAATGACAGAAAGATTTAGGTAACTTGATATAAGACTTAGGTAGCTTTGTATAAGTCTAGGATACCTTTTGCTAAGTTTATTTTGACACCCCATGTCAAGGCCTGACGTTTTCTTGCTCCCGAGGCTCTCGTCGCTCGCATTACCGGCATCAAACCCGGTGACAAATCTGATGGAGATCCTGGTTGGAGCGGATGAGGGGTACCTCGCGTTAGCTTCCACGTTCATCCTTACCATCCCTTGACTCGAATAAAGCCAACCTGTTGAAGCTACAAGAGGTACTTATTACCTGCGTCAGCATACGTCGAATTGAGTCTACCATTGTTTATCAATACGCTCGCAACATATCACAGTTCCCAAAATGGCATCAGCTGTCTCAAAGCGCCTTGAGGGCAAGACAATTCTCATCACCGGAGCATCCTCCGGCATCGGAAAGGCCACAGCCTTTGAGTTCGCCCGCACCAGCCCCAAAAACCTCAAGTTGGTCTTGACAGCACGACGGATTGACAGTCTTCGTCAAATCGCCGAAGATATCGTCAAGGAAGTTGGCGATGGTGTCAAGGTGCACCCCGTGCAGCTGGACGTTAGCAAGCCTGATGAGGTGCGGTCTTTCGTGAGCAAATTGCCGGCAGAGTTTAGCGAGATTGATGTTTTGGTGAATAATGCGTAAGCTCCTCCAAGATGATAATTGAGAAGGAGATTGACTGACTCTTCTTCTCAGTGGTCTTGTCAAGGGCGTTGATAAGGCTCCTGAGATCAAGGAGGAAGACATCAACGTCATGTTCGCTACCAACGTCACAGGCTTGATCAACATGACACAAGCTATCCTCCCTATGATGCTGAAGCGCAACAGCGGCGAGGGAGCCGGCGACATCATCAACATTGGCTCTATCGCAGGTCGCGAGCCTTACGTTGGTGGTAGCATCTACTGCGCAACCAAGGCCGCCATCCACTCCTTCACTGAGAGTCTGCGCAAGGAGCTTATCTCAAAACGCATCAGAGTCATCAGAATTGATCCAGGCCAAGTGGAGACCGAGTTCTCGGTCGTCAGATTTTACGGCAACAAAGAAAAGGCAGATGCGGTCTATGCGTAAGTTTGCACCTCTCCAGATCGTTGAAGAACCATGATCTGATCAGTTATAGTGGTTGTGAGCCTTTGACACCGGATGATATTGCTGAAGCGATTGTCTTTGCTGCTGGCAGAAGGGAGAATGTAGTCATTGCTGATACCTTGATATTCCCCAACCACCAGGCTGCGGCTACGATTATGCACAGAAAGAGCTAGGAGCTACGTATCATAAATAAGCCAAGACACCAATACAAATAGACATTCTTAAGGTATAAGCTCGCACGTGGTTTGCTGGCAATTGGCGTTGTTCAGAGCTCATACGAAGAAGATCTTCAACTATCTTTCACAATTGCCAAGTATTGCATCAAGTAGAAGAGTAGTAATGAAAACCGGTTGTCCAGGCCGTTACTCTCTGTAACTTCACTCGCCGCTTTCGAAAGCTGAAGTAGTCACTGGCATCTTCCAAGTGGCCAGTCGGATCTGGGGACAAAGCCAGCCGTTCGTCGTTAGACAACTTCGGTCGTAAGACCATGCAGGATGACCGACTACCTTGTCTCTGCATGCATTGAGCCTAATCTAGAGCCGTCCCGTATCTTAAACCCTTCCACCCGCATCCTCATGCTTTTCTCGACAATTCGAATACTCGGGTTCGGGTATTTTTCGTCGTAGAACCGGGTCCAGACCGAGTCAAGTGCAGTTACAGTAGCGTTGCATTCGCCCAACGCCATGCGGGGTCCAGCAATGCTCACTCTCGCTTGTCGGAAAAAGACATTCCCAACCACCCCGTAGTTAGCTTTTCCGCGATGGCTCCTAAGCCCCATGACCCGAGACGGCGTACATGTGCATGTCGCATTCCCGCTGCTGTTTATCCAGCGTCGGATCTGGATAAACGGGCATGGTGTGCTGACCATTGCACTTATTCAACACTCCGCAGGCGACCTGGCGAATGAAAACCGGTGAAACCTGTGTCTCTCACCCGTGAGCGAGTGGGGACCACGGATTCATATCATGGTCACCCAGAGGCCAGAGCAAAATGGAAGAAAGATATTGAGGCAAATGTCCATCTAAGCCACAGTCCCGAGGCTTTAAGTACTTGTAATCTTCCAAAAGCACCATTCTGGTTTATGTCAACCATCAACAATACACAGCACTCAATCTCCTTTCGTAAAGTTGATTGCATGGTCATCATGTCATTCTATAGAGCTCCACCAAGCGGCGTCTGGGCACCAGCAATCACATTTTTCGACCATGAGACAGATACACTAGACACCGATTCACAAGCAGCATACTACTCTTATCTCTCCAAGACCGGTCTTGCAGGCCTGGTTGTACTTGGAACAAATGCCGAGACCTTCCTGTTAACACGTGAAGAGCGCAAGGCATTGTTACAGACAGCACGTCAAGCATGCGGGCCATCGTTCCCTATTATGGCTGGCGTTGGTGGACACTCAACCAAGCAAGTCTTGGAGTTCATCGGCGACGCAGCTGATGCCGGAGCCAACTATGTTCTGCTGCTTCCTCCAGCCTACTTTGGGAAGCAGACAACACCAGAGGTCATCAACAACTTCTTTGATGACGTTGCCAAGAACAGTCAATTTCCCATTGTCATTTACAACTTCCCTGTTGTTTGCAACGGCATTGACCTGGATTCTGCCACCATTGCCGCTTTGGCAAAGAAACATAGCAATATTGTTGGTGTCAAGCTGACCTGCGGAGCTGTCGCAAAGATAACGCGGCTTTCAGCAGAGCTTCCTGAGGAACGATTTGCAATCTACGGTGGCCAATCCGACTTCTTGATAGGAGGCCTGGCTGCTGGGTCTCACGGCACCATTGCTGGTTTCGCCAACGTTGTCCCCAAGACAATCGCGCATATCTATAACCTCTACCAAGAGGGCAAGTTTCAAGAGGCCATGGCTCTGCACAAGAAGGCGGCGCTGGCTGAGCAGCCCTGCAAGGCTGGAATCGCGTCAGTCAAGTATGCGGCGACTCTGAGCACAGCCAAGACCGCTGGGATCAAGGACGCTGCAGAGAAGCTGAAGCCCAGACGGCCATACGTGGAGCCTACAGATGCTGCGAAGAAGAGTATTGAGTCGCAAATATCTGAGATGTTGGAGTTTGAGGCTACGCTCAAGCTACCGGCTGAGAAGGGCAAGTCAAACAGCGTAACGAATGGCGTATCGAATGGGATCATGAATGAAACGTCGAACGGCGTGGCGGTGCATTCAAGCGCCTGTGTACTAGATGAATAGCATACTTACTCTACGATGAAATATTGATACAGTAAAAGGTTAACTTGAAGATAAATATTTCATTTTAGTGACATCTCTGTATTTTTGTATTTGTTTTGTATTTATCTAAGCTCAAGCTATTGGCATTAGCGCGTGCGAGCTGAAAACCATTAGCGGCTTCAGCGCCTCGATGAGCCGGCTCACAGTGGCAGCGGGTTCGCTAGCCTGGCTTGTTTGATAGCACAGATTCAATCGCATCAGTTTTACCTATGAAGAATTCCATTGCCTCAATCAAATCAACAGCTTCGGACGATAATTTCTCTTCTATAGAAACTCTTATGGGATGTTTAAAAGTGCATTTCCCCCATCTTTGCTATTTCCGCCATACAAGCATCCCATGCATGATCATCCACGCTCTAGGGTCGATGATCAGCGTCAAAGCTCTGTTAACGCCCACTAACTTAGAGTATAAGCCTACAGCGCCACCAATTTATCGACAAAAAGAAAAACAAGTCGGGACGGGAGTCTTCATAAGGGAAAAGGGGAGCATTAAAACCTCTTGCATTTCCCAGTTCTCTCCAAGTCGTAATATCAACTGTCTCTCATTTTGCAACTCACCAAAGTCTTTCGCTTTCTAAACATGGTTTCGTCACCATTCCTCGCCGTCGCGTTAGCGGTTTTGGCCATTCGCAGCGTTGATGCTGGTCCATGCCGTCCCTCATCTGTCTCAACCACCGAGGGCTCTATGTCAAGCAGCCTGGAATCCACGCTTGCTCTTTCCACTACTGCTGAGCTTTCTGTCTCTACAACGCAAACTGCAACTGGTTCTAACGCTGTCTCTTCATCTGAGACTTTGGCCGATGCCACCACAACTACCCAAACCGTTCAAGACACCACCACGACAGCCGTCGAGACCACGCCGGTCACTGAGCCTTCTGTCGCCACAGCTGGAGCAACTCCTGTCTCCGAAGATATCTCAACTTCTGTTACTCTGAGTGATGACACCACGACCCTCCTTGCCACCACTACGACTACTCAGGCTGTCGAAGACATTGCGACGACAGCCCCAGCTACGACAACGACCACTGAAGCTGCTGGGCCGGACGAGTGCACTCTAAACGTCGAGTGCGAGACTATCTACGGCTTGGCCAAGCCAATTTGCGATGCCGGCACTTGCGTTCCCGACAACAGCCAGCCCGACCCATGCACCGATGACACCGAATGTACTGCCTCCGGCGAAACCTGCTCGGACTCTGGTTTCTGTCATATCGCTTCAGAAGAGCCAGATTATTGCCCTGATCAAGACGACTGCCTCTTGTCCGCCAAGCCTGTTTGTGCTATAGGACTCTGCGAGTGCTCCCAATCGACAAACCAATGTATGCCACGATCTGATCTGCAACTCTGCCAGTCAAATGCTGGGTGTTCAGCTGGCGCTACTTGCCAGCAGGGTATCTGTGTTGATCAATTTAGCTGCAGTAATCCTTCAGATTGCTATAGCAACTTAGATCTGTGTGTTGTTCCTGGCGTTTGTGTCTGCCAGAATGGTGTTTGTGCCCTTGGCGTTTAAGGGTGCTGCACGACACTGTTCCTTGCGGTTTAAGCATGGCAAGCGTATGGCATTTGGGAAGCTTCCTTATCTTAACCTGATTATATCGTAATACAACTATGCTTTCCGCCACTGGCTCTGAAACGCTCACGAGATGTGAGTGGCTCTAACCACCTTCACTAGTACTCCGTATCCACTTAACAGTCCCTCCAAGCAGTTCCAAGTCTAGAGCACATGCTTGAACAGTGGCGATCTGTCTCCCATGTCAAACAGCTCCTCTTCGGTGTACTTACTCTTAGCTTCCTCGGCAATCTTGGCCTTGCGAGCGTTGGCAACCTTATAGCTCCACTCCAGGAGAAGAGCAACAATGAGACCTGTACCTCCGAAGGCAAGCGACAGCCCGAATCCAGTGTAATACTTAGGCTTCTCCTTCTCCAAATACATAAAACTACCGACGATACCACCAACATTGCCAACACAGTTCATCAAAGCGATACCGATAGCACGTCGAGATGAGGGGGCGATGTTGTTGGCGTTCCATGACGCAGCGGCAGCTTGGATAGGATAAATACCCACAACGGCAAGAACGACGGCGAAGTATGCAACTCCCTTCTTAGCTTCGAGCTCGCCGTTCAGAGAAATCATGATCGAGTAGGCGACTGTAACGATTATCATGGGAATAGCGACGAAGGGCATACGCCAGAAGAATCGATCCGAGATCTTGGCAAAGCAAATGGCAGAAATGGCAGCAGCGACGTAAGGAGGAGCCGAGGTGAGCTGAGCGTTCGTGTTGCTGAATCCCATCGCCTTTGTGATGGTTGGTAGGGTGAACTTGGTACCGTAAGAGAGAGCAGATTGGCACAGAAGGAAGTAAGCCTGAACATAGACTCTCCAGTTTGTGAGCACCATCTTCAAGTCTTTCCAAGACACCTTTCTCTCGTCTTCTCCAGAGTAACCGCCGCCTTGCTTGATGAACATCGAGAGCTCGAGGAATCGAATCTCTTCGGGATTTAACCATTTTGAAGACAGAGCGGGAGTATCGATTAGGAAAAAGAAGCAGGCAACACCGAGAACGACTGTAGCCATGCCTTCCAGAAGGAAAATCCATCTCCAGCCCTCCATACCGCCAACACCGTCCATCTCAGCAATACCAGCTGCGAGGAGACCAGAGAAGGCACCAGATAAAGCACTCGCGCAATAGAAATAAGATACTCTCGTAGACAAATCCTTGGGAAGGTACCAGTAACTATGAAACTGTTAGAGTCTTCGTCGTGTCGACATGCCCTTGTTGAGCTTACCTGCACAGGTAGATGGCACCGGGGAAGAAACCAGCCCTGAGTTACGATGTTAGCCACAACTGCAAGACGAGACTAAGAGTCAACAGATATGAACTTACTCAAAAATTCCAAGAAGAACACGAGTCGCCATGAGACCACCAAAGTTTTGAACAAGTCCAGTGCAAGTCATGACGATACCCCAGCAGACGCATAGCATGCCAAGATAAACCGACGGGCGCTTGAACTTCTTCAGAAGAATGTTGCTAGGAACTTCAAGAAGAACATAAGGTACGAAAACTTATTAAAAGTTAGCTCACAGTGAGAGAAAGAGTGAGTGTTGGTGTGACTTACAGATTGACAGAATGGTGTTGTACTGAACACCTGTCATTCCCAGATCCTCTACCATTCCCTCAATCTTCGCATTGCCAATATTGGCTCTGTCAATATGACATATAAGATAAAGAAGAGCAAGCATTGGCACGAGTCGAACATCAACCTTGCGGAAGACCTTCTTCTTCTGCTCCTCTGTATAACTGTTGTAGAAGTCGGCATCTTCAGGTCTCAAGCCAAAGACACGAAAACCGGCAATCTCAATGGCTTCGGAGGTGTTTTCGAGATGGTCTGGCTTATGGTCGCCAACCTCAATGTCGCTCTTGGAGATTGAACTTCGAGGAGCCATGATGAAGGTGCTGGTACTCCAGGACAGACTTGTGACTGAGAGCTTATTCCGGCAGACAGAACTTAGCTACTCCAGAACTTGAATCTCAATGAGTTGCGATGCTGAATGACCGAGCCTTGGAAGTGCTGAGGCAGGCTGGGTATTATAGTTGAGACGACGATTGGGAAAAGCGAAGGAGGTCACTGTAGAGATTAGCTCAAGCGGATGTCCCACATTTCCCCAGACGAAAACCAGTGTAACCCCAGACTTGGCGACACCCAAAGCGGAGCGTCCATGTTTGCCAAGTGCGGGGTATCATTTCTGATGGTCTCATTGTACGGAAAATATCACCCCCAACGCCCAACGCCTTCTGCTGGGGGATCAATGGAAGCGCTAAGTAGCGGAAAAGCACTGATTAAAGAGCTTATCCGTGGTGGATCTATGACCAGCCACATCAATCTCTCCAGGAAACATGTCCGATGTGATTTATCCTCTTGATCCGGATATGATTACAACTCATGGAGCACTACACCAAGTAATCACGCTTGATACCCGTGATGGTTACTCAAAGGAAGCGATGTTTACCCCGCAAACAACTATGACATGACAGCTCAACCATGCACAAACCCGGGATAAATAGTCCACCACTCAAACAATGCAGTTCCAATCAGTAGACTCAACAATCACTGAATACACACTGAATCACAATCATGGCTCAACGAAGTATCATCAAAGACATTGTCATCACCCCTGTGGCCTTCCATGATATGCCCCTGCTGAACAGCGTGGGTGTACATGAACCATATGCTTTACGCAGCATTATCGAGATCATCACAGAAGACTCATATGGTCTTGGTGAATCATACGGAGATTCTGCACATCTGAACCGCTTGCAAAAAGCAGCAGACAAGATCAAGGGTCTCTCTATCTACAGAACAAACATTATCTACCAAAGATGTGTTGAGTCACTCAAGACGGACACCAATACAGGTGGAGATGGAATGGGAGGCATGGTGACTACAGCTTCAGTCGCTGACAAGGTCTTCTCACCGTTCGAAGTCGCATGTCTTGACTTGCAAGGCAAACTGGCTGGCATATCTGTCAGTGACCTTCTCGGCGGACGGGTGAGAGACCAAGTCCAATACTCAGCCTACCTCTTCTACAAATGGGGCGGACACCCTGGTGATGAAGATGACGAATACGGCCCTGCGCTAGACCCTCAAGGAGTGGTGAAGCAAGCCAAGAAGATCATTGACGAGTATGGCTTCAGGGCCATCAAGCTCAAGGGGGGTGTTTTTCCTCCTGCAGAGGAAGTCACCGCGATCAAAGCTCTACATGAAGCCTTTCCTGATCTGCCGCTGAGACTTGATCCAAACGCGGCTTGGACTGTTGAGACTTCAAAGTGGGTTGCTAAGGAGCTCGATGGTATTGTTGAGTACTTGGAAGATCCAGCTGGGGAGATTGAGGGAATGGCTGCTGTCGCCAAAGAGGCATCGATGCCCCTGGCTACCAACATGGCAGTCGTTGCTTTCGATCATCTCCCACCATCAATTCTTCAAAACGCCGTGCAAGTCATCTTGTCCGATCATCACTTCTGGGGAGGTCTTCGAAAGTCACAAACACTAGCATCCATATGCGCAACTTGGGGTCTGCGACTCTCAATGCATTCCAACAGCCACTTGGGCATCTCACTCGCCGCTATGACGCATCTTGCCTCCGCAACACCAAATCTGGATTATGCTTGCGACACTCACTGGCCTTGGAAGCGCCGAGATGAAGATGTTGTTGTTGACGGCGCGCTGAAGTGGAAGGATGGTGGTGTTGTAGTGCCGACTGTGCCAGGTCTAGGTGTCGAGCTTGATAGAGAGAGGTTGGCAAAGCTTCATCAACAGTACCTGGACTGTGGGTTGAAGAAGCGTGACGATGCTACATATATGAAGAGTTTTCAGCCAGGCTTCTCTGAGAAGATCCCTCGATGGTAGATACTGGGCGGCGTTCACCGGATTCCAGCAGAATAATCATACTACGACTTCCATGTATACAATAGTCTCAATTTCTTCGATCTTATACTACAGTATCTAGCGCAGCTGTCATGACCGCGAAACTAGTTTCTCACTACAAAGAAAACCTTCATTGAGTAATATTCTCTCGTGGCAGAGGTCAATTCACATTAAGTGCTATTCCTACCAAGCTTTCCTTCTCGACTAAATCTGACTTTGCCAAATGAACCATAACTTTTAGTTCAGCTGCGACCAACAGAACATATCCTGAGGAGTATTAGTCTTTTTCAATCTGTCCGATAGCCTGCAACGTCTCCATCAAATCCTTCGGTTCTTCTGTGAAGACTGCAACCTTTATCTTGTCTCCCTCATTTTCCCATCCGTAGTTTGGTGTCTCATCAGCCTTTCTCCCATAGATCCATTCAAGACCATCAAGAAACCTCTCATTGGTGATGATCAGGTGTTTAGGGATATAGTGAGTCCACGTGGGAGCATTGTTTGGGTTGAAAGCGCCCATGGCATGCATGATCTTGGTGTCAGCTGGTGATTACCTACTTGACTCTTCTGGAGAATTGGGTTTGGTTTGGCTAGTTTGTCTTTTCCGTTCTTATACGTGCATGTATTTTGTAGAAGCCCAAGGATCTAGGTTGATAGAACTCTTCGACCATTACGTATCTGAAGAGACTCTGTGAATCGGAGAACGTGTGATTTCAGACGCCTTAGATTTTGTACTGAACATAAGAACTGCACCTGAATCATCATTCGGTCAGTCAGTCCCACTTACATGGGGTAGAGGTCATTTGTGAAGTTTTCCGACCATAGAAAAGTGAACCGGCCTCAACACAACCAAATAACCAGATGGTCATCACAGACAAGATCAATATTGATGGTGACGGTTTGTAAGTTTGACCAAGCTAGCGTTTTTGGCGTCATGGGACTGTTTTTGTGGAACATAATGACGAGAAACAACGCCGATTCACTATCACTGGTGGTCTGCAACATAAATATGCAGTTTCTACTAACAATAAAGTAGATGTTCCTGAAAAGGATGCTCGAGCATATATCAGTGCTCAGTCCAATTAACTACAATGACTCAGCATTGACAGGGGAGTGAGTGGCATCCCCGAGGGCGAATTACCCGGGAGTCGGCATCTAACGATTGAAAGGATGAACTAAACAACAGTCACCTTGTTGCAGAGTACTAAGATCTGGCATTAAGTAATTCTTTCATTTCAACTATATATAATTAAAGAAGATGGCAGTTGATAAGTAACTAACATAATTGGTAAACGTTGCTATGCTACATATAAACATCTAGCCATACGGACAGGAACAAAACAATTGGGAAAAAAGTCTAGAGTACATCATCGAAGCTCATAGTGAAGGTCAAGACTTTTACTCTTAACTGAAGCCTTTTTTACCTTCTAATTAGAGTAACCGCGCGCGCCGGGAAATGCTCCCGAAGTAGGATTCAACTTGATCTGACCACCACCGTCAGCTTATGTGAGCAGCGAGAAATGATATATCTGAGGGGCAAGGGCCAGACTCTCTTCTTTCTGACTTCACATTCTCCTTTTCACCGCTTGTGCATTGACTGAAGCTACAGAACTTTATTATCACAATGTCTGCCAACTCAGACCTTAGGAAGCAAATCGAAACTACGGTGAATAGCTTCCTCGCGAGCTACGAGGACGGTAGAAAAGCCAAGGACCCGACCGTCATCAACCGCGATGTTACTTCAGACTGCACTCGTCAGCTTCTTCCCGCCTCGCTGTGCAAGGCGCTCGGCCTCCCGGAAGAGTTTCTAATGCCCAATGATATCTACGAGAAGCTCTACGCCGACGATCTTTCTCTTGGCGGCGTTCACAATACCGAGTCAAAGCACTTGACGATCGACGTTGAGGCCCGGCGCGCGGCAGTTGAAAGCAGTGGAGACATGATCTACCATCATGGCGAGACTGTACATCTAGAATTTTCTTGGATTTTCTATCTTACTGGAGATGGTACGAAGATAAGCAGGGTTATCGAGTTCGCTGATAGCACCGCTGTTTTGAGGATGGCGGCCATTGCGAAAGAACGTGCCGCCAGAAGTGGCCAGGGTGAAGAGGTCGATTTTGACGCTACTGGATAGTGCAGCGGTGGAGGGTGATGGCCGGAGCCAGTGAATACTTATTATCTTGGGAATATGATAATTCTTCTGCTATTTATAAGATATTGTTTTATCACAGACCAGAATTCTATGATGCTTCCAGTGTGATTGGTGGATTCACGGTCAAACAAATTGGTTCTTGGCGATCAAACAAGTCGAAACAGCACTACAAATAGCGAGCAAGGCAGAAAACGTGCTCTCGGTGCAAAAGTTCCGGACTTTTCCGTTATCGCGAAACACTTTGTGTCGATATTCGGTGGAGAACTTCAATTCGATACATGGCGACCCCGAAGCGCCCAAGCACCTGCTCAATACAGTCCGCGGGCCTCTATTTATTTAAACTTAAATATAGAGATACTGGAGACCGACTGGAGACCGGCTGGAGCCCGGGGACGGTCTGAACGCGGGAAGTGAAACCCGGTTAGGCTCCCAATTAACGCGAGCCGGGGCTGTTTATCGCCGATTCCATGGAGTTTTCAATATGTTTGCAGCATGTGAAAGAGTTTTATGTCCGTGGAATGTTCTATTGATCTGCCCGGTATGCCCGAAACTCAAAAGAATGCCCAGCGTGGCTTAAAAGTCTTGGGGATTTTGAGCCGCCTGTGACGTGGCATCCGTTGCAGGGATGTCGAGCGCCTCTGCCGTGTCTCCAAGCCACCATCGACAACACCAATGCCATCATTTGTGACGATCTGTTGACCAAGACGGCAGTCTACTTATCTCGCATACGAAATGAAACGCGACAGACCGCAGGTGAACACGATCCCGGAAGAGCCGCAACCAATGCCACAGCCCCCCTATCGAAACAAGTTTGAGGACGATCTTCAAACGCAACCTCAAACCCTTCAATCCTAATTTAGGCCGCAATCTACACTCCCTGCTCACGTCCAAGTGTTCGATATCTACACCCAATGGGATCCAACGGCTCTCATTCCATTTTCTCCACCGACAAGGTTAAGCTTAAGCCTCATTAGCATTGGTACGAGTCAGGTGACGAGTACGACGACCAGAGCGGGACGTGCAGGGCATATCCATTGGCTCAACATTGATCTTCAAGACGATCGCACTGATATACAGCAAGGGACAGCTCAGGAGCTATCCCAATGTTTTGGGTCTCATATCTTATACACGAGACTTCGTTGGCCAGCAGCCTTGCTACGCTTTGCGGCTCAGACGTTACCCGCTGTCGCGCCCGTCACTAAAATTAGTCTAGTTTGCGTGTCATGTCCAAGAATCGAGTAATGAAGATCTGGTCTCCAGTAAAGTGCAGGCATGTGAGATTCGTAATGATATTTGCAAAAGTGCCGAGACGATGGCGATAGTGCTTGGGCTCTTATCGCCGTTGGCGAATATTTATACCTAGTGCCAAGCCCCTGAATATCTACCGCTCTGCCTGTATCAACAGCAGAACGCCTTGACTCTAGCCCACAACTCTCAAGTAGGAGTCTGGTGACTATATACATCAGTGGAACCCCCTTCGCCTTTTATTCTATCTCTATTTCAGCTCAGTTTACAAAAATATTTCTGCATTACCATGGCGCATCACGATACGAGGATACACGATTCCAACATGGACCGCGATAGTTACAACCTCGACAACCTCTCCACTCAGCGCAACCATCATGAGTCACATCGACCAAACTCACCATCAGATCTCATGTCCGGAGCCTCAACCGATATCGAGTCCGGCACATCAACACCTACACATATCAAGGATGCAAGCCAACATCCTTCATTCGACATTTACGATCCGAACCGACCTAAACTTGGCTTGCGTCAACGGATGAAACACTTTACTTGGGCTTGGTATACACTGCCCATGAGTACTGGTGGTCTATCACTTCTCTTCTTCGCTCAACCGAACCAATTTCCTGGCCTCAAGACCATTGGTCTGGTTATTTATATCATCAACCTCATAATATTTACCTGCGTGACTACGGCGATGGTATCACGGTTCTTCCTTCACCCAGGATCATTTGCCAAGTCCATGACACATCCACGAGAAGGTTTCTTCTTGCCTACATTTTTCTTATCTATAGCCACCATCATTACCAGTAGCGATCGGTATGCGATACCGAAGGACAATTCAAACCTGGTCTGGGCTGTCCAGGCCACCTTCTGGGGCTACCTCGTCGTCACCCTTATCCTATCTATAGGACAGTACAGCTATGTCTTTGCAGCACATAGCTTTGCTCTCACCACCATGATGCCTACTTGGATCTTACCTATCTTCCCCATCATGCTTTCGGGCACCATCGCATCTGTCATTGCTGAGACTCAGCCTCATGTTGCTGCTGTACCAATCATTGTTGCAGGACTGACCTGCCAAGGCCTTGGACTCAGTGTTGCTGTTATGATGTATGCTCACATGATTGGGCGCCTGATGCAAGCAGGTCTGCCCAACAGAGAACATCGCCCAGGTCTTTTCATGTGCGTTGGACCTCCTGCATTCACTGCCCTGGCTTTGATAGGCATGGCTGAAGGTTTACCTGAAGACATCGACTTCATCCAAGATGGGACATTTATTAACGTCGGAATGGTTCGGTTGATAGCTACGATGAGTGCTATCTTCCTTTGGGCTTTGAGTTTGTGGTGGTTTGGCATCGCGGCCGTTGCCGTTATTCAGTCTCCCCCTAAGTACTTTCATCTTGGTTGGTGGGCAATGGTTTTTCCCAACACTGGTTTCACTCTCGCTACTATCTCTATCGCTAGATCCCTTGGCAGCAAGGCCATCGGATGGGTCGCTACCGGAATGAGCATCATCATTCTCTCCGCTTTCGTTTTCATTTTCTACAGCCACGTTAGGGCTGTCCTTTCCCAAGACATCATGTACCCAGGACGGGATGAGGATGTCGAGGACCACTGAGTCGAGCATTTCAGCGCAGCATAACTAGACTTCTAAAATTGCATAAAGGAACATAAAAATGTTATACACTACTACTCGCATATACTGTCGTTTCCCATTCACTACCCCCGTCCCGTGCATCGCGATCAAGCGTTTCTATAGTAAGGCTTTAATATTCACTCGTTAGTTAGTTTCACCTTTGAATTGATATCATATTTGAATTTGAATCACTCCGTTTCCTAATTAAGAAGTCTCTTATCTATGCTAGTCCATTTTCACTGTTTCGATTGTTCCATATATCTACGATAAGATCAACCGATCTGAAACCGCATCTTGAGCTCCGAGTCGCATCCCCTTGTCACTATCGCCGGAGTGCAATGCTGCACCGAAATATTTATTTCTGAATATTTTCACTCACTAAAAATAGTCACCCTTTCACTGATGCACTTGAGACGGTTGTAAATCTGAACTTTCTAGTAACTGTCACATCATTGGCTGCGTAATGAACCTCCTTTGTTTGTCATGGGTAGCAGCCCGCGTGCAATCCACTCTTAATGCCACCCTGCAAAAGACCCAGACCCGGGAAATCCGCGCATTGGTTCAAGACCGAACTTCCTGGTGAGCTTAGCTCTTTCCGTAACAAGGTTGAGTTGTTTTGTTGCAGTTTGCGACTTTCATTCTTACTGACTAACCGTGTTTAGGACACCTATCGAGTCCCAGCCAGTCAAGCTTCTTGCCAAGATAGGTTTTTCATCCATTGCTCTTATCTCGGCGATAATAGCTCACTTCTCAATAAGCACTTGGTAATTTTCGGATGCATGTACGTAATCAATGCTGACGCCCCTCACTTGGCTGATGAACCGGTTGAGAGAGGTTGTAGTATTGAGGGTCAGATGCTGACGGTCTTATAAGCCAGCACTCAAACTAAGAAAGCAATCAATGTAAGAGACTGGAAACATTTGCAGCCATGTCTGAATCAATGACCGAAAAACTCCCCACCCTACCCTTTGATCTGACTCCCCATTGGTTCAGTGCGAAACTTGGGCATGAGGTCAAGTCGGTAGAGAATACACGCAACATCTGGGGAACCGCGAGTAAGCTATTCTACACAATCACCTACGAAAATGAAACAGATCGAGAAAGGCCGGTCGATATCTGTGTCAAGGGAGTGTTTGACCCCAAGATGATTGAAGCTCAGCCATGGACCGTCAGTCTAGCGCAACGAGAAGCAGAGTTCTTCAGCAAGGTTGCACCAAACATCAGTCATATGATCTTTCCAAGAGGTTGGTGGAGCGGAACAGATGAGAAGCAGGGGATTGCGATCATGAACGATCTTGTCAGCGAAGGTTGCACCTTTCCAGCCGAAGTTGCTTCATATTCTGTAGACAACGTCAAGAATGGTGTTGAGCAGCTGGCAGGTCTGCATGCGCAGTACTGGGGCCAGAGTCAGGAGAACCATCCATGTAAGAACCTTTGTAAATAATTCCGTCACCGGCATCTCACACACTTAAAGGGATCTGGAACAACTACGATCCTGCCATGACATTCATGTGCAGATCGTGGGATGAAGTGGTTAGAAGACCCGGGCGCCTCCAGCTTCCGGAGTATCTGATGGACGGGACTCGATGTAACGAAGCCTTAGATCGTTACTACGCTGAGCGGAACCCGCGATTCCGCACCCTGCTGCATGGAGATACCCATATCGGAAACATCTACTTCACAGCTGATAACCGCATCGGTTTCCTAGACTGGTCAGCGTTCCACTTTGGCTCATGCTTCCATGATGTCGTGTATCACATGACAGCCATGCTCAGCGTGGAGGATCGCAGGGCCCATGAGATGGAGATATTGGATCACTATCTTGAGACACTTTATAGACTTGGAGGTCCCAAGTTTGACCGGCATAATGATCATGAAGTTATGGTGGAGTATAAGCGATCATTCATGACCAATGTTATCTGGCTCATTTGTCCGGATGGCCTCCAAAGCAAGGAGCGTGTCGCTGCTTTGTGTGAGCGAACTGTTGCCGCTTATGACGACCATAAGGTCATTGACGTGATTCTGGGTCAGCCGAAACCGGCAACATGAGTTTGGTTCTCTTCGGATGATAGATTTCTTTGTACCTTCTATTTGGATGGCAAACTACCCCTATAATATTAGCCAGGACCATGACGAGTTTTACATTCACCGTGCTGCATTTCCGTGCCTTGTTATGATGTTGCGCGATCTGATGACTACGTGCTTGATTCATGACGCGCCGTATTGTGTTGGCAGGGTGAAGTCCTTAGATATAATCTATAGGTAGCGAATCACAGATAAATTGTTCCGCTCAACACTTTTTATCAGTGACTAAAACATTGGTTATTGTAACTTCACTCTTGCTGACGCAACCTAACGAATAAGGTAGTTTACATTAATCAAAAGGCGTAGCTCTCGGTATGTGCTTGTATTATAACAAATCAATCCACGATGTGAGGGATGCATCAGACACTGGTGTAAAGAAGTAGGACATTTATTATCAGTGCTTCTTGATGGTTCTGTTTGTATCGAGGGCGTGAGCACTTAGGGATAACTAGACTATGGAGGTCTGCAGTTCAACCATGATGTCCTTGCTCACGCTTGTCCTTAACACTTGTTCTTCTGCTTCTTCAAGCACCCATCACATATGGACTCTATCTCCTTCCTTTTGACTGACGTTCCGTTCCCGCAAGCGCCAATGGCACCGCCCTTCTCCCTTGCCTTGGGACAGGGCACGTCGTCCCACTCATCCTTGAGGTGAAGATAGCATTTTCTGCAGGAACACTTTCTTTGGACCTTGATACACATGTCGAACGGGCCAAAAGTGGTTTCAGTATGGTTTACTGTTGTATGGCTTCGGCTTGGAGAAATTTCTTCATCTTGAGATGTTTGTTTGCAATGGGAAAGGTTCTGGAAATGGATGGTCCGATATTTATACTTTTTATCGATATATGGTTCACTGCAAGAGAGTTTAGATTAACTGTAATAGGACGTGTCATATATCCGCTGTTAAAAACCACAAGGTAGTCGACTCCTGTCCGAAGCTAAGATTGACTTCCTTGACTTACGCATTCGCCAGCTTCCTAAATCTTGGCTCAAACATGTTCAGCCAAGGTCTCTCCTGCCGCAAAGACGCCTCAGCCATCTGTTCCAAGAAGTCCCGGATCCCATTTGACGGGCAAACAGTAAAGTCCCATGCCGTCCAACTAATCAGTCCCCATTCAAGCTCCTGAAGTTTTTCTTCTGTGCGTTCCTCCTCTGGGATCCAAGATGGCCATGACGGCGTTGCCTCCCAGGCGAAAAACATGCAAGGCTTCAAGAAAGGATAATCGGAGTCAGAGTATTGAAACGGATCAATACCTCTGCTCTTAAGTATCTCGAGAAGCCTGCTTGCACCGTCGACTTCACCAACTACCGCAAAATTCGCGGCGGTTTGAATGATTTTTCGAATAGCTTGGGTGAGGGACCGTGCATCGGCAATCGAGGGTTCATCATCGACATGACGAAGAAGGAACCTAAATCTAAGATGTTCGGGCTCGATGTCTTTGGGTCTCGATGTCGCCATGTTTGTGGGCTTGAATTGCTATTAAACGCTTGTGTGAGTATTGTCAGATGCAAGCTTACAGCGTGAAGTTTTCGCGTTACCTTGGCCAGGGCGTGTGACGTCACAAATAAGCTAACCATGCAACGCCAGTTGATGGAAAGCCTAGAAAATCTTGTCACTAATAGCAGTTCTCTCACTAATTCTATAAGATAGGTGTCCCACGAATTTAATGTGAAGTCGCTGTAAAATGCTGCGGCTTCCGTTGCTGAAGAATGGGGCATTTATGCATGCAATGGATCCTATGGCTAAGGATGTTAAGCTAAGCTCATCAGATTTTATGAATTTTTCGCTCATGATTCGTGCGTACTTTGAACTCTCCTTGGTCAATCTTCTTATGGCTTTGGTTGGTTGTTGCGTTGTCTGGAGATGATATATTGAACTTCATGATCCAATGAGCTCCATCAGAGCCCTTAACACGTTATGTACACCGGAGCACACTCTCCGGTCCGACTCTTAAAGTTGTAAAACGTCTCTGGCTCTAAGTGCACGTGCTCCTGACTTCAGTGACAGAAGGATGCATGGCGAGGAAGGCGATGGCGTGTTCACCATCCTCCAAGCTTAGCACTTTCTTGACTGATGATGTTTCCAACCTTCGTTCCCAATCTTCTTCTCTTCCTTTTCTCCTCTTCACAAACAACCATCAGGGTGGATTGGTACGTATCGTCGCAGCTTGGTTATCGATCAAGAAAGTCTGGTCTTTCTCAGCAGAGTCTTCAGTTTCCGACTCATAAGACCCCTTGCCATGGCCACTGCAGATCAGCAAGTTACACCCCAGCCCCTCCTGTTCATCGGCTGACCTCAAATCGCAGACAATGGTTACCTATACCAGCGCATTTCATAGAGAGCAACGAATTGGTCGCCATGATATTCTTTATGCAGGGCAGAAATGGATTTCGGTGTGAGGAGTTGACGGTGCAGATTGCAGATCGTGGACTGCTGCTGTTTCTATTGGTGCTGTTGGTGTTTGCATTGCCGGCTTGGCTGTCCTGGTTCCAGGGGCTTTGAATCGCGAACATAACCAATAACGACATGGTTCCTTGCGATGTTTTCCCTCTTCTGCGGGAGTATTTATTTCCGGCCTTCGCTCGAGGCTCATCAGGCTAGCAATAACGGAAGTCAATCAAGATGCTACTCAATCACACAAGCAAGTACACCTTTCGCCCGCTGAGACCCGATTTTCAATCTCACATCCCCTCTTTCTTCCTTGCTTCACCTAACGCCATGTGTTTGGACTCGCAAACATCTTACAGCCTCCTTCTCTCTCATCCTGTGTGTATTCGTGCCGAATTCAGCTTCGACACTCTTGACTCCTCCATCTTAGAAACTCTCCAGAATTTTCATCTCCACTGATTAGACAATGCGATACTCCGCGAAGTCGGTCTTTTCTTCGATTGCTTTAACAGCGGCCTCTCCGTCCATGATCCCATGTACGTAGCTTCAACACTTTAGTAAGTGAGATCGAGACAGGATGAAAGACGGCACGTACCATTCGCCAACATATGTCCAGGTCTCATGTGCACTCCTCCTCAACGCGTAAGCCACAGATCCGCCCAACAGAAGGCAGATAGCATCACCAGGTTGGATATCCGGCGGACCTAGTCCCATGTAACCATTTGCTGTCCTGAAAAACCGCCGGTTGAACTGCTCAATCAATCGAAGCTGCCGGTATACAGGCCGAAGGCATGACTTCCACGTGCTTAGCAATCCTTCCATTCCCTCCGTCGTTTCAAGTTGTAACAGATCTTGCAGATCATTCTTGTCCAGCCTTTTGGGCGTACCGCCTTTCTTTGAGGCCAGACGGCCTTGGTTCAAGTCAACCAGAACTGTTCTCCAGAACGCCATAGCCTGAGTTTCACCTGTTACATAAATATCTTTAGGTGGAAGTAATGATCTCCAATCATTCAATGCGTCTCTCATCGAGTTCCTCCAGTGGTCAGGGTTTGTCTCGCCTACATTCTCAAAGTCGGGACCCGGAGCTTGAGTTCCGACAACGAACACCGAATCAAGACAAAAGCCTTTGAGTATTAACACACTGTCATCATCATTGGTTGTTATGCCCGAAGACCCCTCTGGGCTCATAAAAGCCTTGTAGATCGACCATTTATTGAGAACTTTGGACAGTGAAGTTATGTAGTCCCTGAATGGTTCAGAGTGGAGTTCGAAGTCAGGGACCCAAGAGGCCAAATTGTTGTTTCGAGACTCCTTCTTCTCCGAGATTAGACCAAGGCAGTCGAGGTTGCCATCTTCAACCAGCGCGGCTCGCATCGCAACTCTATACACCTTCTCGACTGACCATGAATATTCTGGCTTAAGACTGTCGCGAGGCTCTATGATACCCAGCAAGCCAATGACCTTATCTCTCGGATCCGAAGACGCGCGGTTCCACGTCGAGTAGAGCGCCATTGTCAATCCGATTTTCCCATGAGCAACCATATCTTTGCGCAGGTACTCGACGAGCATCAACGCGCCTAGAGTCATGTCTCTGTGGGCCAACGCACCTTTGTGAGCATCATTGTTCACTAAGTGATATAAGAAATGGGATAAGCCCAAGAGATATTCGAAAGGAAATGTTTTGGAACCAGACCAGCAGATTACGTTTGGGCAGAGCACACTCTCTTGCAAAGTCCATATTCTTCTCCACCAGCTGTTGGAGAGTAATGCTACCGCATGATTCAATGCCATCAGTGCTCCCGGATCATCAAGAAGTTTTAGAACAGGCGCATAAAATTCGTGAAAGGGCGTTGAATCTGGGTACATTGTGGCCGTGCGTGCATCCCGCGATGGAGACTGTTGATGACCATTGTCTTGAAAGACAAGCGTATAAAAGTTGGTCAGGAAAGCAACACCAGCATCAGAGGTTTCGTCTGCAGTCCCAAGCCAGACTTCAACGGCTTGAGCTTGAGAGTAAATTTGGTTCATTTGCAGAACTTGACGATTCCTCTCGGCTTGATCTTGCTGATTGATACAGACGGCGTCGACCCAGATGAGTTTCGCCTCATGGGGCCGTCGAAATTCCTTGAGAGCCGCATGCAAATTTGGTCGCACTTTAAAAAGAGTCCCGTTTACCAGCAATTGCTTCGTCGCATCTTCATTGCCCCATGTGTATGAGATGGCTTCATACTGAGGGGATGTAGATAGCTCGTGATGATGCAACTCGCATGATATATCTGATGTCTCATCTTGTGACGGGAGGATAATCAGCAGTCTAAACCATCCGTTCGATGGGAGCGGCGAGTAAGTGAATGGCTGTTCCATTTGGCGCGAGAGTGAGACTGGTGGGCATCGAATGTCGGGTAGCGGGTGATGGAAAATGACGCATCAGACTTGACAAAAGATACTTCTGCGTTTACAGATGATCCTCTTTATCAGTTTTAAGCACAGTTACACAAGCCACATAGACAGTGACTAATCAGATTGCCAAGGGCTATTTCGTGAGTTGATACCGCCAAGGTTATGGCAGTGGCGCGTCGTGTTTGTTGGTGTCGGGCTCGCTGAGGCTTCAGCACACACGGCACCAGTGCATCAAGCTCAGAGAGCTAATAAGCGCGGATGCAGGCTGACCAGTCCACGATGCAGCTACGAAAACAACTACAATTCACATAAGTAATTGAAGCAATGAAACAGCTAGAGAAATTCAACGATTGATCCCTGATCGGATAGTCGGTTGAAGCCACGGAGAAGCTGTTGGCGGCCATTGCTCTGTATCGAAACAGAATCGAGTATTAACGGTTTCGGTGATAGAAGGTGTTTCAACAAAGAAGCCATTTATTACTATGAATGATCATAGTTATCACCATAAGAGATAACAAAGCTCCGATAAAATATGTTCCCAGCCTCGTAGAAGGGACAGCGATTGATCTGATATGGCCATCACTACGAAAAGTCTGTTCTGTGGCAAGGCTTCTGAACTCAATCTTCCCTTCCCCTCAATCTAACTACCCTGCATCTTGCGTGGGCTCGATCGTCGGCGTAGCGACCAAAGATCAATGCGGGGTCGCATGGATGTCGTCGACAAAGTCAATTGTCCCTGAGCTTGGTTAGCGATGATTTGCTCCGTAGTCACGGGAATTCCACATCCCGAGCGGAGACACAATTGATAAGATGAACAGAGTCTTCATCAATTAGCTTCATTCGCCACGCGACTTGGCCAGGCTGAGTGCCGTGGTCTCAAGAGGCAGGGTTAGAGGTTTGCCTCAACAAGATCGAGTCAGTGAGTCTCCAGCTTGAGCACAGACAGACTTGTCTACTTTAAGCAGGTCATCCTTCAGGGATGGTCGATTGGTGGCGACGACTAGCCACATGAGGCATGATCTACTCAGATCCATCTCTGGGACATCCAGGCTCTCGGGAGATTGGCGGTTTGCAACGCTGAGCTTCAAACCTACGATTCATACATATCTCTTGGCCCTTCGCCCGAAGCTGTTCACAATGAATTAGGTTGGCTCTAATGCGACACTGTATCAGAGCCTAACAGAACCTGCAATGGTACCGTGCCAGGCAGGCTGGTGTCTCCTCGTATCCCTCAGAGTCAACATCTTCTCTGTCAGCTTAATTACCAAGCTCCACCTCGTACCCAAAGCAAATGACATCAAAACCTCCAGAGAAATTACCATCCTCTGAAGTCAACGCTTTTCACAGCCCTCATCCTACTTGGCACGGCAAAACAACCCCCTACTAGCAAAACCGGAACCCAAACTAAACCCGCCGTAATGACTCGGACATCCACGTGCCGCCCACGCGGAACAGGCGATTAGCCATACAAAACGAGCCCCTATTCACTAGCACGGAATAATCTTGTACGCCATCTTCACCTAAAAATACTAGCGAACGGCGGTCCGCCACTGCGCGCTCTTCCCATTTGCTCAACTGGTAGATCTATGGGTTCACCATCTCGGTCTATTCACCAGACTGCCGGGGCTTCTGGAACCTCTAAAATCCCCCATCATGCAAGATTCCGATCTACTTCGGGGGCTTGGCAAGGATTTGCCATTTCTTTTTTCTTGCTTAAAGAGCGTCTTCCTGTCGCAACCCTGTCTTCTTGGCTGTTTGCTTGTTTCCCTCTGTTTCAGTCACCATTTCCCGATTCGATCTCACAATGGCGGGTTTCTTAATACCGGATCACTACGTATACGTGAAGCCCAGCACTACAGATCAATTGGTCGCCAGTGTCATCTGGGGCTTTACTCTTGCTGTTGGAATCTTTGCGGGCCAGAAGGCGGGAAGGCAGACATGGGATCAGTGGAAGCGCACAGGACGGGCTAAGGCCTATGTCTGGATGATCTGGGCGGAATGGTTGGCGTCGATGCTGATTGGAATCTTGTCGTGGTGTTTTATCCGTGGTTACATCGCTCCCAGGTATGTTATCGCCCAGTCCCTCAGATTGAGACAACATACTGACTGGTAATTCTTAGCTTCTGGATCTTCTTTGTTCTCCGTACGATATATCCTTCGAATGTTTTACGAACACGAAACTAACTGGTCTTTTAGTGTGCGCCTGGGTCGTCCAAATCCAATGTATTTGCGGAATCATCATCAACCGAATTTCTCTTCTTATGGTCGACAGACGAAGCGCCATCAAGATTCGATGGATAACTGCCATCACTCTTGGCCTCATCAACATCAGTGTCTTTTGCATTTGGATTCCTTCTCAGCTGCAAATATCCCAGCGTTACCATGATATCAACTACATCTGGGATCGCATCGAGAAGGGCCTCTTCCTGGTCATCGACGCAACACTGCACGGCTACTTCGTCTACCTGATTCGTATCAAGCTTATCGCCAATGGTCTTACTAAGTATCAGCCTCTGATGCGATACAACCTTGTCATGATTGCTGTATCCATGAGCTTGGACGTCATCCTCATTGGCAGCATGTCCATCGGCAATGGTTTCATGTGAGTCCCAGCTCCAAATGGTTGTTGCTAGACCTCAACGACTGACTCGCTTAGTTACGTGCAATTCCACCCCCTTGTCTACATGCTCAAGCTTCACATAGAGATGAACATTTCCGAACTTATCGTGCGGGTTGTGCGTGCGACCGGAGATCACAGCTCATACCCCTCTGGTACCGACGCTCTGCGCTCCAAAGTCAGAGCCGCCGTGACGAACAAGAAGGGTAACTCGAATCGCACAAGTGGCATAGGAAAGGGCGCTATGTTTTCGTCTACGGGGAGAAACTTGGAAGTGCGCATCGATGCAGGCGGTCAGATAACCGACAGCGAAAACAGACCCCAGCCAGCGGGTATCACAAAGGTCACACAGACGCATGTAACAGTCATGCCCAAGCACGAAGAAGATGATGCCAGCTCGCAGTCCTCGACGCGGCACCTGAAGGATCCTTACTCGTATCCCTGATTCACTAGGGCTGACGGAGGTGGAGGGGAGTTGAAAGATGGAGACGAGACGGCATTTCGGTGACATTCTCTGCTTGCCAAGCATGGCGAACCTACGCCACAAAACGTGGCTCGGAGATTATAGAAATTAGAAGGCCTAGATTCATAGAAACGAACAATCACTAGCATAACGTACATACATAATTAATAATGGATATCTCGACTTTGAAGCGCGACATCAAGGAGAAATGATATTGGACCCAGCAGCTAAGGTTTTTTCGCCGACATGATCTGCGACCGGGTTACCCTAGCTCGGCATAGGCTCGGTGAACTTCGTGCAGCATCTCCGGTGAGACACTCTGCACAACGGGGCTTGTAGCACAGAAGAAATTGTTAGTGCAAGGAGCTAGAAATGGTTAGCTGTGCGCTGGTACATACAGCTCAAGTGGAGAACAATGACTAGCTAGCAAGTCAATTGAGTCGTCATCAGCCTTGAATTGATCGTTTTCCAAAGCTGAACTGTTGATCCAAGATTCCAAAGAGTAACCGGGCAACCGAGGTAGCGATTGATTAGGACTAGCTACAGCGTGCTTCCTTTCCAATTCAAGCTCTGAGTTGCATTCAAGGAACAACGAAGCACTTTCCCGTGTCTGGACCGCTCAAGTGACCCATGGCCTTTGAGCTAAAACCCCCAAGGTGCACAACCAGTGGAGTCTCGAGAATCTTGATGAGCCACTCACTGCTCATTTCTCAGCACGGCCCGGTGCCCGGAGCTCATTGCCTCTATCCACCAGCCTTATTCCAGTTAGTAGATATGGGGAACTCACCTTACCATTCACAGATTGCCCCAGATGGGTGCAACGTACCCCGACCAGATCGGCGTCTGGACAACCCCAGTTGAAACGTTCTACGTCTAGTAAAGTCTGATTGTAAGGGTCCAGAGATGGGTTGCTGAGGTATTGGAAGGACCTGCAGGTGACTCGCGCGGGGTCATCCTGCGGCTGGCTGCCCGCAAGGAATAACCATGGTGACACGAGCTGCAGGCATATATATATAACTTCCCCTCATGAGAGACATTCTCTTTTCGAATCACCAAGCACGACTCGCTCATTACCCTCTTCTAATCCCTTTTCCGACCTTCTATCCCCGTAGCCGAAAGGATCCTCTAGTCTTAACCATGGGTTTATATACTAAACTCGCTAGCGACATTACCGAAGTCGACGTTATCATCGCTGGAGGTGCGCTTGCTCTGTCCCTAATCCACCAACACTGCTAATTATCTGAACTAGGCGGAACAGCAGCATGTGTCGTTGCCGGGCGTTTGGCGGAGGCTGATCCAAGTCTGTCCATCCTTCTAATTGAGGGTGGACAAGATAACCGTGGAGTCGAGAGCGTTGAGAACCCTGTCTTTTTCCTGGATCACTTGCTGCCAACCTCCACCACGACCTTGTTCTACAAGGCTAACAAGTCCGATAAACTGGCTGGACGCGAATCCATCGTTCCCTGCGGTGGAACGCTTGGTGGAGGCTCGTCGATCAATTTCATGATGTACACTCGCGCTCAGCGAGCAGACTTCGACTCTTGGAAGTCCCCAGGATGGTCTGCCGACGAGATATTTCCCTTTTTGAAGAAGGTATACATCTGAGTTACTCTGGGGTATTCTGAGACTTTCGCTAAATCCGTCTAGCTTGAGACATACCATGGCCGAGGTAACCCGGAACACCACGGCTTTAACGGCCCGGTCCATATCTCTGACGGTACATACCGTTCCAAGAACCCAGAAAGCGACTTCATCAACGGTATGTCTCAGGTCGGCTGGCCAGAGCATCATGACTTGCAAACTCTGGACGCCAACAATGGTGTTGAGCGATGGCTCCGATATGTTTCCAAGGATGGTCGCCGGCAAGATACTGCTACCGCTTATCTTCACAACAAGATCGACAACAAGAAGTATCCGAACCTTCATGTTCTTGTGGAGTCCAAGGTTGTTCGTGTTCTTCTTGATGACGATAAGAAAGCTGTTGGTGTCGAGTATACTCCCAACCCAGCATTCCAAGCTCAAATCACACCAACCCAACATCCGACATTGAGTGTCAAGGCTCGGAAGCTGGTCGTTGTCTCATGCGGTGCTCTGGGCACACCACCTGTTCTTGAGAGATCAGGTATCGGTGCCCCCGAAGTCCTCAAGAAAGCTGGTGTCGACGTAAAGGTCGATCTGCCTGGCGTTGGCCACGAGTATCAGGATCACAACCTCATTCTGTACCCTTACAGGACTAATCTCCAACCCCATGAAACAGCCGACAGAATTCTCAGAAACCCCGACAAGCGCCCGGAGTTTATCAAGTCAAAGGATTCTATGTTGGGATGGAATGCTATCGATATCTCTTCTAAGCTCCGGCCTACAGAAGCTGATGTTACTGCACTTGGGCCTGAGTTCCGGAAGGCTTGGGATCGGGACTTCAAGGACCACCCCAATCGGCCTTTGATGCTTATGGGCATGATCTCTTGCTTCCTTGGAGATCCTTCAACTGTGCCAGAAGAGCAATATGTTACCGTTGGCAACTACACTGCGTACCCATACTCTCGAGGCCACGTCCATATCACTGGCGCAGGACTCGACGACCCTCTTGATTTCGATGTTGGATTCCTCAGCGACGAGAATGACATTGACTTGAAAAAGCAGATCTGGGCTTACAAGAAGTCCCGAGAGATCATGCGTCGAACAAAGATGTATCGTGGTGAGATCGCTGCTGGTCACCCAGCATGGCCCGCAGGTTCCAAGGCCGCTTCAGTGGAGATCAACGAGGCTCTCAGTAATGTCACAGATCTTGAGTATTCGGCGGAAGATGATAAGGCCATTGAAGAGTGGGTTCGACAGAATGTTGCCACGACATGGCACTCCATCTCTACTTGCAGGATGGCACCTCGTGATGAGAATGGTGTTGTCGATGAGAGACTGAATGTGCATGGTACCAAGGGTCTGAAGTTGGCTGACCTGAGTATTCCTCCGGAGAATGTCGGTGCGAACACGAACAATACTGCCATTGTTGTCGGCGAGAAGGCTGCAGATATCATCATCAAGGATCTGGGTCTCGGTTCGTCGGCTAAGTTGTGAGGTTCAGCCTGTTGACTGGAAGTCTGTCTTCGAAGTTTGCCCTGGGTTTGAGCAACGCTTGTAAGGGCATTGACAAGATGAATTTAGTTTTATGTTTAATAGCAGCGTAGCAATCAGTAACAAATACACGGATGGCCTTGAAACCTGAACAATATAGTATCCTGAAAGATGCACTTACACGGTCAGGGGATTTGTAGTACCTGCAGGACCGAGATCCACACAATTTACCGTCTCGACAGTAATGAAACATATCATAAGAAATATAGCGGCCTGAAATAATGTTCTTCATTGAGCTTTTTTCGAGTTGTGCACTTCCTCTGCTACGTTGTGCATCCTGCAACAGTGATGCGAGGATGGAGGATGGAGGATGCAAGTGGCTGCCAACCGCAGCACAGCCCAGTCCTCACTCCACTACAGACCGTCTGGAGCTTCCAATAGCTGATACAGACTTTGTCCGGTGCAACAGCAAAAAGGATATCGCATAGGAAAACACCAAAAACACATACAACAGCGGGGATTCGCTGGTCGTCACCGACCCAACTACTAATCTGCCGGTTAGTGGCTTGACTATGGGAGAGCAGACGGGATCCCGTATTTTCCACTACCTATGGTCGTATGTATCAGTGATGCTGTCGCCAAAGCCTATAGCCGATCTGTTTAGACAGCGTAGAGTGTCTGGTTTACCAACCTGCGGGTCAACAGTGCAGATCCATCCGCACTCCACAAGACAAAAATCTCTGCTCCATACCTCTACAAGCTCTCTGCTGTACTACTGAAGACTTTGTTATCTGGCAATGGTATTTGCTCTCGTTATACGTAATTTACTTCTCAATGTTGACGTCCTGAACCTTTGTCAGCCTCGGCTGGCCTCCTTCGAGAGATGTTCAGATGGACACTACCATACTGTTTTGTTTCACTTCGAGAAACATTCCCATGAATACCTCGGCTTTGCATTCAATACACTATCTTCAAAAGTCGGCAGGTTAGCGTTGACCCCCAGCCTAATCGAACGTGCGGCCCTGTGCATTGTTGGGAGAAGCTACCAAGACGCTGTCCATGGAAATAGCAGCAATTGTTGCATAATGTGTGCCAATCCCATGTGAAATCTACCAGGATCGCATCCAGTGTTGAGGGCTAATAAGCCTTCCCTTTATGGTGTCAAATACCGAGCAGGTTGCAGTGCATTCGTATTAAATTGGGTTTCGGTGCGACCAACAACTTCATGAGACAGGGTTGCGACCATCTCCACATCGTACATGCATGAAGATACATACGAGCTGTGTAGAAGCGTTTGGGGGGTTCCAGTAATCGTAAAGCTCTTCATCGGTCATTCGAGGAGCCATAGCGCTCCATCGCCCTTATGCTGTGAGTCAAGGCAGTCTGTGTAGCCTCTGTGAAGACTGAAGAGTGACAAGAGGCGCGCCGCTCGGGAACCAAGGGTGATCGACAAGGATAATGCCCCAGAAGCCCGAGACGGAAACGGTGGCCTTCCCAATTGGCCTCGTCTATTCTGAATATTAGCCGAGTGGAGACACAGTATATGATACCACTCAAGTTACACGCAAGCATGAACAGGTCATAAAGAGGGGGGCGCCCCAGTGTTGGCTTGCAGGTTTCCTGCAGAGCCTTGTATCGTTAGCAAAATGGCTTCTCCAGCTGCTCAACCAACAGCCGAACGTGCTGAAAGCCCTCCTGATGTACCTGCCGTACTAGAAGCAGAAGTACCATACCCAACATTATAGATCCAATAGTAGCTAATGAAGAGTAGGATGATGGCGAAGACACTGATTCGACATTGGACCTCGGGTCAGTCATAATGACGGACATCTTGTGAAGTCTATACTGACAGTCAGTGCAGAGAGGGTTCTTCCAGTTACATGACATCTCTCAAATCAAGCATCTTTAGCTACAGGTGAGAAATCACACTTCATAATCAACTATGCTTCTTACTAAAACTCTGTAGATATGAGGTAGGGCATACAAGATTCCTTGGTGATTCTTAGCCTAACAGTTCAACAGCACGGCCGTCGATATCACGCATTCCATGAAGGAGCATACTTGGTGGTTAGTTCTCTCGACTATCGGATGTTCAAATGAAGTCGACTAACCATGCACTGTAGCCAAACGACGACGAAGAGCAAAACCGCATGGATCTGGTTCATCATATCTACAGCCTTCTTCTAGCAGGGAAGCTACATACTGCTCCAATTGACAATCCCCAACGTGTCCTTGATTTGGGCACAGGTACTGGCATCTGGGCAATCGATTTTGCAGAGTAGGTTATAGCTTCTCGGTAACTAGCTGAAACCCCATTGCTGACCTTGGGAAGTGAGCACCCTTCAGCCGAAGTAGTCGGGACAGATCTGAGCCCCATCCAGCCTGACTGGTGAGTTATGAGCATGCCTTCCCCTTAGCCCAGGCTCATATTTCTTGCAGGGTTCCTGCCAACTGTGTTTTTGAAGTCGATGACTTTGAAGACCCATGGGTTTACAAGAAGCCGTTCGACTACATCCACGCTCGAGAGCTTGAAGGATGCATCGGTAACGAGCAGCAGTTCTTTGATCGTGCATTCGAGAACCTCAACAGCGGCGGCTATCTCGAACTCCAATCCCAGCGTGGTTTCTTCATGTCAGACGATGACTCGATCAAGAAAGCTGTGAATGCAGAGGTCTGGGCTGAAGCAGTTCGCGACAGCAGTAGCAAATTCGGAAAGCCTATCGACTGCGCCATGAACTGGAAAGATAAGGTGATAAAGGCGGGCTTCGTAGATGTCCATGAAGAAGTCCGAAAGGTGAGCATCATAACTGACGAGAAAGCATGTCGTTAGCTGATTATGAGACAGATTCCAATTGGTGCCTGGCCTAAAGACCCCGTCCTGAAGGAAGTAGGCAAATGCCAGGTTGTTCAATCATGTGCAGCCATCGACTCGTACACTCCAATGCTTCTGGAAAAGGTCCTTGGATGGGGCAAAGAGGAAACTCAGGTTCTCATGGCGAAGGCGAAAGGGGAGCTCCGGAACCCCTCTATCCATCTATATCTTCCTGTCTACTTCATCTGGGGGAGAAAGCCATAGGATTCCGACCTCTGGTTGTCAGTACTGGGGATGACATGGTTTTGAATAGTACAAGTGATGCGAAAGGCAAATTAAAAGTTCAAATAAGTCCACTGAATCATGTAGGTAACTTACGTTGCGCAAATCGTGACGAGAGAACGGGCTGCCCTCGCAAACTCTCAGCTTGTCGTCTTCGCCTTCATCCAACCATATTCAACGTATGGATGCAAATAATCTTCACCCATGGCCACGAAGCCATTGCCGAGCTATTCTGCGCTGGGGTCTGATCCCTCGCACTCTTACGAATGCATTGCCCCGAGTCAAGTCTTCTAGAGTTAGACCTGCTCAACGATGGCGCATCGTGTATGCCAGTCTGGATGCAGTTGTTGAATTGAACTGACGGGAGATGAAGTAACCTTATCTTGGCAATGATGAATGAGGTGGGGTACCCTCCGCTAACAGAGCCCCTATAGCCCACTAAACTTACAGCGCTGTTCAGCCGCTCTGCCGCTAAGGTTTCTGAGATCGTTGTTGACAGCGGCTGAAGGTAGCGCTTAACGCTAACCGATTTTCTTCTATCACAGGGGTCTGATTCCTGGTTCTCGGGGGGGAGGAGATGCCCTGGGCTCTAATCGTGCGATTCTGCGAAGCTCACGAGATTAGTGGAATGGGCCTGCCGCCAAATTCCATTGACCTCCACTAACTTCCATAGCATAGGGCTGGCGTTTGGACCCGGCCACCAAATGAAACAGCCCGTTGGAGAACAGCATTCACGTTGGAGGAGCACAACAGTTAGGAATGCATGTGCACCGGGCAATCAGTAATACTTTAACTACCTTGATAAATGCCGTTGCGGTGTACTCTCATAATTAGCTTGTTGGTTGCGTCGTGTTTGTCCTGGCTAAGGTAGCCTCTATGCCTGTCAAACATCCGTCAAAGGTAACCTTGGCGGGGGATTATCCGCTAAAACCCCTGCCGCACGGCACACGGAACGTTCCATTGTACCCACTGAGGCGTTGGGATTATTTAGCGACCGCACATCGACCGACAGCACTGCCAAACACTACCAACAGTTTCTTTGCTTTTGGCCATGCAAAGGTAGCCTCGTTTGCCTGAAACTCTGCAAGGGTTTGTTTATCTTATTGTCTCTTTTCCCTCTGTAGTCGAGTCATGTTGCGCTGAGCGGAGATGAATCGGAGCCCGGCTGCAATTTCCCCGACACATCCATGGCTCCCAGCAAACGCAATGCACCAAAAGTTGTTTGCTCTTGCTATGAGCCAACAGAACAGGCCCAGAGCCTGATTCATTCTTCCCCTCCTTCATCGCGCTCCTAGATCCTCTCTTCGTTTCAAAGGGGCGCACCTATATCTTGAAGACATTTCTGACCGTTGCCGCCGACTCTTCTCGACCTACAGCCCGAATTTCGCATCATACATGCCATGAATGCGAACCACGACGAGGCACCAGCCTCTTACGATGACATTGGGGTCGGTGACGCACAGCCAGACGTGCAAAAATGCGTCAATCGGATCTTCAAGGCATCTGGGAAATATCCCTGGGACTGGCTACCGAGAGATTACGTTCCCAAAGTCGCCGCTTGGGGGACCAACGCCGCGTTGAACCTCGCCCTTGCCGTTGAAGCTGTCCACGCCCCAGGATCAACGGCTACCATGGACCAATTGCGTGAGTTCCTGGTAGGAAAGGCCAGGGAGCGCCAGAAAGTGAGCAAGAATGGCAAGCCAGTCAAGCCCACCATGAACTCGGATTGCGCAAAGGCTAGAAAGTGGATTGAAGACAGCATGGTCAACTCCCAAAGCGCATCGAAACAGAACAAGCACAAACGGTCGGGCCATGATGGTGCCTTTAGGAAAGCGAGACTGAAGACATGGCGCAGGCTCACTATCGCTCAAAAGCAGCAACCCCAGGACAATCCTGACGATGATGATGACGATGACGATGACGACGATGCATTCCCAGGGATTGACTTCAGTAGGGAAATGAGTGTTCTCAGCGATATCAGCAATGTGAGCAGTGCAATCGGTCCATCCGATCGGACTTGGACTCAGAAGCGGGACATGCCTCCTCGTATGTTTCCATATATTTCGTTCTTGACCTCGATCCATGACTAACACCACCTCAGCACCCTGTCCAGTCCCTAGCAAACGCTCGCGTCAGGTTGAGCAATTCGTATCGACCAATATCGATGACTCCAAGGAAGCATCCAGCCTAGTCGACGCAGAGGAAGAAGCTTGTCTCAGTCAAGCTGTCAGTACCGCGCCCCAGCTATTGAGATTCGCGCCGCCGCTAATTCTATCTCACATAGGAAGCGACGATGTTCTATGCTATCAATCGCAACCTTCGGACAGTAGGCGAAAGGCTTGATGCTGCCGAGTTCCGGCGCAACGTATACAACCAGGAGATACACAATACGCGAAGAAAATTAGCTTCAATCGAGATGCAAGCCAGCCACTGTGTCGCGAAGGCCACGAGAGAACGAGACGAAAAACAAGAGAGAGTGAGGCAATTGAGGGAGGAAAAGAAGACCCTTGACGCGGTGATCGAGAACCAAGGTGGAAAGTGTTCAGACGCTCTGCAAAAGATGTACGACGGCTTTATCCTGGAATATGAAGACGAGCAGAAGGAGCTCAAGAAAGCTCAAAACACTCTGGAATCAATAGAAGAGGAAAATCAGAAGGACAAGCAACGTCAAGACGAACAAGATAAGATCACATCTCTAGAGAAGGGCATTGCCAAAGAAGAAGAGATTATCAAGCGGGCGACGAGGAGGAAGTTAGCACTCGAGACGGTTCGTTGTAATGTGGATTTGGACAGATTTCTGTCTGCTCCCGACGAAGTACTATGCGCAGCTCACGAAGCAGCCATGAAAGGGCAAGAGTACTTGTCGTAGCACAACTTTTGTTGCTTCAGCCAGCACCTGGCAAAGTCTGGAGTACCGGTTCAAACTTTATTGTTGGGTTCAAGTTCGGTTTTCGAGAGCGACTTTGCTGCCAAAGGCTTTATGTGGCGAATGGGTGGTAATGATGAAAGGACTTGGTAGCATTTTGAGGTGGCATAACTCTGATGACAACTAGAATCAAGTGCAAACATGGGTATCTACTTCATAATAACAAGGAAACATCAAACCCTTGCCTTCCTGTGGCCTTCTTGTCTCACCTCCTGTGCTCGATGGTTGGTCGTGAGACCTGAGTTTTTCATGTAGGGACAACAGCCTCGAATCCATCTTGGATAACCTCTCCTTTAAAATTCTCTCGATAACCAGCTCCTTAAACACCGCAACATCATCGAAAGAGTCAGACTCTTCCTCATCGAGATCCCCATCCCGTCGTCTGTGAGTCGCGAAGCGTAGTGGCGATTGTGTGGGCTTGACTTTCCGCACAAAGTCTCGCCGTCGTGTGTTGTACCTCTCGGACCTTGCGCTCCAGAAGTCTTTGGCCATCTCGCCGAGTTCAAGAGTTCTCGCTGCTGTGAGCCCAGTGCAACTCACATCGACCTTGGACTTCCACTTGCCGGGCTTGTAAGTCGTGAAGCTCATCTCTTTGATGTGATGTCGTACTCTCATGTCGAGGAAGTGTCCCGAAGCTGGGAGGACCTTGTCAACCAGGCCCATGTTTCTTGCTTGAGAAGTAGATATGGGTAGCATAGCACGCAAGATATACCTTGCGCGCTCTGGTCCACAGCGACCGACGTAGGATAGAGAGTGATACTCTGAACCGTAGAGTCCAAGGGTCCGATACGCGGGATTGAGGACGACTTCGGAGCCTGCGATGACCACGTCGCAAGCCGCTGCCAAGGCCACGCCACCAGCAGCACAATTCCCTCTCAGCGCCGCAATAGTAGTGACGTTCTTCCGGGGAAATACTTCCAGTAGCATGTGCACCACATCATCAATGCGATTGATGTTCTTCCAAGACTCTGTTGCGGGATCATCACTGGCTTCAATGACATTGAGGGCAATACCGTTGCTGAAATAAGAGTCACCTCCCATGAGCACGACAGCATCAAGAGCCCCTTGTAAAGCGACGAACTCGAGGGCTTCAATGAGTCGCGAGCATTGAGAGGTGCTCATGGCGCCGTTGTAGAACTCGAAGTAAACGAAGGCGACTTGGCGCTTGCCTGCACTCGCAGCAAACTCTACCCAGATCTCTTGGTGGGTTGAACACGTTGCTTTAGACCAGTCGAGGAGAGGGCGGAGTGATACTGAAGTATTCAGGGTGCTTTGGTCGATGAGGCCGAGCTCGAGAAGGCCTGAGACAGCGGGGACTTTGGGCCAAAGCATTGAATCAACCTTGCGCTTCACTCGACGGATATGAGTGATCCAGATGCCTTTTCCATCACAGGTGGCGACACAAACAGCATCGTCTCTGCAACCGATGATCTGTCCAGGTCCACGCTTGCATATCGCATCTCTCCCAGCCTCAACCGTACCTCCGTAGACGTAGAGTCCAACTCCTCCAAACAGCTTTGTGAGGCAGCCAGGCTGCGAATCAGCAGACCTGATCTTTCGCGATATCGTCCGAGCGGGTTCGTACTGGATGTCGAAGTTGCGGTCCGCTGCCTTGAGAAGTGGTCGGCGATGTGTTAGTCCACCGAGAAAGGGCTTGCGCAGTGTCACTGATAGACTCTTATAACTACGATTGGGGACAAGGTCAACCGAGATTCCACGAATGTCCTGTTTCTCTAGCAGTGACAGTCGAGATAGAGCTGCTGCGACGCCTGAATCGGAGAAGCCGTTAGCTGCCGAGACGATGCGGTGCAGAGCAGTAGCAGTAGCAGTAATCGCAGCTTGGGTGACCTCTTTGCGGTAGAGTGTTGACTTGGTGACTCCGGGCGCATCGATGTCGATCTTGAACTGCTCAAATGCCCAGACTGGACCAGCATCCATCTCATCAGCAGCTTGTAAGACTGTGACACCCCAATGCGACCGGCCGTTCTGGCTCCAAGACTGGGATTTGAGTAGTTGGTCGGAGTCTACGACGTTGCCATCGTCGCCCATGAGCACCCAGTCGAGGGCGCTTGGTCCTGCGTCACCTGGCGGTCCAGGATGGATGATGAGGGTGAGGTACTTGGTGAAGATCTCGCTTGGGACTCGTGTAGTCAAGAACGGGCAGATGATGACGTTTGGCTGAAACAGGGCTGCTGCCTCGATCATGGCTTTGTCGGATAGCGCATACTCAATCGTGACATCGTGTTTCTGACTAAGGATAAGAAACAGCTGCTGGGAGAGCGAGTTATGGGCCGTGCAGAGAAAGAGGATTTTCATTGGAGGTGTGGTAGGCAGGCGACGCTCACCGGCATCGCTTGAGCGGCTGGTCTCGCTGGTACCTCGTGATAGCTTCAGTGAACCCATGGTGCGATGTTACAACAGGATACTTTGCATGCAGCTGCAGCAGCTTGGAGAGTCAGATGGCAGCATTATGGGGTTTAAGTAACAATCTCCACAAGTCAGTGAATAACTCAGGGTTGCCACATTATGACTGATAGTGTAACAGCATCATCGCACTAGGCAGCTCAGCTGTGGGCAAACGCGTATGTGTCACTCAATCATACCCATCAACAAGCAGTGGTTCATTGGCCCGACGAGATACGGCTACAATTTCGGTGGCTGACGATCTATCGAAACCCTCGCGACTAAACCAGGATGAGCAAACAACTTGTAGCACGGACGCAGCCATCACAATCGAAGATCAAACTTTCTTGATAGATTTTGTGTTTCATTGGATCGTAATATCACTTTTGGCTTCATTATTTCAGGTGATGGGTGCCCCTTGCAGTTGCTTTGGCTTCTCAAGGGATATTACCTGGCGCTTGGCTTTGAGGCCTTACCGACAGTGTGAATGATCGACACGGCTCAGTGACTAGCGTAGCTGAGCTTTGCTTCTTGCTGTTCACAGGTACCCGGCTGCGGGGTCGAGATGTATCGTAGCAAATCACTGAATGAGGAGTTAAATCACTCATGCTGATCGAAAGCATGCTCACATTCAAGGGAGCATCATCAGATACATGCCCTGCAGTGAATGGAAGGCTACTTGTAAAAAGTGAGGGACTGAGCGCGACTTATCTCATCAGGCTTTTCGCTCAGACGCGCCAAACACCAAACTATGATGTCAGAAAGATTCCATATCACAAAGCCTTGCACCCTGTTTCGAGTGCCACAAGAAGCCGTGCGACCCAAGCACAGCAATGTGACTCAAGTCAGAGCCCAAGGGATGAATTGGTCCTGCCGTTGGGTTCTGAGGCCTTTCGTGCTGCAAGCAGTGATACGCGTCGCCGAAAGAATACGGAAATTGGTAATTCCGGTTATTTGCGGTGGGGAGAATCGAGCGGGGCGGCATAGGGAGCGCACCAAAAGTCATAGCAGCCCTTCAAGATGCAGGGTAGGTTGATCGGCATGTGAGCTAGAGCAGGTCGGTCAGTCACACATAGGTATAGTTAATAAGGTCAAAGTTAAAGGTTATAAATAGAATTATTACTAAATCTAAGTAGGTTTATAGAATTAAGGTTAGAATTTATATATAAAATATAGTTATTTACCTAGGCTACTGCCTATCCTGCTTAACTTACTTATTTACCCTTATCTTTATGTTTGTCCTAACAATTGATAATCACGTGGTCAGATTGCAGGCCCAATATCACACGGCATTCTCGACTGTTCAAGTGCAGAGCTAAAGGTCTTCTCATTGCATGACAAGTGTTGATCTTATGACTGTTGTCATAAAAAGGGAGAGTTGGAGAACCGGCTTTGCTGTATTCGGACTGCACTTGCATGTTTAGGACTGTTTTCATGCAACCTCATGGCGACCGAACATGTGCCGATTCAAGGGATGATGCTCAGTGTAGTAACGATAGCTACAGCAAAAGTAGCATCAACGTAAGGACAGTACCTAAGTTTTGGCCCTGAAGTGAAAGAACTACAAGTGTAATATGACCGACAAATCGCAGCCCGAATTAATTATCATACCACTCCTTCCATTCTTTAGCTCTTGCCAGTGTTTCTTGGTTGACTTCCTCGTTATTGTACAGGGTTGTGAATTGTTATCGATAACGACCAAAATGGCCTGCGGGTCAACCAAAGAGCGGAGTTGCCGCTTCTATTCCGCAGCCATGAGATTGGTTGAGACAGCGCCACTACGGCACGGTCATCCCTAAGAATAGCGGCGAGAACACCGATAGCCTTCACCACTTGGACCTCGGTCTTCAAACAAATGGTAGAATTTGGCTCGAGTTCAGCATAAAAACTATAATAATATTCTGAGGACATGTTTGTATTACACATCTTGATAGCAATAAAAGCTTACCAGTCAAGACTTAGCGACAACTCGTCACCTTCTGTGCCAATAAGAACCCGACTATGGCGTTACATCATAAAGCGGCAGTCCTAAGGTCCAAGAAGAGGCGATGGAACCACCGCAGAAATGACATGACAAGATCTGAGCAGGGAGTTGTGCCGTTCTTCGACGACATATAATAGAGCTTGCGCTATTGTGTAGTCTAGTAGGGTGCAATACCAGTCTAGAAGGATATTGGAACACTACATTTGTAGTTGAGAAGCAGAACCGCTGCAGAAGTCAAGATGTTGGACAAGTTCTCTTTCTCCTCGCCATGGGACTCAACAAAAACACTACATCTAGCTCACAAATGAGACATCGCAACACAGTGCCTGATCAATTCACATAGCATGATTGTTCTCCTGACCACTCTATTCTATCATTTCTTGCAGCTGTTGGGAGTACTTTCGGAGAAAAGGGGATGATCCCCCGCTCGTCATCGTGTTGCATTGGCAATAGCGGCACAGATATTCGATACCCGCCATTGTAACAGTAACATCCTTCATTATATGATCTTCCACCAACGAGGTATTGGGTAAGCTTGTTGCAACTTCATGACCTACCTTGAGACAGCATCAATTTGCCCCCTTCGTCAACCTCCTTCCCAAGTTATCAGTTCCCCGGTAAATGCCGGATGTCCGTCGGACTTTGAGACGGCTCTCGTGACTCCAGCTGATGGATGGCAGAAGTTCGTCGTTCAGCTCAACAACTCATGGGTACGGAACGAGCCCCACGAAACGAAAGCTGAGACCATCATGGGATCTTTCTACAGCGCAGAAAGGGCGTCGGGTAATAATAGAACATATATGTATGTATACAACAGCGGGGATCTAGGGATTGTTCTGGGCTAGCGACTGGCGGAAAGTTTATATGGATTCCCGAAGTGTCGGAATCCTTGGATCTTCCAGACTTGGGGACCCAGACCCGGGGACATAACGGGACGGATTCCCCTAGCAGGCCTGCCCTGGCCGTTCTTCACTGTCAATCTTGAACTTCCAGGTTCACAAGTCAGATAGGGAGCAAGATCATCGGCTTTCATGGGCGTCGGTCGTCTCGGGGATAGAATACTGGCATTTTCTAGCTTATGTTTTGCCCCGTCGAAAGGTGATACGCCTGGCGATTCTCAGCTCCTGGCCGCCGGTGGTCGCAAACACCGACCCGTAAAGGCTTAGCGCCTCAACGCTCAAGTTTGAGATTTGCTCAGCTCATCTTTAGTAATCGGACACGCTTGAATGCCAAGGAACTTTGACGTTGATGGAACATGGTATTGAGATGACATTAGGGTTTTCTCAAGTGTCAGTTTAATGAACTGATCTCGCATGATAATTAACTTTACCGTTGGGACTGTTTCCCACTAACGCATGCAGAAGAGCTGTTCAGTCAGCCTCCAGCGATAAGCTTATTTGTGGCTCCTGCCAAGATCGCGAGCCCCTAAAGTTGACAGCGAACTCTAAGCAATACAATCTCAATTTCTGTGATCAAGGATACGCAAGTTCTTCCAGTGACTTGTGTACGTAACGACTGCGACGCGCTTAATGCATTCAACGTCATTCGATGGAAGTTTATGGTTGTTTTACAGGCTGTTTGTTCACACCATCTGCCATTGGAGGTTGCGTCGCGTTGAAACCGTGGCTGTCTCGAGTGCAGCAGGGTCGCAGAGGAAGCCATACGAAAATCGTGATGATTCAACATTATGAATCAATCCAGCACAATTCCCGCGGGAGGAATCTGGGGCCACGGAGTAATATCGTCTAAATGGTCTAGTAAAGGACCAAGTTTCGCAATGCAAAAGTCGTGCTAGTCTCCGTTGCGCTTGGATCTGATCAAGCTCCCAGTAAACCGGGACCTGACTAGTCTACCGTATGCCACCGCAAGAGTTACGGTTTAGGTATCGAACCATACTAAAGTTTGACGTCAAACGTCCTGTATGCACTAACTATGGTTCATCCCGCGGTGAGGAGCCGCTCAAGCCACCATCTTCAAGGCGAGTTTCACATTCCACGAAAAACATGTTCATCGAACAAAACAAAACAGTCTCAGGCACCTTGGCACTTGTATTTGTTCTGAAGATCAGTTCATGTGGTTCGATAACATGCAGCGCGTCGTTATAGCAGCGTTTTGCTGCACCGCTCGACGAAATGCGTTGAAGCATGGTGAAAAGTGTTTGAAGGTCGCCTCGTACCACCACAAATCATGAAAATTGCAAATTCGATAACCTCGTCTAGGTTCGTTTAAGGTTAACAATAATAGAGTGTGACTGCTCAGCGGTCAACTTAATTTGGTGAAGCTATGATCACCGGCCAGGGGCTTTCCCCCACTATCCAAAGGCCCAAAAAGACATCGTTTCCAGACCCCTACCGCCAAGAGGTCTTGAAGCCCCCTGATTGAAATGAGCGTTTCATGGTCTCGCCTTACTTCAATCAGCGCCGTGAGAATCGCCGCGAGGACAGACTCTGGCTGGGTCTGCCTCAGCCTTATTGAAGCTATAGAGCTATGACTGAACCGGGCAGAAGCAAAATATAGTTAGCTTGACTAATTAAGTTTTGGTTGATCAGCCATAGCTCAGAGTCAACCTACCCGTCTTTGAAGCATATTTTTTAGGTTGTTTTGTCGCTGTTGGGCGAACGAACCTAAACGAGCTGTCAACAACCTTAGTTAAATTAAACAGCGTTGTTGATTGGTGCAATAACATTCTATCCACTGAAACAACCCCTAGAGGATGCGGCTGCCACCCGCCGCACTCTGTAACAACAGGTCTGATCGAGATAGCGAAGCGAAGACCACCAACTTGACCGGGTTCTTTTGGCTATGGACAAGAAATGTTTTTCCCCATCTTGGCGTTTTGAATTGAATGAGCTGGGGGCTTCAGGCGCTCCAACGACCAAGGAGATTCTTCCACCGGACGAAAAACTGGTTCTCTCTGGTGTAAGGCCGAGTGCGGTGCAGAATGGATTGGATATCCCTGTGCGGCGCCAAAGATTGATGCTAGGGAGAGTCGAGATCCAGAATCTATAAAGACATCTCGTGTCCTCTGTCCTCTCGACTTTTTTCCTTCTCATCACCATCAACAGATCTTCATCTTCTTTCATTCACTTCAGTCTTTCTTTCGAAGAGCTAGTCTCTCGTTCCTTTCGTTCCAATTCAACCGAGCCAGTCTCCAGCACTACCAATCAATTTACTATCCCTCAAACCAACCAACTCTTATTCAAGATGAAGTTCTCCGCTCTCGCCCTCGCTGCCCTCTCGCAGGTCGCCTCTGCCCACTACTTCTTCGACGTCAGCGCTCTCAACGGTGCCGAGTCCAAGTCCTTCCAGTACATCCGTGACTTCACCCGTCCCACCAAGTACAACCCCATCAAGTTCTCCTCCAACCCTTCCGCCGACATCCGCGACAACTCCTTCGCTGATGGCGAGGATATCATCTGCAACCAGGGTGCCACCGGAACCGGTGGTAACACTGAGGTCCTCGAGGTCAAGGGCGGCGATGTCATGACCTTCAAGCTCGCTGTCGGTGCCAAGATGGGTCACCCCGGCCCTACTCTGGCCTACATGTCCAACGCTGGTAGCGACGTCAAGTCCTACAAGGGTGACGGTGACTGGTTCAAGATCATGGAGGAGGGTGTCTGCAACGCCGGTGGTGACTTCACCAAGGACGCCTGGTGCAACTACGACGCCACCTCTTTCGACGTCAAGATCCCCCAGGGTACCCCCAACGGCGAGTACCTCCTCCGAGTTGAGCACATCGGTATCCACCGATCTCACGTGAACCAGCCCGAGCACTACGTCTCTTGCGCTCAGGTCAAGGTTACCGGTGGCTCCGACGGCACTGTCGACGCTGAGATGGTCAAGTTCCCCGGTGCCTACAAGGACACCGATGAGTACGCCAACTTCTCCATCTACAACGGTGCCAAGGCCTTCCCCATGCCCGGCCCCAAGGTCTGGGACGGTTCCGCTTCCGCTGGTGGCTCTACTGGTGGCAACACTGGCAACACCGGTGGTAGCACCGAGACCCCTGCCGCTGGCAACACTGAGGCTCCCGCTTCTACCCCCGCTCCCGAGGCCGGTAACGGTCAGCAGAACGGTGGTCAGCAGGCCCAGCCCCAGCCCCAGCCTGGCAACAACGGCCAGAACGGTGGCTTCAACCAGCAGTTCCAGGGACAGGCTGGTTCCAGCAGCTCTCCTTGCTCCGCTTAAGCGAGCTACTTTTTTTTTCTTGGAGACGCTGTAGTGTTTTGTTTTTACTGAAGGGGAGAAGCTGAAAGAAAGATGGAAGAGTTGAAGAGGTGGCTGGTCAACCCATGTATAAAAGAGTCCTGTTGATCGTTTCAAAACACCAAGATGAAGAGGGGATAGTCTGGTACTGTGCTCATAGTTTTTAGCTTTGTCTGTTCAATACGAAGCAGTCTTAGGACAAATCATCGTCTCACTCCTAAGTGACTTTCCTATACTAATCATTTACCAGAGTTCCCAGTCTCTCCAGCTCTTGACTTCCTTGTCAATTACTGTCTCTTCATGCCTACCCTTCTTACTCTCGAGTTGCTCGCTCATGTTCTCATGGATAATAAATCGGATGAGCTGCACTGTCAAGGGTAGGCTTGCCTGCGTTTCGTTTCTTGACCTGAATCCTGGCAGCAATGTGCCGGTTCGATAGTTGGCAGATGCCAGAACTGTCCTTGCCCACCGTCATAACAGGGTTGTCAAATTCGCACGAAGCATGTTGGATATTGAAGAAACGAGTCATTAACGTAGGGAGTGAATATGTTCATGTTGACATTTTGCAGCTTAGGTCCCAAAAAACATTGCCGCATTTCCGTACTGGCCAAGCGTATCGCAATCTGCCGAAATGATCAAGTTTGCAATGTGAATGTGCCACCAATCATCCCCTTGTGTCATACAGGATGCTGAACATGCAATATCACACCGAGAAATCGTGACCCGATTGAACGATAATATTTATTTATTGTAAGTGAATTATTGACCTAGCCTCCATCGAGAAGTGCCCGAGCCGCATGACGTCAAGCATAAGCAGGGTGAGACATTCAAAATATCTTTTTGTCAAACGCTGAAGACCGTTAAACGTCCTACCCCCTCACATTCATCATAATGGCTCAACCAAACAAATTTGATCGCGAAGAGATCTTGACAAACACTTCACTTCCGGAAGTTTACAACAAGCTGGTTAAATTGGCCGAAGAGTTCTCTGTTCTTGGTGAGATCAATACCGCCAAAGACCTAGTTTCACTGCTCCTTCAGGACACTACCTCGGAATGGCAACGCGAGCAGCTCCATCACTTTGAGCCGTTCTTTGCGGCTGCCGACATATGGCCTGATGAAATCCCAGAGAAGGAACGAAGTGAAGCAGTATCAGACAAGACTGCATCCAAGCATGCCCTTGACATCGACGATGTCGAGGAACAAGACGACAAAGGCAATCTCCAGGAGCAGATAAAGAAGGCCCACCAATTCGGTGCGGACGGATCAAGCTTGGCTGATGCCCTGTCAAGTGCCTTCAGGTTGGCTTGGAAGCAGACCCCCAACCTGGAAGAAGTCCAGAACAACTCGAAAGTTCAGGAATTCCTCGAACTCCTCGCCCAGAATTTATATAAGCGAGGGATCATCTCGCGTCTTGCTGGACGCCATGATCTAAGTGGACTGCTAGCTACTGGTGTATTGGCCCGAAAAGTCCCCGTTGATAAGAAGAAGATACAGGCCCTCGGCAAAGAGGTCGTTGCGACATTCGCAGAGCGTTTTAGCAAAGGTCGAAAACCACTGGAAATAGAGTCAAAACCCATGAAAGACGTGCTCTTGGAGCTTGAGCGGAACACCAAGCCAAAGTCCCTCGAATTCTGGGAAGAGATGGAACAAGATCCTCCGGAAACACTCTTCAATCTGCCACCGGCTACAGATGAGCAGATATCATCACTGGAAAAGAGGCTGAAAGTAACACTGCCAGATGATTATAAGGAATTTCTGAAGATCACCAATGGATTTGGGGGTACATGGAACGGCTTTCATCTGGACCCTCCTCTTCACAGCGTCGACGACGTCGAGTGGTCTGATCCTTTATTTGAAATCCCTTTCGTTCAATTTCATGAAAGTATCAGTGGAGTACTCAAGCTGGATCTACCAAAGAGAGATGACTGGCCAAAATCCGGCCCAAATATTGAAATCGGCCGTGAAGATGTCCTCGGTGTTCTGCTCCTCACACCCGAGTGCACCAAGGGAGTCTTGGAAGCTTATGACACAGCATTCAAAGGCTCGGATACCTCGGAAGATGACAAGAAGCAGGAGAGAAAGGTCATCGAAGCGCACTATGGAAGCTACGATAACATGAAGAAGTTGGACTGGGCTACTATCGAATTTCATGATTCGGAGGACATTCCATGTGGGACGTTTCGGCAGTTTCTTGAGAACAGATTGCGTCGCACAACGACTGTGGGGTACCCTGACGAAAACTCAAAGGAGGCTGGAAGTCTGGCTTATAGCTGCTTGGCTGATAATTCTTAAGCGAACAAGGAAGATATCAACATCCATGCCAGGCAACAGGGTTACAAAGATTTGTCACGTACACGTGTCAGTTACGGAGGCTCATAAGTAACAAAGTATCAATTCAATTCGCAAATGGTGTATTTGATCCTACGCTGCAAACAAAGTTCCGTCCGTCCCATGTTGATATATGCAATTTGGCTCCGAAAGATACCTCCGTCCGTTGTCCCAATTTTATCCGTGCCAGTGACTCCCTGAATCCATTTTTATCCCTAATCAAAATCCGTGCCACCCATGTTTTCATTCCTTCATGATCCCGTTGCTTCCATAAACCGTAAATATCCAAATTTTGTATGTAAGTAGGACTAGCTACTGCTTCTCAATTAGATGTAGCCAGCTACATAACAGCACATCCACCAGAGGGTGAAGGTGAACGACTCCTCTTCCCTCGCTGAGAATGGCTCTTTGACTGCTTGGGCCTCGACGATCGCTGATCAGTCTTGCCTGTGCGTGTAGAGTATTGATCATAGGGCTTGCTAGCGGTTGAGCGTTGACCATATGCCTTGCTTGCATGGCTATGCGTTGTTGAGCGCTTATCATATGTCTTGGTCGGACGTTGAAGCCTGAGCCACCAGCAGACTTCTTCCTCGATACCAGACAAGATGGCGGTGAGTCTTTGCTGCCACGGTGCGAACGTGAAAGATTTGCCAAGGCTGGGCTTCGATGTCTTGGCTTTTGACAGGGGATACAGTAACTGACCCCGGATTTCGTCTCGGTAGAGCGGTAAGTTCTTTGCTGTGATAAGGTTAGATGGATTCGCTGATTGCAGGGGTTGGGTTGGATCTGGCTTGACTCACGGGCTGGGTCTGTGTACTTGGTCTGGCCCTTTGCCGAATTGAACAGGGCTGTCAACGTGTTTGCACCTCTGACAGCAGTATCGCACATTCTCTTCTTATCGCTCTTCAACTTGGTACGATCTTTGTGCTGCTTGGGCAGCTTGATGTCTTCAATTGCATCGACAACATCAGCAAGGTAGTTGATGATGGATATCAACACCGCCCTCCCCAGCAAATCGCTATATCCACTGACGCCATCTGAGCGTCGTGGAATGCGATGAGCATGCTGAGGAAAATGAATATGATCGCTTGTTCGGTCTTTCATTATGGCTATTACAAAAAGAGGTAAGTAGAGATGGATGAATAGATAGATCAATAGATTGATTAATTAAGCATTATACTAGTAAGAATAAGGATAGAATGAGATGATCCAAATGAAAACCGTTTGGTGAACAGGCAGCCGCCCGCTTTTATAGCCAGATCGACGTTGTTTACGGAGGACCATCCCGGGGCCTTGTCAAGTCTCTCAATGTGGTGGTTTATACATGGAGAAGGCCAGAGCAAGGATGCCAATGAGAGAGAGGTCATTTCTCAACATTGTACGGTTACTAACGTGGTGGAGGTCTGTAACACGTTCAACGGGGCTCATGCACCAAAATAGTGGTCTGCAGCCTCATGTAGCCAACAACGATGAACTGTTACGCGGCCAACATGCCATGAAGAACGGGTCCATGGACAAAACCAGGCTCTTGCATGCCTTAGCATGTGGACTTTGGGTAAGATGGCATGCGAGTTCGAGCTGATTTGGCCATGCATGCAACGTAAAGCGGCTGTATAGTTTGCCAGGGGGCGTTAGCACGATTATGCTTGTCTATGATCAAGACGATCCCATTGCTTTTGCCCAAGTCAAAAAAGCTTGACATCGGAATCCACTGTAACGCCTAATAGTGGAGATAACCCACTGGAGGGCCTCGATTTTGGGTCTCCATGTGCCGGGTTTAACGTTAGGTTCAGTGTCGTGCTGTGCTGGCAGAGCGTTCCGGTCGAATCAGATCATTAATACTTGCACAAATCGCCACAATTTGCATGACAATCGTTGTGCAGAAAAATTCTCATCAGAAATTCGCTGTTACACAAGTCACTAGCCACATGTTTTATATGGATCAGGTGACCTATTCGTTGCTGTGAGTGAGTCAAGCTGCCAAGAATAGGACAGCAAGTCATCCCAAGTCGAAAAATTTGAGGGATCCGAGCTCGACCAGCACATGTCAATTCGAATTTTGCTGGCTCTGACTCAGAATTTGCGTTTCAGACAAAAGTTGTGCTGTCAATTTGTGCGCTGTGTGACTGTTACACTCGCTAAACCCCTGCGGGCGCACATATACCTGCCCTCTCGGCCCTGACGGCAAGGAAAGGAAACAATCTGTTCTGTTCTGTTCAAAATGGATTTGTGTGCATTTCTCTGCATAGCATATGCATAGCACATCATCCATGTTATACATGAATTGTGCAGATCCCTCTCATGTCATGTCCCCTGCATGAAACGGCATACATAACTGATCGCCGACATCGTTTTTGCCTAAATACATAAACTTCAGCTTGCACGCTTCAGTACAGAGATCAACATTGGCAACAACTGAAAACCTCGGAGAGATTGCCGATGTCACTTCGCGGGGAAATAAAGCTACGCACTGTCCCCTCCGTTCTATTGCCAGATTGATCTGCCATTAACAGAACTTAAGCTTAATCTCTTGATGCTTATTGTAAAGTTCAGACTACTGAGTCCGTAGATTATGGCAGCTTACAAGACCTCATCATCGATTATGGTAGCGTAGATAATCTCCAATGAAGCTCTCCCAAGCTTCACTAATGTTATTTCCTTATGTCCTTCTCCCACTATGGCCCCAGCCCACCTGAGCCGTCCAAAAGATCAGCCAAGACCGGACGAACAGTGAAGCTCGGTCCATTTACCCCGAAGTGAACCTGGATGCCGATTGATGGACTAACTAACACAGCATCATCGGCTGTCGATCTCAGCCGTAGCCACAGTCCCAAGGCTAATTCAAATAGCCTGAATCAATTCACCAGTAATTACTCCGCATGTCATCGTGAGACATGCTGCGATATAAGACGATGGCCTCGCTTCAATCAGACGGAACGTAACAGACCATCACAGTTGCAGTCATAGCGCATCATGTGGCTCTCGACTTTACTCTTCGCTTTGTTCACCTGCGTTATCGCAGAGGATGGTATTGATGGTTGGCTGCGATATGCTCGCTTGCCATCAAGCGTCTCCATTAATGCCAAGTCGTTTCCCCAACAGATCCATGTAATTGGTGGTTCCGCAAAGAGTCCCCTCGGTAGTGCTGCCTCGGAACTCCAGAAGGGCTTCAGCGGTATTCTCAACATCGACCTGAAGACTGAGAGCAGCTCAAAGTCGTGCGACTTCTCACAGTCAATTGTCGTTACCACCGAGGAGAACCTCAAGAAGGCATGCAAGGGCAAATTGTCTCATCCCAAGCTTGAGGCCGATGGCTACTGGCTCAGCACTTCTGGTAGCTCTGTCAAGATCATTGGCCAGAATGAGCGCGGTGCTCTGTATGGCGCCTTTGAATACCTCTCAATGCTCGGCCAGGGCAAGTTCGAGAAAGTCGAGCGCGCATCGAACCCAAGTGCACCCATTCGATGGGCCAACCAGTGGGATAACCTCAACGCAAGCTCGACTCATGGCTCTATTGAGAGAGGCTACGGTGGCCCTTCCATCTTTTTTGACGGTGTCAAGAACGTGCGAAAGGACCTCTCACGGGTTCCTCTCTTTGGACGTCTTCTCGCCTCCATCGGTATCAACGCCGTGGTCATTAACAATGTCAACGCCGATATCAGACTATTCAACTCTGAGAACCGTAAGGGTCTTATTGAGATTGCCGACCTGCTTCGTCCCTGGGGTGTTCAGGTCGGTCTCTCTCTCAACTTTGCGTCACCCCAATCGCTCGGAGGTCTGGATACCTTTGATCCCCTTGACGAGAAGGTGATTAAGTGGTGGCATGACCTGACCGATGGCCTTTACGATGGTATTCCTGATATGGCTGGCTATTTGGTCAAGGCAAACTCAGAGGGCCAGCCCGGACCTATCACGTACAATCGCACTTTGGCTGATGGTGCCAACATGTTTGCCAAAGCCCTTGAGCCCTACGGTGGTGTCGTTATGTTTAGAGCTTTTGTCTATGATAAGCTTGACTGGACTGACTGGAAGGCTGACCGTGCCAACGCCGCTGTTGAGTTCTTTAAGGAGCTGGACGGAAAGTTTAACGACAACGTGGTCGTTCAGATCAAATACGGCCCTATCGACTTCCAAATCAGGGAGCCCGTTAGCCCTTTGTTTTCACATCTTAGAAAGACCAACTGTGCTATTGAACTGCAGATTAGTCAAGAGTACTTAGGGCAGCAATGCCATCTTGTCTATCTGCCTCCATTATGGAAGACAATCCTGGACTTCGATATGCGAATCGACGGTAAGAAGTCCCAGGTCCGCGATATCGTTTCAGGAAAGGTCTTCAAGAGGCGTCTAGGAGGTTATGCTGGTGTCACGAATGTTGGTTTGGACAAGACATGGCTTGGAAGTCATCTGTCCATGTCAAACCTGTACGCATTTGGACGTCTCGCTTGGGACCCTACTGCGGATTCCAAGGAAATTCTCGAGGACTGGACGCGTCTGACCTTCGGACTCGACAACAAGGTCCGAAAGGCCATTACTGATATGTCTATGGCTTCTTGGCCGGCCTATGAGAACTATTCCGGCAATCTGGGCATACAAACCCTGACCGATATCCTCTACGCCCACTATGGACCCAACCCCGCTTCGCAGGACAACAACGGTTGGGGACAGTGGACTAGGGCAACACGGGATCACATTGGCATGGACCGTACAGTCAAGAATGGAACTGGAAACGCTGGCCAATATCCTTCTGAAGTAGCGAAGAGGTTCGAGAACCCCAAAACTACACCCGATGACCTCATGCTCTGGTTCCACCACGTCCCCTACACTTTCAAGCTCCACTCAGGCAAGACTGTGATTCAGCATTTCTACGATGCTCATTACAAGGGTGCCGCTACAGCTCAGACTTTTCACAAGACCTGGGCGTCGCTGAAGGGAAAGATCGATAACGACAGACTTGAACATGATCTCTTCAGGCTCAAGTACCAGGCTGGTCACTCGATTGTTTGGAGAGATGCCATCAACGAGTTCTACCGCAACTTGTCTGGCATCCCTGACAAGCAGAACCGTGTTCGCAACCATCCTTACAGAATCGAGGCTGAGAAGATGGAACTCGATGGCTATAAGCCTGTCAATGTCACCCCTACTGAGACTGCTTCCAAGTATGTTGCTATTTACACAAACAGCACTGGAACGGCCAGCACCACCCTCAAGTCCCCCAAGGGCACATATGACCTCGCTGTTAACTACTATGATATTGTTGGTGGCAAGTCAACTTGGTCTGTATACCTCAACAAGCGATTGATCGGCAAGTGGGTTGGAGACAATGAAGAGCGACTGGGACACTGGCCTAGTGAGTTCCTTGATGGTCACTCTGCCACTCGTATCACCTTTGAAGGTGTCAAGATCCAACCAGGTGATAAGCTCGTGATCATTGGAAAGGCTGATGGCAAGGAAACGGCTGCATTGGATTATGTTTCAGTTCTGCCTCAGGGCATTGTTGACTAGTTAGTCATTTTTTCTTGTAATCTGTTTCTCTTGTAATCTGTATTACATTTATGACTCAGCTTTCGAAAAGAAGAAGAAAAAAGTATTGCTCCGATGTTCAAATGTCAATTTATATGTGCTCGTAACTAGCTACAATTCAGATAAAACATTCTGGGTTCTTGACAATTAATCTGACCCAACTTCCAACTTTTCACTTTGTTAAGATCGGTCATTCTTGAATGAATTACATGAATGAGGGGTTGGCGTTGTCGAGGAGCTGCTCGAAGTAAGCCTGGAACCAGGTTCCAGCCTCAGGAGCGGGCCTAAAGGTGAAATATTAGCACGGGATACAGCGAGAATATCGGATGGAGCGACTTACTTGAGAGCATCATCGAGACCACAGTGGTAGTCGTAACGAGCAGCAGATGTATCAGAGGTACCATCAGACTCACCACCAGGCTTGACCCAGACGAAAGCATCGGCGAGAGCATCACCAGTGTTGGTGGAAGGTCGAAGTCCGAAACCAGTACCCTTGGCGTTGCACCAATCGCCCTGAGCCTTCTGGCCAGTAGGCTGCTTGCCAGATCGGCCCTGGTCGACGATGAACTTGACGTTGGACCAGCCCTCCTGAGCGAGAAGAGGAGCGAATGCGTTGATGTATCGCTGCTCATCGTAGTTGGGGTTGCTCTCGGTGTAGTCGGGCTTCGTGGAGAGCTTCCAGCCGTTGTAGTTGGAGACGTTGGTGACGAGACCGCGAACGCGAGAAGGCTTGCCAGCGTCCTTGTAGATCTGGGCGTAGAGCTTAGCAGCAGGGCCAATATTGGCGGGCCAGCCGAGCCAGCCACCGTGGCCGGCATCGAGGTACATGGAGACGTTGGGAAGGTTGAGTTCCTTGATGGCGTAGACGGTGAGCTCCTTGTAAGCACTCTCGGCCTTGGCGCACTTGTCGACGTTCAGGTTGGTGACCAGGTTAGCAAGGGAATCAGGCTCTGCAATGGGGTTAGCTAATGCAATGCCAAGAGTGATGGTTTACTTACCAATGACAAGGATGACCTTGGTGTCAGAGTAGTCCTGGAGGATGCCCTTGATCTTGGCGATGTAGGCCTTGTACTTGTTGGCACCGTCGTTGTCGAGGGAGTACTCTCCGTTGGAGGCAGCAGCAGCGCAGTCACGGTTGGGAAGATCGTAGACAACGAACTGACCGGCATAGTTGCCACCAGCCTTGTTAGCCTTGCGGATATCAGCAAGGGTATCCTCCATGAGAGAAATGTGGTCGTAAGTGTCCCTGAACTTTGTCAATACACGAATCACTGCCATATATGAGTTTGACTTACATCCACTGAAAGGAAGGAACATCAGCAACCTTGGCAGCAGCAGTAGCCTTGGCACCGCTCAGCTTGGGAACAGCCAAGTTCATAACCTCAGAGCGGTAGTAGCTGTTGGCCCAGAGATCAACACCAGAGTAAGGGTTGCCACTGGCCGCAGGAGGGGCAGAAGTGACAGAGCCTCCAGCAGTAGTAGAGCTTCCACCAGTGGCGGTAGTCCTGGTGGCAGTGGTGGAGCTGGGTCCAGCAGCAGTCGAAGAAGGCTCAGCAGTACCGGGCTGGCACTGAGAGTAGTAGTCGTTGAGCTTGACACACTTGTTTCCGCTGGTGCAGCAAGGAGTGCCGCTCCAGTTCTGACCACCACACTGAGCCCTGTTTTATTGTGAGTAGATGTTGTTGTAGTTGAGATTTGTAGACATACCAAACTCCGTTGCTGCAAGACTGGCGCTCTTCAACAGGAGCAGCAAGAGCTGTAGCCGCAAAGGCGGCGAGGATGAGCTTGTAGGCCATGGCTGTCGAAGTTGAAGATTGTCTGATGATGCTTGACTGTTGACTGTGGATGAGTAGAGCGGAAACTTCAATTGAGGTCCGTGACAGATGTTATATACATTTCGAAGGCATGTAGTTGCATCTTCGAAGTTTAAACGTCCCGGAACGACGGGATCTCAAACGTTAGTGCAAGGCCACTGTCGCCATCGGCAAAGAGATCCGGACAGGAACCCACCGTCAGATAATTCCCGGATGAGATCCAAAAACATCCGAAGAGCCTTTCACGATGTGGAAACTTTCGGAGCGTCAGTATTTAGGCCGACCTAGCCCCTCACTCATCACGTTTATTCAGCTATTGTTGAGGTGCCATCGCCACAAACGACTATCCCGGAAGAGACAGCCGATGCGGTCATGTGTCCAAAAGACCCTAAACTAGATATTAAAATGATGTAACACTGAAACTGCTCATCTCGGAGGGGTTCCTCCTTGCAGTTCCTATTTGGGAAGTCCGGAGGTTTGACCCTTATATATCGAGCCATGATCCACGGAAACGTCGTCCTGTGATCCGAAAAAGTTTACTGGATGGAGATGTTGCTCAAAAATGCTCAGGGCATTACATGATTGATCATTGGGATCCGGCTAGGTTAGGAAACGGCTGGGTTATTGAACCACAGTTTTCGGGGATGTCGGCTTAGGACTAACGCACAGAAGACAAGGATGCCCTGAAAGAATTACAAACTCAAACCACGACCAATTATAAGCTCAGCCTTGTGGATGTTGAGTTTAGCCGCATCGTACTGGTAATTTACCCCTCGTTTCAACTATACTACTCTTCACAATTCCTGGGGCAACTTTGCCGTAACCCCTTCAAACTAGTCCTTCTTTGAACTCCCCCTCGTTGTAAGGTCCTGCAATGGATTCGAAGAGAAATGTGGCAGTTTTATGTAAGAAGCTTTTGCTGTCAAAGGCCCTTGACTCCCTTCTATCTACCTCTTAGTACAAATATCTTTAGCTTGCTTCGACATCGCCACAACCACAAAGTCTTCTCAGTACCCTACAAGTTGGTGTTTTATTACTTGGCAACAACCTCCTGTCTCCAGCTTCCTTCGGTGTTCTTTCACGTAACGACAGAGCAGCAAATCGCTCGTCAGGAATAACCAACACCACTCTTCAGAGCTCCGCCTTGAGGACTCGTACGACAGTGTTGTGCTGCTGGCGCTGATCAATGTTATTCATCTCGTCCCAAAAAGCAGAGGGTCCAAATATGTCTCGTGCTTGAACAATTTTATTGAAACTGCCTGAGAAGCTTGAAAGGAAGAAAGTCTCTAGCACGCCTAGCAGTAGGCAGTTTAGAGTTTCTATGGTCGCTTATCCCCAAAGGATCAAATCTGCTCTGGGTAATAGTCATAACTTGTCTTCAGCTTGAGCAGCCGGCCGTAGGGCTTCTCAGAATTTAAGGGCGTTTTATGGAAACTCACTGAGCTGCAAGATGGCGCATATCATATCTCAACAGACGTGAGACCCAAGCACGGAGAATGCCGTCCGCACTAACCCTAACTGCAGCCATCTTACTCTAGCATACCAGCCCTTCAGCGATTGCCTGCAACTACATAGATAGCTGAGCTTTACTGATACGAGACGTGAGATTCTCAGCCGCACAGTAGTCAAAGAATCGGCACATTGACAGTCCGAGCGGCAGTACGCCTCTTCAGATGGACCAACTATTCACACTGGGTGACATCGTGGCTGACGGTGCCAACCTATGAGATAGTGTTGTGGCGTTGAGACTACATTGATCAGTAACCACTCTCCTCGAGCTTATACGAATGGCTTGCATTGACTTCCGAAGGTTGGGTTAGTTTGTAGTGTAAATACCTTTATATCAACTTCCCCGCCTTTAACAGCATCAATCTCGAAACCACTATCCTAAGCTTTCTTGAACCACGCAAAGGTAATCTTATTGTCATTAACTTCATATAAAATGGCAACCCAGGCAGGTATCATTATCGAAGGAGCCAACCAGCCTCACAAAGTCGTTGACAACATCACTCGTCCGTCTCCAGAAGGCAGACAGGTGCTTGTGAAATGTCTCGCCGTGGGCCTCAATCCCATGTATGACACCTGATACACAGTCGATGCATAGATTGATGCTAATGGCAGCGATAAAGTGAAGCTCTCCAGCATCATACAGGGATGATGGTGAACGAGTGGCCCGCAATTCTAGGCAGTGATGGCGCTGGTGTTGTCATCGAAGTTGGGGCCGACGTTACCAGGCTGAAGGTCGGCGACTACGTCTACAGTTGTGCGCCAGTGGGCCAGAATCGATTCACGCCATTTCAAGATGCTTATCTGGCTCAGGAAGGTTTGCTCTTTAAACGGGGCAACAACATCTCTCTTGAGGACAGCTGCACCATTGGAGCATGTCTTCTGGTAACTATGAGGCCTTTCAGACCAATAATCGAGGATGAGAAGCTGACAGCTCGACAGACTTCAAGTCTTTGTCTCCTTGGCGGAGCAGGGCTCGAGCTACCTGAGGATGGCAACAAAGCCCAGGAAAAAGCTGAATGGATCGTCGTTCTGGGTGGCAGTGGAAACGTTGGGCAATTTGCGATACAGGTAGCACCCCCAGCGCTGCAAAACTTCTACTAACACTCTCAGCTGGGCAGAGTCTGCGGATACAAGGTTCTAGCATCTTGCTCTCCGTCTAAACAATCTGTGAGTCCCCCAAACTAAGTACGCCTACCGTAGTGCTAATTTTGCCCAGATTGCTGTCCGAAATGGAGCTTCAGCGACTTTTGACAGTCGTGAAACGATTGATGCGCAAGTCGCAGAAATCAAGAAGATCACCAACGGAAACTTTGGCAAAATGATGGATGCGAGTACTTATGGTTACGAAGTCATGGTGAAATCTCTCGAAACCGCTTCCGATGCGAAAGAGAAATACCTTACGTCGGTTGACTCTTGGTAAGCTCTCTGTACCTGTCATGAAGCTTCAAACATCACTCATAACAATAGGTCCCCATTCTCAACACCATCTTCTATCAACGAGTACAGAGCAGATCTTGGCCATCTCTGCCGCCCCAACGAGAGGGATGGAACACAGATTACATCCAATATCGCCAACTGGATTCCGTTTCTTGAGAAGCATATTGCCGCTGGGACTCTGAAGCCACTCGAGCATCATGTTGTTGACGGGGTCGGATGGGAGAAAATCATTCAGGGCATAGAAGATATGGAAGGTGGAAAAGTTGGGAAGAAAATTGTTGTGAGAACTCAGGAAGAATGAGAGGATCTTGTCACTTTTTCCATTTTGTGTTTTCGCATTTTCTGATCTGCGCTGTTTGGCACAAATACGGAATGGTTTTGCTGCGTAAGAAGCCAATCACAAGATGCTGGACGGCGCGTAAAATGCGACACAGCCCAGTCCAGCCCAGTGCGGCTGAATCTGCTGAGACATCAGGCGCTTCACAAGGCTTTCCCTCGTGTTCTACCTCAACGATTTTGCTGCATTCAACGAAAGCACCCATCCATCCTCCTTCTATGTGAATGTATCATCTCAAGCGTAGCATTTGCGGCATCGGCATATCGAAACCACCATGGAAGCCATCGGCGCAGGTGCCAGCACGTTGGCCTTTGTCCTCTTAGCCCTCAAGTCAGCCAAGATCATCAATGAGTCGCTCTCGTCAATCAAAGATGCCCCTAGGATAGTCTCCGAGTTGTCAAAAGACCTAGAGTCTCTACAGTCTGTTCTCGGGCGGATAACCGGCAGTGCGCTGGGACACGCGCCGACAAGCACAATTGAGTCATTAAATGACATTCTCAAAGCGTGTACAGTAGAGCTGTCGAGCATAGAATGTCGACTCGCAAAATTCTCCACAAGCCCTGGCAGTACTCGTTCGAGTCGCCTGTACAAGGGCGTTCTCGCATACGTCAAGAAAGAAGATCTAGAGAATGCGCGAAGTAGAATTCGAGACAAGTCAACACAGATAACCCTTTACCTCAGCCTTATTCAAGCGCAGTCACTTTCGCAAGTATCATCAAGAATAGATACTCATGCCACAGCGACGGCAAGTATTCTGCAGCAGATACTTGGAGAGGTGTCAAAACTTCACACAAGACTTGATCAAGAAGCTGCAGTCAGTGAGGTCGAGCAGCTTCCAGCAACCGCAGGCGACAATGCTATAGACAGCGCAATGGCTGGTCGACTTGGTGTTATGGCACTTTGTTCCGATCTTGAGTCTAGCATATCCCGCCTCTCTACTCTCATAGACCATGATGGCCTAACCTTGGACGCCGACGATGCCGAACAGATCATTGATGACCTACGCAGATTTGTTGTCATTGCTAAAGAGAGGTCGATCGAGAAGTCTAGACTCAGTAGCAACTCCACTAGCTACAGTTCCGTCACAGATGATACGAAGGCTTTAGGTAGAGATCTGAAGCTAATAGAAGGATTAATTCTTTCTGCCCCCATCATTGCAATCAACCAGCCGGGTAACTTTGTCATCCATTCTTTACTGTAGCGCACAACTGATCATTCATGCTAGTCTCAGGTTCTCGAAAACTCCGTTCTCAACTACCGCATGGCACGGTCATCAAGCAAAAGCGGATGAGAGAAGAAATCGACGTCGACCATGGCTATCTCACGATCTCAACTAACAAGAGAAGAAGGATATGCAGCGGGATTGCCAACACATCTGGAAATGTCAACACATTTCGTGATGTTGTCGCTAACATCGTGTTCCGCCCATCGAATTCTCCTTGGATGTTCTCAGTCTCGCTTTCCCAGGGTCAACTTTTCGATCGAAGCATCCATAGCATCCCACGAATATCGGTCTGTCGCATAATCCCGAACGAATCGCCTGTCTTCACTTTGGTGAAGCAGGGCTCCCTCAAGGAGTTCATAACCATGCTGCAGGAGGGCAAAGCAAGCTTACGTGACCACGACGAGCAGGGTATGCCACTTCTACATGTAAGAGATTAGTATATGAAACCATAAAAAAATCCCGTCCTAACCTTTGTAAAGTATGCAGCTACAGCGAGCGTGGAGATGTGCAAATTCTTGATCGAATCCGGAGCAGACGTGGATGAGATGGGCGAACACACGGGTACTGCCCTCTCGCGAATAGCAGGGCTGGACCGACATGATACGACACTGGTACTGCTGGAGAACATGGCTGATCCCACGTTATCATACCCAGGATGGGATAACCCATTATCCACAGCTTGTAACCTAGATCTTGTAAGTTCCCGAACGATAGCAAACCTTCGTATACTGATACAGTCTAGCCATCCGCAGAGCTCTTCCTCAAGCACGGAGGACATTTCACGATGCACGATCTCGAGAGCTTCGACCTGAATGGAAGAACGAGACTTCATCAGGTTTGTATGGCCGAAAGCAGAGCGACAAGCAAGAAAAAGGCAGTCGCTATGCTGGCGGCGGCCGGCACCAACCTCAACGCTCGCGTAGCAAAGTCATGGTCTCCAGATGATCACCAGACGTTAGGGTTCACGTGCCTTCATAGTCTGGTTTACAAAGCTCATCGAAGCAGAGACCGGGATGAGTTAGAAGCCCTCATCTTCCTGATCCAACAAGGAGCAGATATTCTTGCGCTTGATCATCATCAGCATAGCGTTTCAATGCGTGCGTATCTACCTAACGACGGCGATAACCAATATTCGTCCAAGGGGTCATACAGAGGCGATCTTTGGGATGCTGCTCTCAGGATATGCGGCTATGGTGTTAGCCCACATCGAGATGCATATCCTAGAGTGCCCAGGTATAACAGAAACTACAGAAGGAAAGACTTTGAGAGATTATGGGAGGGGTATGAAGCCCTCTGTCCGTATTGGACAGATGAGCGATATCCGGAAACAGGCGGCGATGAAGACTACTGGAAACAAGCTGTGAAACGCTGCGAGCATATCGCATGTTCAGATTGCGAGGAGCTTCCGCCACAAACCGACGAGATTGACGCGGAGCCAATAATAGACGCTCATATCCCAGGCTACGCCCAGGCTATATATCGCGAATGGTACTTCGCTCGCAGTCTGGAGTCTAACCCTAGCCATATGCCTTATATAGATCATATTTCGGACGATTATTACAGTGATAATGACGGAGTAGAGGAGAGCCCATCGCCTGATATTTTTGAGGGAGAAGGCAGGGAATCAAGTGTAGACGTGGGAACTGATGGCGGTGTTCGGTTTTACGATGAGATGAATAGCCCTTCACCACCGAGCAGTGAGGATGGGGAAGCAGCTTATGAGAGATTGGTTGGGCCATATCAGGATGGAGAGAGGGAGATTGATGACTATCCTCGTTTTGTCGATAGATGGCTCGAGCATTATATTCGAGCGGCTGAAGAGGAATATGAAGGCGATGATGAGGAGATGGTGGATTGATCAAATCGATTACCTTTTTGGGCCAACCCTTGGTACTCAGCAGGGACGAACAAAAGAATACAACAAAATTCAAGATGTGGGATATTCGCTAAGCGCCATGTCTCGGTTTTCAATGACTGATCCCAAAACTTGAAGTAACATTTCATCAAGAATTAATAATATGCGAGTCAAAGCAAAACAAAACGCATCATGAAGGCGGCCATTGCGGCACCGCTTTTGCCGATAATTGCTGACGGCTCTCAGCAAGCCGATATTGAAGTGGCTGCTTACTGGGCCTGACTTTGCTTACCATACCGTGAAATCCGAATACCCGAACCGCGCGTGAGACAGCCGTGTTATGCAGTGCCGCAGAGCCAAGCATCTGGTCTCTGCTGTATAGGCTACCCATCATCCACCGAAACGCGCGGGTACAAGTCGGGATTTGTAAGAAGATACAACAGCCCATGTGCTTTGCGGGCGTATTTAATTATTAATCTCGCAAGATGAGCTGGAGTCTTCATGGACTTGATTGAGTATAAATAGGTTGGATACTGGATTAAGTTTGGCGAATATTCTTTCACTCAACACATAGACTTCTCTCCTCCACCGAAAGAATTCCCTTCATCTCATTAAATCACAATTTTGAGAAATCGCAAAAGCAAGCAATATGGCTTCCATCAAGAACATTGCTCTCATCACAACCAGCACTCGTAAAGCTCGAGTTGGTCCTCACATCACCAGCGTCATCAACGACATCCTCGCTGGCGATGCAGATGCCAGCAAGAACACCAAGATCTCCATCGTTGACGTCGCAGACTTCAACCTCCCCGTCTTCGATGAGGAAATCATGCCCGCCATGGTGCCCGACAAGGGATCTTTCAAGAATGCCCACTCCATCGCCTGGAGTAATGAGATCAAGAAGTACGACGGCTACATTTTTGTCATTCCCGAGTACAACTTTGGCCTTGCTGGCGGCACCAAGAACGCTGTTGATTACTTGTACAACGAGTGGATCGGCAAGGGTGTTTTGATTATCAGCTATGGTATTTTTGGAGGTACTGCTGCAAGTGAATCACTTGATAAGACCTTGAAAGGCATGAAGCTTAATGTGGTTGATACTCGACCTGCTCTCGGATTTCATGGTGGTGTTGGCGATGATCTCTGGCTTGCTGGTGCTGGAAAGCTGGGTGATGACACCAAGAAGGATATCATTGCTGAGACGCCTACTATCCTCAAGGCTTTTGGGGAGTTGAAGGATCTGATGGATAAGCAGGTACCCAAGGATAGCCAAAAGTAATGTATAGATCATCGGCGAGTTTCCTGTCCATAGAGTCAGTACATAAATTCAAGGATATTCTATTCATGTAATTTAAAGCTTTTGATAAGTGTTATTGCGTACTGAAGTAGCTGAGATGATTGTATCACGCCTTTCGCTTTATATCTTGTGAGGTAAAAGGAAGTGTTGGAATTCGTTTGGATAATAGGTATCCTGGCCGAGTGTTGAAAAGGTTGCAAGAAATACTGCGCCTGTTTCTCTCAGAAACATGCCAAGATAGATCCCCCAGTCATCGAGACTAGGCTCGTAACACTAATCCTCCTCATTCTGTGAATTGATATGATCACGCTCCGCTGAAGATTGGTGACTTGTCGAATGGCTGAAACTTTCCAGGGACGCGGGTATGTGGCGTCAAGTGTAGAGGTCCAGAGGTTTCTCTGTGTAGACAAGCTTGGGGTCTAGAAACCTGCCGAGAGAGCATCAACGTAGAGATCCATTTACTGTATGAGAGTTCCAGATACGCGTCGCTTTTGTGAATCCGGTGACATGGTCAGCCTTGAATGTGGATGCATGAGATTGACGTGTTCATCACTGCATGTCATGACGGGAACAGCGGTAGATGGCGTTCTGGACCAGAATGTGGCTTGAAGAGTCTCGGATTTAACGTAGCAGATCACCCCAACTTCTTCTGCCCCGTATCCGGGAGGAATGCAAACGTGAACTATCGTTGTCGCTTAGGCATGTGTGACTTATTACATCTGCAGATCTCCCTTTCCTTCCGAGGAACCCCCTCAACGTTCATTAGCATCATCTCCCCTTGAGTTGTAATGATAGCGGCTGGGACTCCAACATCAAGGCGCGGTCTTCATCTCATCATTTGATGTTGTACGAGACTCAGCAATCTTCGAGATGCCAATAGATCCAAGCGGCTCTACAGTCGTCGTAGGTTACCGTCTCTTATAACGCGCAACATTGCTGAATCATTCGCAGGCTACTGAATGGGCCCTTATCTCGGTCGCGACCGCAGTAATTCTAGCACGGCTGTGTCTCAGACTCATTCTGCAACGACGAAGTCTACTCGCGAGCGATTTGTTCATGTGCGCGGCATGGGTTTCAGCGGTCGCTTTAGCAAGCTTCGACATCTACTTCTTTCGTATAGGCATCTTCAAACCTGGCACCACATTCGATCTGGCCGGATTTGAAGGAACTGCGGAAGAGGCCGAGAACTTCTACAAGGTATGTACCCTCTAGATCAACTATGAATATCACCAGCTGATACATCTGAACAGCTCTACTACTTTTCCACCTATCCCTTCTACACCACTTTCTACTTCTCCAAAGCAGCTCTCCTGGTTGTGTACTTACAGATCTTCCCTAGCTTTATGGTAAAGCGACGTCGATTCCTCTGGGCTGTTATCGTTTATGTTGCGATAAGTTTCATTATTACAATACTTTTACTTAGCCTGTCATGTCTGCCAGTATGGAGAAACTGGTGGGTTCATTTGATTGTATCCCACGCTTTCAGGGCTATACTAATATCGCTTGAAGGACCATATCTGACCAAAGATGCACCGTTAAAAGCATCAAAATTAACTTCGAGATTTCCTGGGTTCTAAACATCAGTTCAGATATCCTCAGTACGCCGTAGCTCCAAAAAGTCAAGGATTTGTGCTAATCATGATGATATACAGTTTTTATTCTGCCCTGGCTCGTTATCCCCGAGCTGACACTGAGAAAAAGACTGAGATATAGTCTTTACGCAACGTTCCTCCTTGGCCTGATCAATATTATCTTTTGTGTAGTCCGGTTTGCTCAGATCGAGCAATATGGTGGAGATTTGGTAATCACCATAAGTCTTGTCGGTACGTATGATACATGTGGAACCTACTTACGATTAAAGAAAGGGACTGATAAAGCAATCCGTCTTTTGCACAGAATTATGGAGTTTCATCGATGCTTGTATTGGCCTGATCATCGCATGCCTTCCGTCACTCCGGCCTTTCTTCAACTGGCGAGAAAAGATTCAGTACTATGGCCAGAGCAGTGGTCAAGATAGTAAAGGGTATTCAAGCCATAACTCACGAAGACCGATGGTATCGTCAGACCCTGAAAGTTTGAGTCAGCCATCCAACGTTCACTTGAGTGAGGATATGCAGCGGAGGTTCTCAGTAGCATAAAAAAACAGACAAGAAAACCTAGTCACTAAGGAAAGAACTTTTGCATGATTTAACATGATACATGCCCTTTCGTTGAATTGGCTTTTCATTATGGAAAGACGCCGACGGGGTCAAGTGACTTGTGAATCGAATTTTCCAATGGCTCTTATCGCTGCCATGCTCATTGTATGTCACTCTATATAGGCCAAAAGAATGGTATGTAGGCAAAAAAGCCGCGCAAGCCGGCTATCGTTGTATGTTCAGTTGGGTGCTAAGCTATGTACAATGAAGTAAAGACCGGTCCCGAGTGAAGTCCAGTCACAAGTCCGGACTAGTAAACACGTAATCCCATCTGAAGCTTCTGAGGATATAGGGAAAGACTATCTTCAAGAGACTGCCATATCCTCATGATCCCAGAGCTTCCAGTCATAATGCCTCTTTCTTAACCCTGGGAGACAGTCATGCTGGCAGAGCCAGAGCTGTAGTAGCCCTCAACAGCAAGGATCTGATAGTTGTGGTTACCAAGGTTGAGGCCGACATTCTTCCAGGCCTGGAAGTGAGCACCGGTGTTGACGGATCCGCTGGAACGCTTGTTGCGTCGAACAGACCAGAACTGCTGAAAGGTCTTGTTACCCTCAATGGAGGGGGCGTTGACACGGGTGCTGACGTAGATGTCGTAGACAGATCCGTCAACAGTGACCTCACCCTTCTTCTGGCCGCCGGAAGAGGGGTTGTAGGTGCCGAAGTTCTCAACGATGTAGTACTCGATGAGAGGGTTCTGGGTCCATCCGTAAATGGCGAGGTAGCTGTTGCCGTTGATGTTGTAAGTACCGGAGTACTTGATGGTGCTGCATTTTGAAGTTAGCGTGAGGCTCTGCGAAGCAGTGCAGGTGAACCCTACCGAGCAGCACCGGGCATCCAGCCCTTTCCACCAACGTGGTTACCGTTTCCACTCCACTGCATGCTGAACTGACCACCGTTGCCGTTGGTGTAGGTAACGGAGTTGGGTGTATCAGTCCAGAAAGAGAAGTAGTAGCCACCGCTTGTGCCAGTAGTGGGCTGAGTGCGCTTGTCGAGGACGTTCGTGGGAGGGTCACGCTCGACAACGCTGGTACCGTCAATGGGCTGAGGGGAGGGGAGGGCCATGACGCTGGTGAACGCCGAGACGGCGGCGAGGATAGAGGTGAAGGAAACCATTTTGATGATGCTGGCTTGAGGACTGTTGGATACTGAAGCTGTTGGTTGATGGGATGAAGACAGTGACTGATGATGAGGGCTCTGGTTGTATTTATATTGCCAAGTGGCAACACCTCGGCGATCCTTCATTGCTTTACATCATCCGAGTCTGGCCCAAGTTCGCCAGACTTGTGGGGATAAGGAATTACCTAACATGGATATGAAAGTGTCCGAGATCGATCTAAGTCTGTATGAAGTGTATACCCAATTTTACCGGCGAGATAACCACTGGGAAAGTAAGGATCGATGGAAATGCTCGTTTAACGAGCGAGTTGACAGCAGTCAACCCAATGTGATTAGTGGGTCGACGATATCCCGGAAACTGAACCAGGTCAGTAGTCATCTCCGTACTATGAAACATGCTAACCGATGGGGTCTGGTTTATCCGGCCTTTGTGCAATTTCGGAGGAACAATGCCCGGATCGTCCGATTTAGGATATGACACGATCTCGAATAGGGAAAGCAAAAGTCGGCATTCGTAACATGGAGCCACATGGCATCGATGCAAGTCTTGCCATAGAGCCACCATGAACGGGGCAGAGGTTGCATTGACTGCCGAAGACCCCAGACACGGCCGCGAGCTAGGAGCTGGGCCGAGAACTAACGTGTTTGATTAGGAAGGGGAGGACGAGGATCGGACATTCAGCCTAAAAACCAAGGTTGCGTTTCAGAAGATCAGCGTGAGGGGTGCATGGTGTATAGCTGAAGTCTGTTAAGAGGTAAAACAAAGAACCCAGTCTAGAACTTGCTCATGACTCTGTCTAGCGATCTTTTGCCTTGGTAATTGGTGCATTTATTCGGGAATGATCCGTGCTCAGTGCACACACGGTTAAAACCGAGCGAAAATGGTGTCTTTGACAGAACAGATGCGACATTGGCCAAGGTACGTAAGTAGGCATTGGATAGCGGTCTGACATACAATTTGGGCTCGGCTAAATGTGAGAAGACATCCAAAGTGACAAGAGGATCCGCCAAGCCGCGTTTTAGTGGCGATGGAACTCCAACACTTTAAATCCAAGGCACATATCAATGCATTGTGAGCTTGCGGGGAACGCCAAAATGATCGAATCAGGGTATCACATCGTAGTCTCTTTAAGGACTTGGACAGCTGCGCTGTCATGGAAACTTGAACGACCTGTTCAGGCAAAATGCCAATGCCGAATTTTCATCCAGCCAAGACTGTTCCTGCGCCGTGATTAACCGCCAAGGAACCTTCAGCTCGGCACAACGCACCTCCATAAGTCTTCACGACAGCTTCATCAAGCACATACGACCAAAGCTCGTAGAAAATACGGGATCCCGTCCGCTCTCCCATAGTCAAGCTGCGAAGCGCTGGATTAGTAGTTGGGTCGGTGACGACCAGCGAATCCCCGGTGTTGTATGTTATTTTTGCCCCGTAGACAAGTGGAGGAGGATCTTGTTGGACCGGCTGCTTTTTTGCTCTGCTGTGATGCTCACGCATTGCTTCGTATAATCGTGGTTAGGAGGTGTAACCCCCAGTTATGAGCCGCATCATCCAGAAGCCGGGGTAAATCCGTGTTATGCAGACTTCGCGATTGCCAAAACTCTGTATACGATCATCTTAGCAACCCTGCCCTCATTTGCTGCAAATATCATATCAGGCTGTTGTAAAATGTGAAGGTGCAGGCCCTGCTGAAACTATATTATCCAGAGCATTATGAACCGTATGTTGTTCACGTTCGTTCCGAATGTCCAAAGTAGGAATCACTTGATGGCTTCCGAGCCATGCTCTATTTTAATTGAGCAGTACATGCTCTGCCTCTTCAAGCTTTCTGCATTTGTTGATGATACCTCTGCAGCAATATCACGCCATTCTTCTGTAAGAATAGATAAGATTAAGCGGAGCGCAAGTTGTGAGAGCACTGTGAAACTATCTCTATGTTGACATCATTGTCTTGACGGCATTCCTCTCACCAAGAAGCTGAAGAACTTCGAAAGTTGTATGCAATGGTAATGAATAATCAGGACTTTATATATCGGGTCAAATTAGGCCATCCTCTCAATTCTTCGGATATAAGGATGTCATCACTGCAACAAGCCGAGTGAAAATTGCTGGGTTTGATACAGAGCCTCGACGATGATTAGGCAGCTTTTGTCTCACGAAGCTGAGTTGAAGGAGAAATGGTTAATGTAGCTAAAGACAGACTGTTGAATACCGCCAAAATTTCTTTAAGAATACTAGAACTGATCTTTTCTTATCAAGTATCGGGTAAGTATCGTTGAGCCACTGACTTGAGTTTACTGGAGTGAGAGTGGAGTCATTCTTGATTCCGCACTAACTGAGCCCGCCCAAAAATAAGCCTGTAAGTGTTATAGCGCTATAAGCAGTCACAGCGTAAACCGATCAGTAACATCGAACACGACAAAACGTAACTTACGAAATTTCTGTTTGGCTGATTGAGCTGACAGTTGATCATGACAGATCAAATATGTGCATATTGCCTTCTAAACCCTGAAGTTAATCGGGATTTTCCACTATGTCGGCCTTGATATGTCTCCTTGAGATGCCACAAGCCCTGACTACCTACTTATCAATCAATCAATCATGACAGATCAAGAGATCAAATGGTTGTTGGGAGCACACATACCTAAGTTGAAAACAGTTATCTGCTGTAGGTTGCTAACAATTGCTTGAAGCTGGAGTTATAGATTGGCGGGTAGAACTCTGTGATAGTTCGATAAAACGTATCTTACCGGGCTGATTATTTACTAGAAGAGCTCAAGAGAGGATGGAAACAGAGAGTTGAAGAATGTTGTTCTATTGGGGGATTTTGACCTTATTGTGAAGGTTCTGCTGAAAAAGTAAACTTGAACACGCTTCAATCGACTATTTGCACTCTCAGGCTTCAAGGGTTATTTCCCATTCGAAGATCAAAGATATTCATGTAGTTTGATGTTGAGGACAACGACTAATCTGAGTGATGGACTGAACTGTTCATCGCACACGTGGAACACCGACAAAATTCTGCTGAACATGCGATCAGTGCAGGGAAGTGCGAACGAACAGAAAAGCAGGCACTTTGAAAAGCCTGAACAAACCATATTCTTATCTGAGTTCACCTCGCACATGCTGTTCAGTGTTCACACATCACCTCTAAGAGCTATCAGTGGGAGTTTAAGCTCCTCTCCCTAAATACGGACGCCTTCTCCTGCTGTCAAATGTTTATCTAGCTTACTCTCTCATCATCAATCAATCACCCCATCCCATTGCATACCGCACGCATCAAGAGATTTCCTAAGCAAACCATTTCCAGTATGGACGACTTCCCTTCATGCGCGTCAGAGCTGCGTAAACAAAAGAAAACACAGGACCTATCGCTGGCTATGAATACTCCTTCGCCCATTCTAGCAAAAACCGCAAAGCCCAAAAGCTATGCTGCGGCACTCAAGGCACCACGACCGCCACCTGGACCAACACCGCTGACATGGGTAGCGTTAGATCGCCTTGATGTCAAAAATTTCCAAGAAGAGGTGCGAGGTGCGAACTCCTGGACCAGTGAAGAGCCAAGACGTCGAATCAAGGAATGGGTTTCCCGGATTAGAGCTCTGCAGAATGAAAAGGAATTGGTTCATCCAGAGAACCCACCCCAGTTAAAATAATGGGATTGGTTCAAAACTTGGCTTTGGCCGGGGGACTTTAATGAGATGAAGCGGATATTCCACCTGGCGTGGATTTCACATCAACAACGAGTACGAGATGTACAAGGAAATAAATGGTTTGACCAAGGGACGCTGTCGGGCAAATCTTACGACGAAATTCAAATTTTATTGTTCATTATAAGGGATTATTGCTCAGGCCGTGAATGCCTCCTTTCCGACTCGATATATGACGGCAATGAACTGGAACATCTCGCGCTGCTTTCAGGAAGCCCAATATCCTCAGCGCTGGGCTGCACATCCCCTTTCTGCTCCTCCATTGTGAGCTGTACAGGCAGAACCAGCTTCAGGGTTGTCGACGCAACATTAATAGTTACATGTAGTTGATATGTCCTGGCAATCAGACAAGAATAAAAAGTAGGCAAAAACATTTTCTTATCGCTCGCAAAACTCGTGATGGGTATTTCGATATGGCTGCTGAATGACTCAGTAGTCTCGGTGACAACACTGTCTGTTTGTTTTGGTGAATTCTTCTCCCAGCTTAAGCTGACCTCTGCCTTTTTCACAAGAGTCTCGGTGCCATTTTAGCAGTCTCTCGCGTTAACAATATGAGGGAGCTGTTGCATGGGCTCATCCTGTGACCATGTCTCTGACTCGATCTTTGCAGAAACACTACATGTTTGTGGTAAGCTGGTCTTTCGGTCGCTCAGCTTTAGTCTGAGAGACGTTGCAATCGTTGTAGGATGGAAACCCTTTCCGCTGGAATCAAGAACGATTGCTTGGGGCTGATCAGTATATAATGTGATCTCACCCGAAGAGCGACAAAAGACATTGGACTTGAGTTGCCTCGATGACGCGAACTTGAATGTTCGGTTTGCTGCTGGTATCTTGAGAGGAGGATGCTCGACATGGCCTGGCAGGAACTGAACGGTTTCTTTGGCTTCCATCTTGGCATACTCTGGGTTTGCTGAGTCCCAAACCTGAGCAATAACACCGTAGTCAACGCGGACGCCTCTTGGAACCATGGCATCACCCTCCCAGCCTGTGATACTGGGCGGGAGATGCGAGTGTAGCTGTCGCGTTTCTTGCCATATGACGTTATGCGAACAGGCCTCTGTACCAAGGCCATCGGGTAGTACAAAGTAGAATGGAGCCGTATAAGTCTCATTTGGCTGAAGAATCTTATCCGCTGGTAGTGCCGCTTGCTCGATTGGCATTTCTAGATCAAGTAATCGATGCCAGGTCTCAAAGGACAAGTTGGCATTGGGTCGCTCGACGCTTGAGTCGCAAACAAATTTTATTGAGATCTTGGTGAAAGGAGTTTGCTTCTTAGGCTTGATGTTGACAGTGCCCATAACTATGGAGCCAGGGCGATAGCGCTTGGATGCATAATGATCATGGATATTAATGGTCAAGCCATTTTTCTTAGGGGGCAAAATGGAATTAAGGCTCTGTAGGGCTGATGGATTGAACGGGCTAAGCACCGGGCGTGTCTGGAGAGGGACGCCGGATCTTTGCGTGTAAGGAGGCTCCATATTGACGATACTGGTAGGAATTGATCTGACATCTTGGCGATATTTGGCCTTATTGTTATACAATTTCTGCCTGACTAGGCATCTGCACTTTGCTCATCAAGTCGAGTCAATTGATCAAGGCAAGTGACTCACGGAATCTGCGTAATACATATCATCGGCTTAATCTGACCCGACTGTTACGCCTGGAAACATTATGCGCGTCGGGACAGACCGCGTAATTGAGTCACTGGGTGTCGCAAGCACAGTCATCAGCCAAATTATTGATCTTTCGGCCAATTAAATGTCTGGTAGGATCGATCAAAATTCACGGTTAAGGCTTTTCTTATGCACCTTTTTAGTGCAGCACGGCACGTATGATCCGAATTAAGGTAGTGCTCCGTGCAGGCTGATTAATACTCGACGACGACGCTAAACACCAGAGATGAATTTGACGTGATTGGAGGGAAAAGGCATCGTGAAGGGACTCTTAGCGTGAATGACAGAATCATCCACGACAGCGGAATTCATAAGTGCTCACGCAACCCTGTTGAATTACAAAGCTAACGACCTGATGATTTGGAAACAAACGTACAGCTCATCCACGAAGCTGAGACTTGTCCTATTGCACCATCGATATCACCACACAGACGACAACCTGTACGCAATGTAGAGCTTTTGACGTGGAGCGATGCAGGTAACGATAATCACAGTTGGTCTAGCTTGATGGCCCCGGCAGAGCCTGGAATACAATTGGTCGCTATACCGAAGCCTGTATCTAAATATCCCGTGGTTACGTTCAATTGGAGGGATGATTTAGAAGCCTGGACATGGCGAGATCCATAACTGCTCAGGCAGTATCTCTTTACTTCGACTGTCCGCGCGTTATATGCAAGCCAGGTGTAATACTTGAGCCCGAGGAACATGACGCAGACGTCATGACATCTGCCCACACACGTCGATGTTTGTACTCAACCGAACCGAGTTGCGAACGACAATGCAGCTGGCACGCCAGAACCCCTTGGATATAGGCTGCAACCAGACTATACTCAAGCACATACGACCATACCTATCAGAGAACTCGGGATCCCGTCCGCTCTCCCATAGATAAGCTGATAAGGGGCGGATTAGTAGTTGGGTCGGTGACGACCAGCGAATCCCCGCTGTTGTATGTTTTTGCCGATCTTGATAAGAGGTTGTCTTTTTTAGAGGTCAAATCGTGGTGATGTTGGAGAGCCCGCGGTTGTCGTGAAGGTCTGTCTGGCCCCGGGGTTTACCGTCTTTGGATATTGTTGTTTCCTTTTGAGCTTGGTAGCTACTGGAGCTCGCCCTATCACGACGTAAACATTTCCTCTATCAAAGAGCTCAGCTGCCAGGGTGTCGGGTTTCGAGCCAGGCGCCGTTTAAAATTTCAATACCATGTAGAGGAGGTAAACGGCCAGTAATTGCAGATATCTTAAATTTCCGTCAAGGCAAGGCGCGCAACGCAAAAGCCCGTTGTCAGTTACCGATCTCGTGGTTTGGATGCTTTGGGTTGATATGTCCCTGGCCAAAATCTAACTTCTAGGCTGTTTGTTGTTCGCAGTCCAGTGTATTTACAGTGGGTGTTAGCGCAGGCGATCACCAAGGCTAAAACGTCGTCGCACCAGACCAGGGACACGAAACCTCATTTTGCAGCTGTTGTGACAGGGAAACACAAAATTCGTTCAGCAAAATACTTTGGGAGGCCTTCAATATAGCCTTGGAAAAGGAGGAGGCAGAATGCTAGGCTGAGTGATGAGAAGTGAAGTCTGGCTAACCCTGGTATAAAGCTGAAGGACCCCTGGTCATTCCTCTGAGAATGTCCAATTGCCGATGCGACTGGTGAAGCGCTTGAGACTTGGCAGCGCTCTTTGAATGGTCATCTTCTCTAAAACTGTATCAGCCACTGGCGGCTATGCAACAGGGCGGACCTTATTCCGTGGTGATCTGCACACCTCGATAATGCCTCCTCCAACGTGAATCAGCCTTGGGATCACAAAAGCGATGTAAATGTCTACATTCAAATGCTGCCATTCATGCTATTTTCCGAATACCCATAGCCAACCCATTATTACTCACAAACATCGTCAACATGTACAAGTTACACGTCCTCACAACGCCAACATCCATCCGTCTCTTGGATATTATCGAGTCCAGAGACGGCATTGTTCGTTGCTCCATGCGGGTAATCGACCTAAATGATGAGAATGTCGAATTCGCCGCCGTCTCATACACATGGGGCAACCCCACTACAGTTCACGAAGAACCCATGGCCGACATCGATGGCTTGGAATTCGCAGAACACGCCGATAAACTTCCTTTCACCTATTACAGCCCAGAGCTGGGACCCGATGGCAAGAAACTGGTAATGGTTGATCGGGCCAAGCTTCTGTACTACGATATGCATCGTTATGTCCCGCGTGAAGAGGTACTTTGGCAGAAGCGCACCCATCATGAAATAGAGGTTGATGGGAGCCGAGTACCAATCGAGGAAAACCTCTTATCGTTCTTCCAGTCAGTATTGAAACTTCGAGATGCAACCGCTCCAGGTCCAGGAGAGCCGGAGAGCTCGGCTCACCGCTCCATCAACCTGCCCATTTGGGCTGATGCACTATGTATCAACCAGGCAGACCTCGATGAACGAGCTGCCCAAGTCAAGCTTATGGGGCGCCTATACAAGTCAGCGAGCCTCGTACTTGCCTGGGTTGGCGAACATGACAGGCTTGCAGAACTAGCGATACAGGCAATGGGGAGAATTCTTGATTTCGACGCAACTCGTCTTCACGCACAGGACTCATCATACCAAGAACAAGAGGAAGTTACCATGTTTTCAGTACCAGGTATGACAGTGGCGCACTGGTTCGCCCTCTTTTCTCTCTTCCAAAGGCTCTGGTTCCGAAGGGCTTGGGTCGTTCAGGAGGCTGTTTTTGCTCGGGATATGTTGATGGTTTGCGGCGCGACGCTGCAAAGTATGGACTTCATCCTGGCGGTTGCTGGATTTCTGGAACAGACGGGAATCGATATTGAGTTATGCCAGTTTGGGCATAATTTCCTCACTAATCGAGCTGTATCAGACCAGTCTCAACACTGGGAGAAATTGTCGTTGCTCTCAGGACAGCCCGCGAGGGCGGCTAATGAGTTAAAGGTCACTCCGCGCGATGCTCTGTCGTTTATCATAGGATATCATCATACTCGCTCGCGTCTTGGGTTCTGCAATGCTGGCCTGCCTATGGTCACCCTACTTCCAGACGAAGAAGGGGAAGGCGGGAAAACCAAGGCCAAATCATGTCGATGGGACATAGAACTGCCCGAAGTTACCCACCTCATCGATCACGATATGGTGGAATCTTTCTGTGAGGAGCTGGGTACAACTGGTTTCAGATTTGAACGCCGAAAGCTGCACTTACTTTCCGTCCTCTCCGACTTCCGGGAGCTCGAGGCTACAGATCCTCGAGACAAGATCTTCGCCTTTCTGAACCTTGCTGAGGACGGTCTCGGACTACAACCAGACTACAGTGCTGATGTCAAAGAGGTCTTTATCCAAGCAACAAAGACAATGATTAACAAACGAATTGGTTCGCACCTTGCGGTCCTATCCCATGTGCAAGATCTTTCAGACACAAGGATCCAAGGCCTTCCAAGCTGGGTGCCAGACTTTAGTGCCAGGCTGGGACGGGTTCCTTTCGATCAAGGTGGGCATGATGATCGTTTTTGCGCCGGTACTCACCAGGACATTGATTATGATGACTGGGTGATCCATATTGATGCTGATGATAAGCTAAGTGTCAAGGGTATCAAGCTGGATACTGTATCCATGTCCACAGAGCTTAATCAGGATCCAGTTATCCAGGCTCTACGACTGGCTTTGCATAGTCCAGCCGAATATCCTGTTCAAGCCAGAGCATGGCGTGTCGAGAATACTGGCGTTTATCGCTTCAGGCGATACATCCGCCCATCACAAGCGGTGACCCGGGTTGAAGCCCTATGGCGCACTCTGATCCTCGATAAACTGACTGAGGAGGAGGACGACTTCGGGAGTTTGGACTCAAGAGTAAACATAGGGACGGGTTTCAGTAACTGGATTTTGACTGATATTCTAGAAGCTCGCGACTTGCTTGCTGAGTGGTCAGGACATTGCTCGGAGCCGTGGGCATGGGAATTGATTCAGAAGTCGTTTACTACTCGCTTAGCTCTCTGGTCAGCCATGTATGACGCACGGCAGCTGTCCGATGAACTGCATGTGCCAGATCTCGAAGCAGCTATAGCTGATTTCAGGGAAAAGATAGAAAGGGAGACAGAAACGCCAGAAAACAATGGAGAGGATGAAGAGGAAGTACATGATCGAAGCCAGAAGCTAGCACAAGAAGCTAAGGAGGAGGAGGAGAGCAAACATGGAAAAGGAGAAGCGGAATCATCTGAGAAAGGAGGATATAATGGAAAATCTCGGGGAGGAGGCAACATTCCGTTGGACACAGGCTTTTTACCCCCAGCACGGCTCATCAGCAAAGGCTTTCGAGCTCCTGTGATGGAAGAAGACGAACAAGATAATGACCCATTGAGGGGAAAGTATAAGAGGCCTTCGATGCAACGACTAACCCCACTAGGACGGAGAAAGTTGCGCAACTTCGAAAAGCACATGCGGAATGCTACTCAGGGTCGAAAACTCTTCATGACAGAACTGGGACTGCTTGGCCTGGGACCCAAGACTCTCGGACAGAGTAGGAGCAAGGATGAAGTATGGATCTTGATGGGGGCTCGAGTGCCCTTCATTCTACATCATATCGAAGGTTCCAAGTATCGCGTTGTTGGGGAGGCATATGTTCATGGAGTGATGTATGGGGAAGGATATGATCGTTATACTGGCTGGGATGAGTTCGGGCGCACTGGCATCTATGACATTCAGTTGGTCTAGGGAGAGGGATATCACAGCGCAAGACTTTTTCAGGTCGGCAGTTATTTTTAGGGATAAGGCATGATGTATACAGTTTTCGAGAGTATTGTAAGTAATGGTATGAATCGAATGCTATGATCGTCTTCATGCTTCTTGAGCAATGATATCGACAGAAGTGTAACCAGCGGGACTTCCGCTAGAGATGAACAAGTAATCACCAGCGCCTGACCGGGCCTTGTAGTAGAACTGATTGTTCTCGCCGCTGAAACTTTCAGTGGTACGGCCAAGAAAGTTGCCATCATCGTCAGTGGGGCATTGGCCTTTAGGGGCTGTACAAGAGAGCTTGTCACCGACGATTCGGCAGGTCATATACTCGTAGGCTGTGTTGATTCCGGTGTTGCCATTCTGGCAAAAAGCAATGTTGGCAGGGTCGTCGGGAGAGTTGGCAGAGCCGTAATAAGCACACAAGAGAATTCCAGTATCTTTATCTCGCAGTCGGCCTGTGTTGGGGTCGAGTATGATCGTTCTGGTGCGGCTGTTACCGACTTGGGGGCTGGATAACAGAATACTGCCATCTTGGTCGGTCCCTTTAAGGAGAGCGCCTTGTATAGCGCCACCGCCGCCGACTATGGTGAATGTTGGGGTGGCTACAGCGGTGGTGGTCGTGCTCTCAGCCTCGGCGGTCGTAGTGGTAGATTCCGCAGCGGTTGTTGTTGTCTCGGCCTCAGATGTTGTGGTGGTGAGTTCGGCCAGGGTTGTTGTCCCTACTTCAGATGTTGCAGTAGTGTCTGGCGCAGTTATGATAGTAGTGCCAGTCTCGATGGATGTTTCCGACACTGAAACAGTGGACGATTCCTCGGCGGTTGTAGGAGCGACTGTGGCTGACATTGAGATCTCCGAAGCTGGATAGAAGACCAGGATTAGCCATTTCCCAGTGTTGTGTTCAAAATGCTCGCTAGATCGACGTACTGGAGGACCTGGGCTTGCAAGGACTGGCTAGCGTAGAGTCTGCGACAAGAAGGCCAATGGTCAACAGTAAGATCTTGAATCGCATTCTGGGCACGATGAGAATTCGCGAACGATTGACTGAGGTGAGTGACAAATGAAAAAAAGCAGAAAGCGAAAGAAACGCAGAAAGGAACAAAGGAATGACTCTACAGAGGTTACGTGGTGTTGATGACGATGATCTCATCTCCCCAGAATCAATAGTCTGCTGTAGCGCGCCGAGGAGAAACTTCATGCCCATCAATAATTGACTACCACGCAGCAACACCCCGTCTAGTGTCAGACACCACTCGGAACAGGCCTAGTTCAGCCCCAGTGAAAAAGGTTGTTACTTCCTGCATCTTAGTCGGCAATCTTCAAACGATTGAGCTTGACTGTAAAGGTGAACGATATAATATTCTCAGGTCTTGGTCAATTCAAGTTCTCTATCATAGTACGCTTATAAGCCCATCGCTCTATACTCGAAAGTCATAGCTCTTCCTCTTGATCCTCCCCAGTTGGCCAGTCGGGCTGATGCACCATCGCCATGACCAGTCCAGGTTTATCGGAAGTGATCCCGAGATGGGTCTCAAGGCCCATACGCCAAGTAGCTGGATAGAACTTGCGGTTTTGGAACATGAACATGGATCCGATGAGATGGAACTTGTTAGGCTTCGGTCCATCATCTGTCGAAACCTCATGACGAACCACGTCATACCAGTTGTGGTCTACCAGCCTCTGAATGACAGCTGCATCATCATGAGGACGAAGAACATCTCGGTTTGCGAGCTTCTCTAGACGTTCGAGCCAGGCTTCCTGCGTAAGGTTCTTGCCCAGTTCTATACCGTGGCCCATGCCATCACGGCAAGGCTTGTATATGTAGTTGTTCCTGATGTTTGGGTCTGACTTTGATTCTTGTAGTAAATTTTGAAGGCCTTCTGAACCCGGATTGATCGTTTGGATGATCCCATCAGCAATGATGTCGGCCTCTTCGGCGGTCAAAGCACCGCGTGAAACCATCTTCGGAAGCTCTTCAGGTATTATACCAAGGAGTCTCTTGTCATGCACGATGAATACAGTTCGAAGATCATTGAGAGGAGTCAAGGACAGTTGGCGAGCGACAGCTGGTTCCAGATCGGCATACTCTTCCTGCAGCATCTCAACAAACCACTGCTCCAAGAGCCTGTTCGACGCTTTATCCCAGAGAGCGAATCCAGTTGGAGAAGTTCCATCAGGGCGAACTTCCAGGTCCTGGGGACGAACTGCTTCGACTGGCGGCCTTCCACGTGCCACATTGACAGCAGAGAGGATCTTCGAGTCAGCGCCAGGCCACTTATCCCTGATAGAGTAAAGCGGCTTATCGGGATTAAATAGTGCCATGATGTTCTTATAAGAAGCCTAGATTTGTGACCCAGTGTTAGCTTAGGATTATGGCGCAGAAATAGTTGTAGCACTCACATCAATACTATTAACGGGCTCAAGTCCTCCTTTACTCCCACCAAGTTCCCGAAGGCCATTGTCGCCCAGAGCTATTCCCATGACGGCATTGAGAGGCAGCCTTCCGTTGATTTCGCATACATATGGTGACTCGTCACGAAAACCATCCGGACTGCGACCAAATAGCAAGTCACTTCGCCAACAACCAGCATGTTCAGCGTAGTCTGGAACACAACCACTGGACGCTACCCATCTGAGAAGCTCCTCTTCCAATGGGTCTAATGGCATACGCTCCGGAAAGTGTGCTTTCTCGTCTGTAAACCACCGGTTCACGACATCGACAAAAACACGGCCAAGGAGGATATGGAGCTGTTCAAGTCGTGAAAACAGAGGATCTGACACCGCAACGGCATGCGGCGAGATGCGCTCCATGATTCCAAAAGACAATTCACCACCTTTGGCATCCGCGTAAAGATGCTTACGAAAAGTCTCAAGCTCTTTGGCGCGACGAGAAAGGTTGCTGCAATAAGCAGGGATCAACCGCTGCTCTTCGGCACTTCGGGAGACCGAGATTTGCATGAGTCCCGGCCGTTTGGCAGCCATGGCGGGCATTTTTTTGTTCTCTAAAGATCCGATGTTTCTGTTAAGAATTTCAGCGTATGACTGGAGAAACTTTGAGCGTTGGAATGCCGTGCGCATTGCTTGTTACTTATACAGACCCCTGCCAGTCTTGATATGACAAGAAAGGGCGCGTGCGACACCACCTACCTATTCTAGCGTTATTCGTCTCCACGATAAGCAGCGTATTACACTTGGACAGGCCGTTCTGATCAGGATGACTGTAGTCAGAATTTAGAGCGTAAGCGATTACGCTGCCTCGTACTCCTTCGGATTTGTCAGGGAGCCCGATTTGATACGCTAGTGATACCAAATATTGAGCCTGACTTCTGCAATCATTTAGTGGTATCATCATACTAGTTTTGAGAAAAGAACGAAGGATGTAGTGACTACTCCCAATTCCTTCTATCTCATTGTCTTACACAAGCGCCAAGATCTGCTCAGTGTAAGCCCTAACTTTACACCAAAGGTAGATTGCTCCTACAGACACTTTTCTTGGCCGCATACACTTTTCCTTTATCATGTTATCGGATAGGATGAAGCGGCCGATTATTGAGCAGTAGATAAGGAGCTCAAGGACAAAGACCCTCATTAGGACATTGCCTTGCGGCATCTTTATGTCTTCCTCATCCATGCTTACTGAAGTAGGGGAACCTTTCCAAAAGCTGACATATCACGTCAGTGTCTCATACCTGATTTGGTATCGCGGATATCTTGCGCGCTTTAAGATATTGCTTCCTCTATAAGTTAGGTTTCAGCAGTTCCCAACCCTAATGGTTGACTTACATGAGGTATATGGATAAAGTCACCTTGGCCTAGATAACGACAACCTCGCGGCCTGGTTTGGAACTTAGCCCTCCCAGAATATCCAATACCATATTCATTCGAATCTTCGGGTTAGCGTCTGTGCTTAGTGAAGTTTGATAACGTTATGTTCTTGATCCGAATGACCACTGCTGAAGTCGGCATCCTCGTCCACTATGCCCCGCAGAAATGTATATATCTGCCTCAGAAAACACTCAATCCTGCGTCATATGATCGCTTAGCCAAGATCATGAATTTCAGCGGCGATCAGACAGAATCGCATACATGTGAGGGGATTCTGAGTATCTCCCCATGGTGAGATATCCCACCAATCGGACCTTACATTCCGTGACATACGACATCTGGTTAATGTATTTGAAGTGGAGGTATTTTGTCGCGAGCGAATCAAGATATAAATTAACAATCCTTCACTCTGATTTTGAAGTTTTAGAAAGTGTTATGTGTATAACAACTGTCACTCTTGTTCCTTGAGATGAAGCTGTTCCATCCAGGTCTTCTTCTGGCAGCCGGCCTGGGTGAAGCTTTCGCTAGTCCAGTTGCTTCAATGGCCGCCCAGACTACGAAGAATCTTCTTGTTTTGTAGGCTATATTCATGGGACAAATTGATTGAGACTAATCAAGGATAGTGGTGATTCATACTCAACCGTGGGTTTCTGGCCTGGAGGACGACTGCCATCGGCTTCCAACCCCATCGGAAACCCCGGACTGCCAGGGCAGACGACTTCTGCTGGTCTCAAATGGGTCGGCCATGTCACTTCAACCCTCAACACATCGTTAATCCTCACATACGACTTTGCTTACAGCGGAGCGACTGTCGACAAGAAGATCGTCAACTCATGGGCACAGTACTCGATGTCGGAGCAGGTGGATCTCTATAAACAATATGTTGCCTCTAAGATTACAAAAGCTGACACCCTCGTCGCATTCTGGATTGGTATCAACGACGTAGGAGAGGCGTTTTGGAGCAAGAAGAGTGCTCTTGTTGCCGAATGCGTGAACAGATATTTTGAGCTCCTACAGGTTCTTGTCAACGATGGCTACAGCAAATTCGTCTTGCTGAGTATTCCCGGTAAGCCCCGACCATTTGGAAAGAGGAAGTGGTTTTTCTCACTTTTGATGAAGCATACGCAGATCAGTTCCCCAAGATGATAGGCCAGCCGGAGGTTGATCTGGCTCGCCTAAGATCCGACATCATTTCCTACAACAACGCGGTCAAAACCAAGGCAGCTAGCTTCACATCCTCTCATCCAAATGTCAAAATACATATCTTCGATACAAAGCCCTCATTTGACCAGGTTGTCAATAATTATGCGGCTTACGGGGCTAAAGATGCTACTTGCTTCGGCGCAAGTAACTGTCTTTGGGCAGATGACTACCATGCCAGCGGTGCCATCCACAAGCTCTTAGCCCAGAACTTGGTGAAGGGAGTGAAAGAACTTTTTGTCTTTTAGGGGAGCATAGTGGTGGGGTCTTTGCAAAATATGCAGAATCGTGTATTTAAATCTGACTATCTTCCGTCGTCTAGCATACATGTATCTCAATATGAGGGATACTCAGAGGGTCCTTCGATTTACCGCGTATTTGCAATTCTCATGTTTGCAATAACCCTTTTTGTCTCCAGTGCTGTCGACTCAATCTTGTTCAGTACGCTCATGAGTATTGAGGACCTCAGGATTGTTGTCCGTTAGGAGAGACAAACATAGTTGCGGAGTATACTTTTCGAACTGTCGCTGTAGTCCTGTGTAGAATTCTCCGATCCGCCCCTCTGAGTTGGCTGTAAAATTTATCGCAGGTAGTACGTCCAAGGGGAATAGCCAGAATCCAAACGCTGGCGTCACATCCTGTCTGGATAGCTTCTCAACTTTCTCATCGTCCACCTCGCTTTCGTCTTCTAAAAGTTGATCGAGAATGCGCTTCCTTCCCTCCATTTCATCTCCAGCAAATGCGATTGCATCCCTTCTATGGTATACTGCCTCAACTGACTTTGCAAGAGTGCTATTCGGGGTTGATCGGCCCGACGGCAGATCGCTCGGATCATGCGCCCGGCACGCACTCTCACTGACAAAGATCTCTGGGCCACAATCTGGGTAGCTCATCATGATCTGGTAAACAACTGCAGGGTCGTTATCAATTCCCCATTCTTCAAGATGATTGAACCAATCGGTCACCTCGCCTCGTACCGTCATGATTTCGAGGCGATCGACACCGTCAAGAAAGTCGCCCACGTCCCTGGGTTCCTTTTCCATAGTCCGAAATGCAGGTACATGTGGTTTGACAGGGACAAAATGGCTGTTGGGAATGGCACCGGGGGGTCTTCGACGGTTTTCGCGGTATTGGCAGGTTTCAGATTCATACACTCCATGACATACGAAGATGAATCTTTTTAACCGCTGAATTGCCGCTTTGATTTTGTCCAGGTCGCAGCCTGTCTTGGACGAGCTGCTGAAATAATAATATTTGCAACAGCTCCCATAGGTCTGTAGAGCCAAGTTGACGACGCCGACGTGAAGTGGATCAAGTCTCCAGATATGATGTGCAAGTTCTGGGAAATAAGCCCACCCAAAGACATGTATAATGTCGAGCTCTGGGTTGAAGTAAAGGGTCCCATCGTAGGTGCTGCTCATATGGACATATTTGCAGGGGATATGAACGCGGTAGAATTTCTTAGCGGCGGCACGAGATTTGAGGGTGGTAACAAAGAGCTTGCTCATGGCGACGCGCTCTCTGACTTTGACATGACATCCCGCGCTGTAGATTTTGAGGATTCTTTCGTGGACAAGGGAGTGTATCCAGATCTTATCGCGAACCTCAGGAGGGAGCTTGTTGAATTTCGAGAAGTTGCACGTGCTTCTTAGTATTGCCGGATTAAGAATTTGTATCCCTTTATCAGAACTGGACGATAGTGTATCTTGCGTGCCTGTTCCTAGGGAAGTTGTCATCTTGCTTTAGCTACCCAGGCGGGGCTTTCACGAGTGGTTGAGCTAGGTTTGAGAAACATCCGGGCGCTTTTTATATGTTACTAATAACGTCCTGAAAGGCGAAAGCTGACTGAGTCCCAGCCCACAAGGTTTGAAAAGTGAGGGGCAGATATAAACTATTAGCCAAAAGCCTCCAAGTTACAAATGCTTTGTGACTGAAATCTGTTGCGTAAACTTCAAGGTCGAAACATAATGACGCGGGGGGGACTGTCAATGATGATTGAATAATTAAATAGTTCTATCTCTTGCGAATACATATTGAAAACCCTTGCAAGCCCCCTCTTCTATAAGCTTAAACTTCTAAGTGACTTTATGTGGCACTCTCCCCTTTCTGTTAATGGCTAACAAAAGCACTTGTCTTAACCCACTGTTCCATGGTCTTCGCCCCAGGGTTCAGCTGTCGAACCTTGGCCAAATCAGCACCGTAACCTTCATCTCTAAACCAATTAACCATGATTCCAAGCTCGGCAACGCCATGCTTCAGAGCCTTTCCGAGCAAACCGAATGTCGTACCCGCGGGTCCACCAGTGGCGTGCTCAAAAGCTTCGCTGAGTTGCTCGAATGTGAGCTCATCGCCAGCTAGGCTGATAGCTTGCTTGCCCCAGGCTTGTGAGTCTGTGAAAGCTTCAGCAGCGAAGAAGCCGATATCTTCTGTTGCCGTCCACTGAAGAGGCTTGTTCTTGAGAGTGTCGCGAATCATGGTCAGGAAGACCTTTGTGGCGAAACCGGGCTCTAGGTTCTCCATGAATGCTGTTGGGCGCAAGATGGTCCAGTTCATTGAGCTCTTTCCGTTGGCAGTCGAGTCGCGAAGATAATGCTCGATCTCGTGCTTGGTCTTGAAGTGAGGGACAACAGTGGCGTCGTTCCAAGACTTCTCGTCACCGCCACGGTCAACGCTGGAGTAGACAAAGTGCTTGATGCCAGCCTTGATAGATTCGTCGATGAGACCCTTTCCTTGTCGGACTTCACCCTCGAGGGTAATACCCTTGCCCATGGATAATTGGACTGAGTAGACGCCCCAGAGAGGCACAGTTCCGGCAGCTTGCTTAGCGGCACTGAAGAGAGCGGGGATTGAGTCGATGTCACCCTCAATCAGCCTGATGTTTGTAGACTTGGAAGCTAGCTTCTTTGCGGAAGGTGATTCCTTGTTGCGGGTGGCAGCGAGGAGAAGGAAGTCTGCTTTCTTTGCGATAAGAGCATTGATGACAGAGCTGCCCTGCTTGCCAGTGGCGCCAGTGATGAGAAGAGCACGAGACATTGTTGTGATGTTGGAGTGGTAAGAATATCAAAGTGAGTTATGTATGTTTAAAGTGAAGTTGATTAGTTGTTTGTGGAAGTTGGTGATTGACGATGTTTGCTGTTTGTTGTACTGTTGTGTTGCTGTTGTTGGTGATGATGAGATTGATTGAAGCAGGCCATGATGGGTTTTATATGTATTCAATTCTCTACACTAGTCGGGACCAATTGCGACACAACATTAAAAACTTCAACCAACTCCATCGACGATTTCTAACATGCTTGCTAAGAATGGACTATGTCGGAGTTCCATATCTTGACGCGCGGAGTGAATGAGAAAGACAGTGGACATTTCGGAGATGCGACGGATGCCGATAAGGACAGAGCTAGCCAGCTTTGGGGTTAGTGGACTCGTCAAGCCCAGTGGACAATCACCCAGTACTGTGTAATCTACGGGTGATTGTGAACCCTCTGTGCCTTTATCACAAGGTACTAGATCTTACACTGAATCTAGGCAGCAGTGGAGGTGCTTTCAGTTAGCACTTCTAGATACCCCGCTTTGGCAGAATTGTCAATCCCACCAATTGAACGCCGAGTAAGCGAAGTGCCCCGCCCGGTGAATGCCAAGACACCGAGGGGCCAATGATGGACCGAATGGAATTCCGCAATCTTTCGCTGCCGCATAAGCAACCTACCCTGTGAGGTTGGTGATGCCGTATGTCAGCAACTAGGCAGTTTGTTGTGAATCCTTCAGATTGTAGAGCAATTGCACCATAGACAGAGCCAGATTGATCTATACCATTCAATATCTCCTTAGATAGAATGAGCTATATAATAAACCAATGTTTCGACTATCGTGTGTCTATCATACCATCATCTCAACTACATCGCACTTCAATATCCAGCGACTGCAAACCTTACCCAACAATTTTTTCATGATCGCCCAAAACACCGTCTATCATAACAACACTGAATAAATTTCCCGACCAGTACTATCATATATATCATGCCTCATCTCGCTGCTCAAGTCCCTGCCGCCAAGGCCCCTCTCGTGGTCCGGGAAATCGAGACTCCCCAGCCTGGACCCAATGAACTCCTCGTCAAGAACCAGATTATCGCCATCCAACCAATCGACGCCAAGATCGCCAAGGTCGCCATGCTTCCCCTTCCATACCCCACTGTCCTCGGCAGTTCCTTCGCCGGCACTGTCGAGAAGGTCGGTGCAGATGTGAAAGACTTTAAGGTTGGCGACAAGGTTGTTGGCATGAAGACCGCTGGAGCTAGTGATAGCAAGTACAGCGCTTTCCAAGAGTACTCTATCTCATCGGAAGTCACCACCACAAAGGTTGATGATGATGAGACTATGGATCTTGCTGTCCGCCTTGTTGGTAACCTTCCTACCATCCCTGCCATCTTCAACTATACCCTCAAGCTGGAGCGGCCTGTCCCTGGTCAGGAGCCCAAATCTCAGGGAAAGCGCATCTTGATCTACGGTGGAACCTCCAGTATCGGAAGCATGACTGTGCAATATCTCACTCAAGCTGGATACGAAGTCATCACCACCACTTCCCCCAAGCACAAAGACTTTGTGTCCCAACTTGGTGCTTCCAACATCATTGACCACTCTCAAGAACCTGAGGCTCTTACTAAGGACCTCATCGCCGCTGGCCCCTACGATATCGTTCTTGACACCATCTCGACTGGAGCTACAGTTAAGCTTCTCGCAGACGTTGTCGCAGCTCAAGGTGGCGACTCAGTCTACGCTCTCCAGCCACCATTTGGTCCCGAGACTCTCCCCACTGGTGTTACTCGCAAGTTCGAGGGCTGGTCACTGCTGCTCGGTAAGGAAGAGAATGTAGAGCTGCTCAAATGGATCTTTGGCACATATTTCCCCACGGCTCTTGCTACCAAGAGTCTCATTTCTGTGTCAGCTAGAAAGGTTCCTGGTGGACTTGGAGGAATCAATGATGCTTTGGGTCTTTTGTTCCCTAAGGGTGTCAGCGGTGAGAAGGTTGTTGTTGACCTTCGGGATTAACTCTTGTGTTTTGTCTCATTTAGCAGCAGAAGTCACGTATAATAATTAGTAAGAAAGCGATTCATCTAATGGAGAGAAGGTTGTTTCATCACTTGTGTCAAAAATGCCTCTGTTCTTCTGTTGGTCGCATGCTCATCTGATTGGGAATGGCACACTTTCGGAATGTCGTCCCGCCATCCATCTCTTTGCTTTGAGCTTCTGCAGATCATTAAGCGGATAAAGCCTACCAGATGCACATATATACTGATCTAGCCAAGTTCACTGCTCTGACCACGGCCTCTACCATCCGTTTCCAGAATGACGCCAATCATGCCATGCAGAGAATGTAACCCTAGATTATCCATTCTCGTCGATGCAACATGTTAGGTTCTCATATTGGCCAAGGCAAATCTCGTTCCATGTCCCGAGTTTGGCATGTTCGGAGCCATTTGCCGAAGTTGCTGCTTATGGCCAGGGTCCGAGCTTGGCATTGCTTGATAGTATTGGGAATTGGTACTTCTGATTCGCCTTGCTATAAGTTCCTTGATCTGCATGTTATGTAGGACAGCAGTGATGTAGGTTTCAATCGCTTGCAAAAATGAAGTTGTCTTCGCTTGCTACTTTGGCGGCCTCTTTTCCCCCAGCACTTGCTGGCTTCATTGGACATCCCCGTGCCACTACCTTCAACAATCCTATCATCTATTCAGATTTCCCAGATAACGATGTTTTCCTCGGTCCAGATAACTACTACTACTTCTCGGCTTCCAACTTCCATTTCAGCCCCGGAGCTCCCGTTTTAAAGTCCAAAGACCTGCTCAACTGGGATCTCATCGGCCATTCAATTCCCCGCCTGAACTTCGGCGACGGCTATGATCTTCCTCCTGGCTCACGCTCTTACCGTGGAGGCACTTGGGCATCATCCCTCAGATACAGGAAGAGCAACGGACAGTGGTACTGGATCGGCTGCATCAACTTCTGGCAGACCTGGGTATATACCGCCTCATCACCCGAAGGTCCCTGGTACAACAAGGGGAATTTTGGTGATAACAACTGTTACTACGACAATGGTATACTGATCGACGATGATGACACCATGTATGTCGTATACGGTTCCGGTGAGGTCAAAGTATCTCAGCTATCTCAGGACGGATTCAGCCAGGTCAAATCTCAGGTAGTTCTCAAGAACACTGATATTGGGGTCCAAGACTTGGAGGGTAACCGCATTTACAAGATCAACGGGCTCTACTATATTCTAAACGATAGCCCAAGTGGTAGTCAGACCTGGATTTGGAAGTCGAAATCACCCTGGGGCCCTTATGAGTCTAAGGTCCTCGCCGACAAAGTCACCCCGCCTATCTCTGGTGGTAACTCGCCGCATCAGGGTAGTCTCATAAAGACTCCCAGTGGTGACTGGTACTTCATGTCATTCACTTGGGCCTATCCGGCCGGCCGTCTTCCGGTTCTTGCACCGATTACGTGGGATAGCGATGGTTTCCCCATTCTTGTCAAGGGTGCTAATGGCGGATGGGGATCATCTTACCCAACACTTCCTGGAACGAATGGTGTGACAAAGAATTGGACAAGGACTGATACCTTCCGCGGAACCTCACTTGCTCCGTCCTGGGAGTGGAACCATAATCCGGACGTCAACTCCTTCACCGTCAACAACGGTCTGATTCTCCGCACTGCTAGCGTCACGAAGGATATTTACCAGGCGAGGAACACGCTATCTCACCGAACTCATGGTGATCATCCAACAGGAATAGTGACGATTGATTTCTCTCAGATGAAGGACGGCGACCGGGCCGGGCTTTCAGCGTTTCGAGACCAAAGTGCATACATCGGTATTCATCGAGATAATGGAAAGTTCACAATCGCTACGAAGCATGGGATGAATATGGATGAGTGGACCGGAACAACAACAGACCTGGGACAAATAACGGCCACAGCTAATGTGCCTTCTGGAAGGACCAAGATCTGGCTGAGACTTCAGCTTGATACAAACCCAGCCGGAACTAGCAACACTATCTTTTCTTACAGCTGGGATGGTGTGAAGTACGAAACACTTGGTCCCAACTTCAAACTGTACAATGGTTGGGCATTCTTTATTGCTTACCGATTTGGCATCTTCAACTACGCCGAGACGGCTTTAGGAGGCTCGATCAAGGTTGAGTCTTTCACAGCTGCATAGAAGGATGGGATGATGTTGAGTGAGGATATAGTCTTGGGGTATAACTAAGATCGTACAAACTGTGTTTTAAACTCCTTAACTCCGAACAATGACACCGTACTATTGACAAGACAATTTTCATCAATGACCCTTGAACAGGCAAAGAAACCAAGATTCAAGATGGCTAGGCCCCAATATGAAAGGTGACTAAATAAACTTTGGAAAAAATATCTCCCTTTTGGACGGACGATTGAAAGGGTATTGGAACGGCATCGGGGTATATAAAAACAGGAAACATTGAAGCTGGGAATCAAAACTTAGCCACGTTCATCTGAATAAGCGAGAAAATGCCAACTTTTTTTTATCCAGGTACCAGTGCTTCATCATATGCTTTCTTCCTATCGACCATCATCTATCTGCCCTGGGGCGGGTTATTCTGTGAATAACCTGCAGTGTAGACCAATCGATCGGTAACAGGACGTGCTTGCGTATCATAGATATATCGGCTCATACTGTAGGAGGTTGATTGATTGGCGCCGTCTCGTGTCTGTGTTCTTGCTCCGTTGTCAGGGTGATAGGAGAACAAGAAGAATGTGGATGATAACTTACGAGTTTTGGAAGCTACCAGCCACTGCGACGGTAGAGGTGTTGGGAGCCGAAGCACCAGATGGAGTATATCCGGAAGGGGTGGACATAATGGAGATGTAAATGATGTTTTTTTTTGAGCTTTCGCGTCAGATTACAATGTCGGATTAATTGGAAAGTTCGTTGCATATTGGTGATCAATGGGATTAAATACACACAGAACCAGGGGAATCACCGACAGCGACATGATTCAGGAGTCCCAAATCAGGGCTTCTTTCAATCGGACACACATACATAGCCGCACAGGCGTGCCGGCGCTCTCAACAATGTGGTGGGGAGATTGATGCCTCATATTACTATAGGCCAACTAAGCATTGTTTGACTCGTAGTGTGTGCTTCAACAGACATAAAGGAGGTCTGGATCCAAGGACTTTGTCACAATTGTGATGAGGGGAGAGAGCAAAGCCGCGTGGCAGTAGACACCAAATCACAACTGTGACGAGCGCAACGATAGCAAGAGACTGTGCATTGCATGGGGTCTGCAGGACTTTGTGCCCAAGTGGAAAAACCCCGCTCTGAGAGGTCAGGTTGCTGGCGTGAGATTGGTCGCCACGTCACCATTTTGAGGCCATCCAACAGGGATTAGGGTGACTTGAAATCACAAACGTGATATATTCTGTCCAGTGACACGTCTTTGTGTTGTCACGCGACTGGTGGCTTTGTGATAGAGGGTTCCATTCGCTGGCAGTGTCATCATCGCACATTTCATTTTCAACCATTGCCTCCAGGCTCCCACCGCCTGCATTTTCAACCCAACATCCTACTTTTGCGGCTCAAAAGCGATCAAAAGCAATTTCGGGCATCATCTGCTGGCTTCCAGTGATCGTACCGAGGCGCACACTTTCTGTTCCCCTCTTTCCTCCGACGTCACTACACCGTGATTAATTGGAGAGGAAACTGTCAAACTTGCGACAGTATCAGGCAATTAGCCGCCTTGCAGGGGATACCCTATTTTCGTCCGCTGCTGTTATTCAGAGCTAGCAAACAAGGCTGTGTGACTCTTCAGCTTCATTTAAAAGAGCCTTAAGGCCGGCGTTATTCACCGACATAAGTCCAAGAGCATCACCATGGTCAGAAGTCTCAGTGATGAGAGCGAACATGACGGCATCGGAAGATGGTTTGACAACGATGACGAGTCAGTTCAATCACCGCAACAAATTCCCATTGGAGAGGACCAGGACGCCAAGGAAATCCCTGTCGACGTTGGCTCACCGAAGGAGATGCTAGCCTACCTGACCGATTTCCAACAAAAGACTGAGGAAGTTCGACTATTGCAACCTGTTACAGATGTACCATCAGCGCTGTCCGTGCCTTCACTGAACCTATCAGATGAGACGATCAGCTGTAGCTGTAGCCTGCGCTCCTTTCGCAACGCTACAGGTTCATCTGCTCATGACGAGACTGCAACTTTGGAACAACGCGGTCCTGCGATGGCAGAGTATGGTTACGATGAAGATGCCCAAGATGCTGCTTCAGACACTTCGTCAGAAAGGTCTGGGAGTTTGTCTCCGGCCTCCTGCCCATCACCAAGTAACACAAATATCACATCACCGGGCTCAGATGGGTCTTACCAAGATTCCGTAGACTCCTTTGAAGACATGCCTGAGAGTGCCTACGAGCCCTTTCCGACCGAGACATCTCTGGGCTCTGACTGGGCATACGGAAGTGACCCAGAAACAAACTATCCGGGTCAGCACGACCAGCCCCGTGATGCACACGGCGATGACAGCGGTGAAGCGAACGAATCCACGCGCCAGGAGGAACCTACAGCCACTGAAACTGGTTGTACAGAGGCTACAGAAACCAGCGCTCTAGTACAGCACAAGGATCAGCCACCTAAACGTACGGCTGGGGACGACGAGAACGAGCACCAACAGGTATCACGGGCGAAAAAGTCTAAAAGACAAGAAGACTCCCACCTCAGGCTGGCTTGCCCTTTCTACAAGCACGACCCGATCCAATATCGCCGCTGTCACTCTCACGTCCTCAAGCGCAATAGCTACGTCAAACAGCATCTCTTCCGCTGCCATATGCAGCCCATCCACTGCGACATCTGTCTGAGCGTGTGGCCGACTGTCGAAGACCTTCGAGAGCATCGCCGTGCTCAAGTATGCGAGAGACGAGAGTACATTGCCCCGGATGGCATTACCCCAGAACAGGAACGCAAACTGCGATCGCGGCTCGGAGGGCCGAACAAATCAGAGAGTGACCAGTGGTTCGATATCTATAGTATTATCTTCCCAAATTCTGAAAAACCAAAATCGGCGTATCTGAACGGCGAATTGTCCGAAGATGCAGAGAGTCTACGCGAGTTTATGGAAGGTCGCGGGACAAATTTGATAATGGAACAATTAGTGATGTCAGGCCTCGTTATGAATGAAGATAATAATAGCAACCGTGAAACAGAGAGAAAGTTTCAGAGAAGTGTGCAAAACGCCCTAAGAACTATGTTTGAGGGATGGCAGAGTCGGAGAGGGGGAGCTGGTGAAGATGATGGCGGTCGGGAGACGAAAAGGCCGAAGCCAACGCCTAGAGAGTTTCCATGCATCAAGGCTCAGGCGCCTGTGAGGACTGACACTGGAAGTACGAACACTACTGCGACAATTCTGGAAGATCAACTTGAGGGAGATCACATCGGGCCGACTACTTCATCTCCTCAACAAACATGAGAGATTGCCCACGGACTTTGAATGTCACCTTTCTAGCATTTCTTGTAGCTTACACGCTCTACTTGGTTATCATTTCACGATTTTAGAATACTTCTTTTTTATATGCTTTGTTATCAAAATTTCACTATTAAACTATTATCCCAGAACTGCATTTGCTCTACTTATGTGACTGCCCCCCGTCGACCTTCAAAACCTGAGATAAAGCCCCCATCTTCCTCAATTCTTCTACAGGCCTCTTGACACCCGGGGCTACCAGGTTGACGTGGTTTCCCGTGGTCTTTAGTTCATAGTTACCTTTTCCATAAATCTTGTCGAGGGCTTCCGAGAGCTTAAACATATTCGGAATTTCGGTCATGGAAAACCGATGTACGTGGTTCGCTTTGTTGACTTTGCGAGACGGTTTCATCGCGAAAAGCTTGCGTGGTGGTTCGTGTTTGTAAATGGACAGATAGACTCTGAGTTCGCCGAACATCGATATGTTTTGAGGATTAAATTTCACAAGTAAATGTTCAAGGTAGGTTTCCATGAATTTATACTGAGATTCTACACTTAAGAAATGATTGTACAACGTTGCAAAAGCTGGGTCCCTCTCTGCGTGAGACTTCCATGATTCATAGTAAGGCGTCTTGAAATTCTCCGAGCGCGGTTATCATAAGGTCTAGTTCAGAACTTCGAGTATCACCTGGTTCAATTTCTTGGGTCACCAGGCTCAATAATGCAAATATGCACATCGTTCGCAATTCAAAGCCCATTGAGCTGGTGAGTCACACTGATGACGGCTTTGATGTATCTAGGTACCAGATACAAATGTCCAGAAGATCGGTGGCATGTTATCAGTGCTGCAAGAGCGACGACAAGATGCAGGACAGAATCAGATTACTCCGGCTTCCGTCCAATGGTCCACCGTACCTCATATCCCATCACCGAAACACCGTCATCAACCTCCTGTTGTAGCTTGTCGCAGTGTTTCTCTACATCCTCATGGGAGTGAATCCATTCAAATTGTCCTTTGGCAGCGATACCATTCAAGGCTTGTCGCGCGTAGTTGACAAGTGTATCCCCTGCCCTCTTCTGAACCTCAGCCCCCTCACTGAAGCTACTGAAGTCAATGTGTGAGCATTCGACGTAACCAGCCTTTCTGAAGTGCCCCTCGAGTGGCATTGGGCTTCTGTTGGAGGTCAGCGGATCCTTGATGACGAGTGGAGGGAATGCTTACGTGACATCGCGTCCAACTGATAGTCCGTACCGAACATCCGTACTGATCCATTTCTGGTACGCTTCAGTGATTGGCACAGCATTAAACTTGGTGAATCCTGTTTCATCCCACAAGATGTAGCCGCCTGGCCGCAGAAGTGATTGAAGATTCTTTGCTACCGGTATCCAATCCCCAGACTTGAGAGCGACCATCAGAAGTCGAACGTGGACCAAGTCATATTTTCCCACGAGGTCTTCTGGGATTGGCTCGAAGACGTTCCCGAATGACAAGTTAACATTTGATGGAAGCTCACTGGGAGAGAAGAACTTTGAGTCATCTATGTCGAATCCATCAAGGCGAGCGTCGTCGTGGACTTCTGGTGCGAAGTCTCGTAGCCAGACCCCAGTGCCAGTTCCAACGTCGGCTACTGCGGGTGGACGTCCAAGAGAGTTGAGGTATGACTTGATATTATCAGGGATCAAGGTCTTCGTAAGATGCAACCAAGTGATGTGCTGATAGTCGAGGCGATGCTCTTCAACGCCCTTCTTGCCGCTGTTGAGGGTATAGATTTGGGGTCCAGTCATGTTGGTTCGGTATGTTTGCTTAAGTCACTTCCACCAAATCGATCGTTGATTATAGAGCATAAAGATGAACGAGGGTACCCGTTCCAATTTATAGTAAGAGACATCACAAGACTTGTGCTTCAGCGCTCCAAGCGTCTGACAATGTCCGTGAAGTGGTGCCGTTAGCCGATTGATGATGTTAGGCGATCGATATGATTGGTTCATCCAATGTACTAAGGACTGATGATAAACTAGAGGTGACAGCATGAACGAATCTTACTCAGCGCCACGATCAGACACGGTAAAGCGCCCATGATCTGGCGTATTTCTCTCATCCTAAGACAAAAGGGCTCGGACGTACCTTTTTGGGACTCATTGTTCCGTTGTTGTCGGTGTTTGATTGACCTGATCGCCAAACTCTTGCCGGATTCGAGGATCGGGGCTATGACTAAAACCCGGCTTACGTACACGAGCTTCGGGGGTTCAGCCGAAAGTGGCTCAAATGGAATTCACTCATAAAGAGTGGAAGCTATGGAGAGTTTGGGTTGATTTCTTTCTACTTTCTCATCTCAAGTGTGTGTGTGGATGAGGTAGCTCGCGATGTTGAGGTGACAGAATATCGTTTGTGTAGATAAAGGCTTGTACGTCGCCTCTACATAACTCGATAGTACTGGCTTATCATCAAAACAAATCTATAGGTTGAATACTAGATAGGTAGATGACAGATGGTTTTGACCTTGTCTACCTCTAGACGATTAAGGTTGCTTCATACAGACGTCAGTGGTTTGTAGCTTAACTTTACGACCCTTAGTTGAGAGTGAGATTGCTAGTTCCTGTAAGGCCTCACACGCCTCCCAGAGGACCGCTTTGAGATGTGTAAAATAATAAGATTGGAGCTTTCATGGCCGTATCTACGCTTAGTGATATGAAGGGTTGCTCTCAGCACAAATGATGGAATGGTTAGCGCGAGCGTCATATTATGAACCAGGTATCAAAAGTAGTTATCTTTGCAGTTGAGATTTGTGGCTGTGAGCTTATTCCGGCAGAGAGAACCTAGCATTCAATTAACGCTGGAGCGCATATAGTTCCTTTAATTAGTACAGCGAAGATTTCGATGACCTAGTGCTGCTTCAGAACTTGAACTACACCTCGTGACTCTTCCGATTATGGCTGTTGTTGCTAAGGTGCCAAGGTGGACTGGGTACCATGACATCAGAGTCTTGAGGTTGGGTGCTGAGATGAGACTACAATCTTCACATGACCATCGTTCCTGCGACGTTGTACGACATTTACCTCGAGAACCCCGACGAATCTAGTGGCCCGGTCAACGGCATCCATCTCGAGACCTGGAAGGACAAGTCTCAGGTTGAGCAAGTGATCGTGTTCAAGTACATCACCGTGGGCGCAAAGAACTGTTGTCTGTCTTGGCGTCAGGGCCCTCGCTACTCTCGAAGATTCTTCGTCAAGAACAGCGATGCACAAGCTGATGCACGACTTCTATCTGGTTTCCCCGAGGGCGATGTAACATACAACTCCATCAAGCCCTTCGACGACCAGAAATCGATTGGCGGCCCCAACTTCTCGTTCTGGGGTGACCGCAAGGAAGACATCCACCTTGTTGGGAGCGTAGACTGCACTGAGACTGTTTCCTTCATCGTTGGACTCCGAAATCCCAAAGGCGACTCACAGGTCTACCTTGAGCAAAGTGAACATGAGAACGGCTGGACTCTTACTTACCAGTAACTAAACAAATCCAGGTGGCGCATGCGCAAATGGTGGCTTATGATGTATCCTTGTTATTCACTTTCATTATCCTGAGGTAGATACTTTAAAAGCTGGTTTGTTATTAAGGATAGCTTATTGCGATTAAATTTAAAACTATTCTTGCAATTATTAATCAATCTTTCCCATTGTAATTACCACCCAGCAACCGTCAAATCATAGGGAATTCCATTGTTGAGCCATCAAGTGGGTTTGCGTTCCTCATATGCCTCGACCTTTTCCTACCACAGTGCAGAGGCCTTCAAGGCTTGTATAATTCATTGCTGACGATCGTTGCAGGTCACAAAACGAGGCCATGCCGTATCTTCAGAAGGAGGGTTCCAGTAAATCAGCGGCAGACATACGGATTCTGATTAAGCAGGGGTCTGAAGGCTGTTTCGGGGTGGAACACCAATCCAATGAGCCCCTCTTTTCTTCCGGATATCTTCTTCTTGCTTCTTCGTAGACATCGTATTCCAGGATCCAACTACAAGCCCAGGGAAAGCCAACTGTATGAGTCCCAAATTGATATCCAAATCGGCCTGTCTTCAGGTCATGGCACTGATTATCTCCAAAAGCGTGCGAGAAGAGTTTTACCAGCTTCAGCCATCTATGGCCGGACCCAGTACTACAGTCAGGCTGATCGCACCACAAAACGTGCCTTGTTCTGTCCGTGAGAACAGGATTCCCAGCATCACCATATTGCATGCTCCGAAGCCATTCAAAACTCAATGGATCCGAGTGTCTCCATCGACGGCTGATGTGTAACCGAAATGAGTTCTCATTTAATAAGCCTGTCTTCTTCCAACACTCCTTGAACTTGCTGCGTGGGCGTCCCCAGGCGTATAGAACGTTGTACTCCTTGCATGTGTAACGAGGACTGACATAACCATCATCTCTCCCTGGAATTGACTTTCCAAAATATTTGCTGCAGCAAAGAGTGCACTCCGAGCTGCTGAGCAAGCGTTCCATTGCGGTTAAAGAATGTGGACAAAGCTGGCCACAATCTTGGAGAACACCTCTCATGAAATATCGGCCCGTTGATTTTTTTTCCCATATTCCGCTAATTTCGAAGGTCAATGAAGTCGTCGTGGCGATTATGCCAGGGAACTTGCAGGAATTGACCTCGACAGTAGGGATCTATCGCTCTGAAATGAGGTTAAGGCCTTCATCGCTCCCTTCTGAAGAATCACACGATCCTTGTACGCAGCGGTCGTGGATTGGGTATTGTGTCCAAGGTTTGGGGATCCTCGATCGAAAATCGAGTCGCCGGTGAGAGCATATATCGTAATGACCGAGCAACCCAACACACTTGTTTCTTTTTCTACCGTTCGCGGGAAAGAATATTCCAGGATGATCCTTCTTGCAGACGGTGCACCTCCTCGGCTCGCATAATGATATCAGCTTTCTTCGTAGTTCCTCCGTGCTTATAGCACGGCACTCAGTGCATAGAGTTTGGCGACGTAAAGAAGCATATATCTCGCGACTGTCTCGAATAGCGGCCGGCGCTGCCCTATGCGAAAGGCTTAGGGCCTGAACCTTACGAAAGACAGGATCGTTGTCTATATATTGGCGGAAACCTCGTGACGTTTGGTGGAGTATATACAGGGAGCTGTGAGGAAGTAGTCTTAGGATGGCGTCGAATATCTCAATCGGTATTCGGACTGTATTTATCTCTTTTGGTAGGATTACCATCTCTTGAGGTGTGTCCTCATTGTCTAATACCGCGTTCGACGATGAGCTGACCACAGTACGGCTCATGGGTCCTGGACGGCTCCCTTTGTAGCAACAGAGAATGTGAGCAGCAGTGCCAAATACCTCCATAGTGCACTGAGACCACCGAGGCCATCTCGGGATCCATTCCAAGCGATGCCCAGGCTTTCTGATGCGTGCCTGGCACTCTAAAAAGCGCTTCATGTCGTATGATCACTGACTTTACGAATACTTCGGGACGATTGAAGAAACGAAATTGATTCAAGCCAAAGCGAAAACGGGATTCTTAAATAGCCAAACCTCCCTACAAACAAGGTGTCAGGATACATCGAAGGCAACGTATTTTCCACTCATTTAAAACTATGACAGGTATCTGTTCTACTAATCCTATTGTGCAAGGCTTTCATCATGCATAATATGGTAAAAATGAGTCTAATATGACACAGCCTATCATATCAGTTTCGTCCCAACTCTAAAACGAATATCGTCATGAGCTGCGATAAGCTTGAAGGTTTGAAAGAGGCTTTAAGTCCAATAGTGTCACGCTTGCAAAGGAGCTAGAGTCAGCCGTGATCTTCCGTCAAGTTTAGGTTAGAGTTTGTGGCCTTAAATTGGTAAAGGAAACGGACGATACGCAGGGCATACCGTCGAAATCGGGTGTATTGGTAGTGAGTTCAAATCACCAGACATCAGCTCACTTCCGAACCTTGTTAGCCAGGCTGTTTTGTTTCTAAACCTTCACTGAGGGAGAGTCTCAAGTGGCTTGGGTTCCGTTATCTGCTCCTCAGACCACATAATACACAGTCGCATAATCGAGGATGAGGCTAACCGGGGATTTCAGGAATTGAACACTCATACATGTCACATGGAGTTCTTGACGAGTAGACTGAGGCTATAGTATTGGCTGTGCTTGACCTAGATGTGCTCTGTTACCTCCATAAGACATCTTAGCATATCTAAGAATAGCGTTGTAGCTCTCTCATTTCATAGTTTCTTTTACCAAGTGAGTGAGTGTTTCAGGAATGACAAATAAAGACGAACTAAGCGAGTGGCGAGCGGGAGTTCTCCAACGCCAGTATTCCAGCTTACACTACTGGAAGGCAATGATGCCCAAACGCATTGCTTTGAGGCCGCTCAATGTAGCGTTTAGAAGCTGCGGCAGCAAGTCCAGCAATCGCCCTAAGATTCAAGGTTAGTTATGAACGAATTCGGTCAGTAAGGTGGTCTGACCTGGTCAGAGGAGTACTGGCTCCTGATTAGCGCAAGCCAATAGTTTAAAGGAGTGTAAATTGACTCACCCACCCATCTGGGCACTGAATCTCCTCAGAAGCACAGAGGAGCCAGCAGATATCCTCCTTAGTCTGGGGCTTGTCCTTGTGCATAGGTACCTGTGAAAGTTTGATAGAAAGACTATGACTTGGTGTTAGTAAAGTAACACTGCGATGGTATAGACCGCAGTGGGCTAAGCATTAGAGTATGAAGCATAACGGGTAGTTCGAGATAGAGATACTAACGATATATCCTGATCAGGCACCAGAACCTTGGACTGGCTCTGCTTGATCTGCCCTAGCAGGGACGGGATAGCAACAATGCCCTGGGCAAAGGCGAGAAGAGCGACGGCTGAGTGTTTCATGATAAGTGATTGATTGATTGATGATATTATGGATTGGGTGTTCGACCTTGTTCCATGCGATGTGTTTTGAACCAGCACCAGGGATGCAGAGTTAGCTATCGTCTTTATAAGTGATGAAACTGCTTCTTACAAAGTTACAACTTGCATTCATATGACGATACAAATTTATTTTGCCTCATTTGTACAGCCGTATATGACAGGATGCTGAGGACAGTCCACCAGGAAGTCGCCTGTAGTTGTTTGAGATACAGTACATCCATCGGTCGTGCTCGGTAACATCCTCTACATAGGTGGTATTATGTGATAAATACAAGGCCTTCATTCGTTCCATGAATCTTCCGGCAGGTTACAAGAGACAGCTCCGGACATCTTCTTTAGCTGCGCTCCAGTACATGTCGGCAGGTCGCCATCGGAGCATCGCTACTGGAACTCGAATCGGTTACAAAGTCTGTGTGAACAGTTGCCATCAGCTATTATTATTGTTTCTAAATCTAAGACTCTGTTTGTCACATCTAAGCGAGTTCAACTTGGTCGACCTTTTTATCCTTCTTGCCGTCTTGATCTACTCTTCCATGCTCAATATCATCCAGCTTACCGGCATGAAGAGCCCCATGAGATGTTCCCTCAAAGATGGCTTGGATTTCCTCCAGAGTATGACCCTTTGTCTCGGGGAAAAGGAACCAGATAACGACAATGAGACAGGCAAGAATGCAGCAGAAGACAATGTAGTACTTCCAACCGATGTTCTTCATGGCAATTGGGTTGACCTGGTTTCCAACGACGAGACCGACAAATGTGCTGACGTACATGACGGAGACGCCGCGACTGCGAAGGGTGTACGGGAAGATCTCAACAGTGTACGCTTGAAGAAGAGGGGCCCAAGCAATAGCGTAGAAGAAGAATGTAATGAACACAAAGCCGACAATGGCCTTTCCGGTAGTTGGGCTTCGAGAACTGTCGAACGAAGCACTGAGAGCGGTCCAGATGATGTATGACACAAACATGCCACAAGTCGACAGAAGGAACAGGGTGCGACGCCCGAGCCTGTCGACTAACATGGCACCAACAAAGATCGCGGCAAGCCAGTTTGAGATCTGCAAAAGGCCGTTAATGAGGGTCTGTTCCTTTGCAGCTGTGATGCCGATCGTGTTGAGGACAAGAACAAGGTAGTAGCTACAGGCGACGTTAGACAGATACACAAACGCGGGGTCTGGGTGAGACAACATACCTGACGAGGTTGATACCGTTCCACTGAGCGAACCATCCTACGATAACGGCAATGAGTGTTCTCCTTCTGTTCGCGGGAGTTCTGACGAGCTCGAGCCAAGAGTTCTGTGACATGGCATCGGCTTCGTGCGTCAAAGCACCCTCAATCTCCGCCATCTCGAAGTTTACAAGTGGAGCGTTCGCGTCACCGCCAGTGTGATACGTGGCGAGGATCTTGCGGGCTTCTTCGCGTCGGCCGTGAGCGACGAGCCATCGGGGAGACTCGGGGAGGAAGTAAACGGCGAGGAGCTGAAGGAAGGGGAGGGCTCCCTGGAGAAGGGAGGGGATTCTCCAGCTCCATGTTGAGTCGATCTTGAAGGTTCCGTATGTGCACCAGGCGGCGATGATACCTCCGAGGTACTGTCAAGTCAGTTGAAGTCCTCAGCCATGGGGAGTGGGTACTTACGAAAGATGTGTTGTACAGAGCGGTAAGCTTGCCTCGATGTGTGGGATAGGCAAGCTCAGTGATGAGGATTGGACTAGGCTGGGCCAAGAAACTTGTGAAGAAACCAAGGATAGCTCTCGCCGCGATGAAAGTCTCCAAGTTCTGTGACACAGCTTGCATGATCGCAAAGGCGACACAAGTCAAGGCTCCGACCATCATGGCTGTCTTTCTACCTAATCGATCGCATACGTAGGTGACGAAGAATAGAGCGACGACCTTTCCAGCTGGGTACACGGAGTTGAGAGCACCGAGGATGGCGCCCTCGGGCTGGCCAAAGTAGCCTCTCCATTGAGGGAGGGTCTGAAGACCGTTCATCATCGATCCTGTCCATGTTAGTAAGGGTGATGAATTTGTTGCCCGCTGAGCATACCATCGTAACCAATTGCGCCTGATGACACAAGAGGAATAAGAAGGAGAAGGTTAAGTTTCAGGAGATGCGGTACGCGATACCAAGGTCGAGCATCATCGGGGAGTACCTGACGAGAACATAAGCATCCAACGCCCATCATTCGCATATCGGGAGTGAACTCACTGCTGCAAGGTCATTGCCGGCAGCCGCGGCAGCACCTTTCTTCTCTGCTGGTGAGGAACCCATGACTCTTGGAAATGATCAATACTTGTCAGATGTCTCAACGGCAATCAGCGACTGATGATGAATGTTCAAAAATCCAAAACACCAGGGTCATTGAGGTTAATTATATCTGAACCAACGAAAAGAGAAAAAGATTATGCAGATCCAATGCTACCCCACGCGGTGGTAAACTTACACCCCATGGGGAAACTTGGAGCGTTCGTTGACGCTTGAAGAGATTGACAACTTGTTTGATGGGGTCTTGGCTTGACGCGTTTGGTCTGCATCAGACGCTATCCCCAGCTCTTCCGAGACTTCGGACCAGGTTATCATTGGTCCATCGTCATGTCTTCCGAAGCAGCGCTCAGCCGATTGGTCACCATCACACCCATGACTCGAGCCTTGTCCAATTTTCTAGTCTCCATTGTCGCTTTGCCGAAGCTCGTCAACGTCTGGTGGATGCTTTACTATCAGTTGAACCAGTCCTAAGCTGGATATACTCCCCCTCAGAACGTCCACAAAATTAGCGACACAGGTCCCCGACGTTGACCCGCACGCAAGTCAGAGAGAAGAGATCCGGGCTTGCTTATTACTCGCGAGTATCAGCATCCGTCCATGACCCAGTAGTTTCGGGGCATACAACGGCAAAATGTCAAACACGGATGTTGATGCGATCATACAGTCACTGACGCTGGAGGAGAAGGTACGCTACTCTATCAACTGTAGGAAGACGGATTAAGCTAACTTATCAGATTTCCCTCTTAGCTGGTCGGAACTTCTCAGAAACAGTTGGGTATCCAGAAAAGGGAGTTCCTTCAATCAAGGTAAGTTTGATCTCTTGTCTCCTCGAGATACTCACTAAGATATTCAAGACTGCCGACGGACCAAATGGAATCCGCTCAGCAGCAATAGATCTCGACATCAAGTCGGCCTGTTTCCCAGCAGCATGCAATCTCGCAGCGACATTTGACCTGGACCTTGCCGAGAAATTTGGCAAAGCTCTGGGTGTTGAAGCGAGAGGCAAGCGAGTAAACTGCATGCTTGGTCCAACAGTCTGTATGCATCGCCATCCTCTCGGCGGTCGCAATTTTGAAAGCTACAGTGAAGATCCATTTCTCACTGGCAAAATGTCCTCAAAAGTCATACAAGGCCTCCAAAGTCTTGGTATTTCAGCGACGATAAAGCATTTCGTCGCGAATGAGCAAGAGACAGCCCGTACGACTGTTGATGAGACTATCGATGAGCGTGCATTGCGCGAGATTTACCTCAGGCCGTTTGAGATTGCTGTGAAGGAAGCGAATCCTTGGGCGATTATGACAGCTTACAATCATGTTAATGACGTTCATTGTGATGAGCACAAGTGGCTTCTGCAAGAGGTCTTGCGTGGTGAATGGGGCTGGAAAGGCCTTGTCATGAGTGATTGGGGCGGTACAAATTCCGTCGCTGCTGCGCTCAAGGCTGGTTTGGACCTGGAGATGCCTGGTCCTCCCCGTCTAAGAAAGGAAGAGGCTGTCAAGGAGGCACTTGAACGGGGAGAATTGACAGAAGGCACTATTAATGAGCGCGCCAAGTCTGTTGTTGAATGGGCCTTGAAGCTCAAGGCCCACGAAGCAGAGTCACACTCTGTCGCTCTTGGTCAAGACACTAATACCCCCAAACTGCGAAGCATGATCCGCGAGGCTGGAGCGCGGGGTATCGTCTTGCTGAAGAACCAGGGAGGCCTCCTTCCATTGACCAAGGAAAAGGTTCAGAAGAAGAAGATTGCTCTTATCGGATTTGCTAAAGACGCCATGGCTCACGGAGGAGGTAGCGCGGCTGTGAATGCGTACCGCAAGATCACTCCCTGGCAGGGTTTACACGAGGCCCTTGGCGATGATGTCGAGTTCACATACGCTCGAGGGGCTCACCGCGAGCGTCTTCTTCCTGCTATTCATCCTGATGGTCTCTGCGGTAAAGTCGTGGGTCTTGATGGCAAGCCCGGGTTCAGCCGACAGCTGTTCAAGGAGGGTGAATCTGAACCTGTATCTACTATTGGACAGCCAACTTCTGCATACTCACCTCTGGGATCACAAGAGTCACTCTGGAGGAGACTTGAGATTGTCGGCGACTTTACGCCGGCTGAAACAGGAGAGCACTACATCGCCTGCTCTGGACTGGGACCTACAAGGGTCTATGTTGACGGCGAGATTATCTATGAGCAGACAGCCAACTGCACTGACCCTATGGGCTCTCTTTTCCTCGCTGCTCCAGAGCCTGAGTTCCGCCACAAGTTCGAGGGAGGGAAGACATATCGGCTTAAGATCTGCAGTGATCCCCCCACCAAGATCGGCCTAACCATTCTCGAAGGTCGTAGTGGTGTTCGTGTCGGCTTCTCACTTGAGTCCGACCATGATGCGGATCTTGTCGGAGAAGCTGCTGAGGTAGCCAAGGCTGCTGATTACGCGATTGTGTTTACTGGACATGATCCTCAATGGGAGACTGAAGGTCGAGATCAAGATGGATTCAATCTTCCCCGAAAGGGCACGCAAGACGCCCTTGTATCTACAGTGGCATCAGTCAACCCTAACACCGTGGTTGTCAACTCTACCGGCGTTGCTATCGCTATGCCTTGGCTGGAGCAAGTCCCCGCTGTTGTGCAAGCTTGGTTCCCCGGCCAAGAATGCGGTTACTCTATCGCCGATATCCTTACTGGAGCTGTCAATCCTGAAGGTCGATTACCAGTGAGCTTCCCTAAGAGCATTGAGGACTGCCCCGCGCACGGAAATTTCCCTGGCGAATATGTAGATGGACAACTTAAGGTTGCTTACGCCGAGGGTGTTTTCATCGGATATCGTCACTTTGATCGACTTCCTCGGGAGAAGGTCAATTTCCACTTCGGTCACGGCCTATCTTACACGACTTTTACATATCATCTGGATGATATTTCTCACGAGGGTGACGACTGGTATGTTTCTGCTAAAGTAACTAACACTGGAAAGCAAGCTGGTGGCGCATTGGTGCAGGTTTATGCTGGTCCAGCTGAGCAGTCTCCTGATCATCCGATCAAGGCTCTTGTGGCTTTCCAGAAGGTCCGATTAGAGCCTGGTGGGGCGAAGTTGGTTAAGCTTCTGGTGAAAGAGAGAGACTTGGCACATTTCGATATCGGACTGAAGAAGTGGGTAATTGATGAAACCGAGTATCGCTTCTCACTAGGAGTCTCTTCAGCCGATATTGTTGGAGATACTGTGGTGAAGGTGCAAAAGGCTGTTTTCGGCCCATAGATTTAGAGATGTCAAATCTACTATATTCATCACGATAGTCACTTCCTTGTCCCAACTCATTTCATGAAGCGAGCCAAAAGTCGCTGTGTGTTTTAGCTAGAGTTCACGCAACGATCCAGATACCGGTCGCCAATGGGCTCCTGTCGCTCACCAGAAGGACTAGTAAGCCAATTCCTCCAAATTTCAGCTCCGCCCTCACTCATAATGCGCCTAAAACTTCCAGAGCTCTCCTCTGCTAATTCGGAGGCGCTACTTTGGGTCTGGGTCTGGGTTTTGGCCCAGGACTCAACATTACCAACGCGCCGGTGCACTAGAGGCTCAGAACCTAACGTGCGCGTAACTAGGCAATAGTCTGGTGTTCCTCGGATCGGGTCCGAGACTTGGATCAAAGCCGTCTTGCTCGGGGTGAATCCGGAAGGGGTGAAACTAGCTCTTCCGGCGCTCATGTGTAAGTGATCATGGCAACACCATTTCCAGATACTACATGGTAGAATAAAGTTGAAGTAATGGAAGGTCATGATTCAGATGAATGAAGTCTCCGTCACCGAGCCCATTTTCGTAGCTCAAAATCAGTCGAAAACATGCCAGCACCTTACTCTGGGAAGTGTCTGTGTGGCAACGTGAAGCTTGCAATTTCATCAGAACCAGTCACAGTGCTATCATGCTTCTGTGAACATTGTTGTATAGGAGCTGGTAGCACTCACCAACTGGTATGCAATCTCATTTCATGGGCTGTCGTGGTAAAAGCTAACCTAGACCTGACAGATTGGAAAATTCATGGCTCAAGATGTCGAAGTCTCCACTCTCTCTGAAGATGCAATTACAAGGTTCTCACTGTCCGACACATCGAGTGGAGGTTCAAAAGAGAAAGCATTTTGCCGTACGTGTGGATGCACGCTCTGGACTGTTCCGGCGGCAGCAAAGGGTAAATTCTACATGATCCGACTCCCATTGCTGGATGAAGGGTAAGTAAGCTACCCTATGCTGATAGTGCTGAAGCTAAGAATGTGGTTTAGGCTCAACTTCCAACCAGCGAATGAAATCTTTGTTAGAAATCGGCCAACTTGGGTGGAGCCAGTCCAAGACGCGGGTCAATGGGACGAGATGCGAAAGTGACGCGTACATAGCAGAGACGGAGTATGCGGAGAAAGAGGGGAACCCTGCCTGTTGCTGGACTGAACAAGGGCCACCGATTGGTTTGGAAGAGGTCAAGCTTCATCATCTACAGACCTCGGCTGGAGTTATTGAGCCAAAAGGAGATACAAGCAATTGCAGTTCAGTCACGAGAACAGTAGAAACCACTTGTAACGGTTAATTATCTTGTAACTTCAGCTCAGTCAGTCAGTAAGTATAGTTATCCGGCATGCCACCACGACGAGCTCCGAGTGAGCTAGGTTAATGCAGAGATTCTCCGAACCCCGCTAATGCTCCCCGGACTTTAGCCGTAGGCCATCCCAGCGTCCAGCCTCATAATCTTATCTCTTAATTCTGGGGATCCCCGTTCCGAACCAATTCATGTCCATTCCGAAAGTCCATTCTCTCCCGACCCAACAACCAGCGACATTCCCTTCGGATACGGAACGACACATGGAGCCTCCACGACGAACAGATGACGGTGCCTCTGTTAATCGCCAGAGTGGGGCCAAACGCCTCAAGATTGATGTCGCTTGCGATAACTGCAGAGCCAAGAAGGTCAAGTGTGACGGTGTACGACCAGGTGAGACAGACACTCACTCGTAGCCCCAGGAGGGGAGGGGACAAAGGCTAAGACGCTGCAGTCTGTGGCTCCTGTAGTAGGAAATTGGCCCTGAGGGACAAGTGCAACTTTAGCGCTAGTTCGACAGCCTTCATACATCATCGCCCGCCAATAGCAGCGCCGTTCACTGCAGGCCAGAATGGACGCCCTGTTGCTCCTCCAGCACAAGCATTACCTGTGCAAAGACAGGGTACTTCTAGTTCTCCCTCTATGGCAAGCCCACCTGTTCCGATCCTACCAGCCGCGAATACATACGAGCCTCAGCTGCGACGGTCTATGCCTCTGTCTCTGCCGCCGCCACCACCGCCACATCATCACTCCCCAGTAACATCTACCCCCGGCAGCGGCACCAGACCAGACTCGCATAGTGGTCAACGCAATGTCGGGGCCTCAGTTTGTTCAAACAGCCCTTCTGCTGTTGACTCTATGACAGCGGTCATCGATGAGGGGACGAGTACTGAAGAGTTCTTTGGGAAGAGCAGTGCGGGCTCTTTCACTGCTCAGATCAAGAAGGCCATTGATGTGAGGCTTGGGAAGCCTGCAAGCTCAAGTGACAATGCGTCAAACACGTCTCGGTCGGCTGGGGTAATGGGCTCTGCATCAGTCACATCACCAGACTTCTCATACGTCCTACCGCCACGGAGGCAAGCTGATCATTTGATAGAACTGTACTGGTTCTATGTTGATCCGTTGTATCCTTTCCTGGATAGAAACCGATGGACTCGTGCTTATAATGCTATATTCTCTGGAACGACGATGGACTTGAATGAGCGAGTCTTTGTTGCTACACTGAATGTCATCTTGGCACTGTCCACCCAACTCGTCGAATCGCATTCGTTAGAGCAGCGAGAACAGTCGAGTGAGACATACTTTCAGAGGGCCCAGGAGTTATTGCCCATGAGCCCCTGGGAACCCGGATCTCTCGAGTTGGTGCAGTGTCTCCTGGTAACGAGCCAGTATCTTCAGAGTACATATAACCCTCATCAGACATGGATGGTTATTGGCTCTGCCATCAGGATGGCCCAAGGATTGGGACTTCACCTGCCCGAGACCTCAGCGAATCGTTCGGACCCTGGAGAGCGCGAGCTGTTGCGCAGGATATGGTATGGATGTGTTCTGATGGATCGGTGAGTGAAATTGACTGTATCTCGGCTCATAATCAGCTAATCCAGCCAGCATGGTATCTGTTACCCATGGTCGCCCTGCCATGATCTCCCAGCATCCTGCAAAGAACGTGCCGCATCCGGCGGAAACTTCAAACGCCCAGAACGGGATGCAAGGGTTGGAATATTACAGCTTCTTTGTGAGATCAGTGCGACTTTACGAGATAATCCACAAGACCATGATCGCCTTCTATGACGGTTCACAGGGCAATCGGCCAAAGGACAAGGAATCGCATTTTGACCTTGAAGGCCTAGATGGCGAGGACGAAGACCTCGATAGAGTGGTCCAACTGGATCGCTGTATCAGCAGATGGCAGTCAAAACTACCCGATCATCTCAGGTGGGAGTTGTTGGAGTCGAATAAGGATGAGATAGCGCGCCGACAGGCGGTAATTCTTCGGATGAGGTACGGCTCTTTTACTTTCACAGCGGTCTATGGCGACTGACTCATGAACAGATTCCTGCATGCCCGTATCCTGCTGCTACGGCCAGTCCTTTCTAGATTCTGTCTCACACAATCTCCCCAGGACAAAAAGCCCATGGACGATAATCTCCAAGCTCGTGTCGTTCAACAAGGCGCAATGTTCTGCGTCACGACTGCTCAGAATATGATCAACACTCTGGTGAAGCACCAGACACTAGACGGCACTGTTGGCCTGCTTCCGGCCTGGTGGTATCGAGTATACTACATCTACTCCGCCGCTACAGTGCTGATAGCCGCCAAACTTCGACCGGATGTCTTCTCAGCCGTGGAAATCGGGCGATCTTGGGGCCAAGCTATCTCAGTGCTCAAGGCTCACGAGCAATTTGGCCAGTCTCCTCGCCGGTGCGTTGCAGCGCTACATATTCTTTCATCCAAAATCTTGCAGGCAACGCCTCGTGGTTCACCGGGACGTGAAGCAGCAAACACTAACAGACCAGGCGAGGGGAACAACCCAGGCCTCCCTCAGCAACTGATGCCGAATATGGAAGTTCCTGATCTTGTTCAGCAACTCGCTGAAGAGTTTCAAACCCCAATACCGGACTTTAATCCTCAGGAACTAGCGGCATTCAACTTGGATGTAAATGATATGTCGTGGCTGAACGATGTTCAAGGAGTTTGGGAGCTTTTGAACGAATAACACAATGAAAAAGTTGTTTCTATGTCTATTTACCCAAATACCATGTTTTAATATACCCATTACTCGAAGACCATCTTGTTCTTGACACTTCCCAACTCAGTGATGCTGACCTCCACAACATCACCGTCATTAAGATACTTAGGCTCCTTCATTCCCATGGCGACGCCACAAGGCGTTCCTGTGAGAACCACAGTTCCAGCTTCTAGCGTTGTGCCTTGGCTGATGAAGCTGACGATCTCCTCGACGCCGAAAAGAAGATCATTCGTACCTTCGCTTTGTCTCACCTCGCCGTTGACAGTTGTTGTCAAGTGCAACTTGGAAGCGTTGCCAACGACAGCTGGAGAGACGAGAAGAGGGCCGATTGGTGCGAACTTGTCGAAACCCTTGCTGAAGCACCATTGGGGAACACCGCCGGCCTTCTTGGGGTCTCGCTGCCAAGCTCGAGCGGAGACATCGTTGGAGACGACGTAGCCTGCTACGTAAGAGAGAGCATCTTCCTTGGTAATGTTCTTGCCAGATTTGCCAATCACAATGCCCTAGATTTTGATGTCAGTTAGTTTCGGAAAAAGGTTAAATACAATGCTTACAAGCTCTCCCTCATAGTCTATTGTACCATCTTGGGCGATCTTGGGAATGGGAACATCCTCGTTGAAGCCAGCAATAGAGGTAGAGGGCTTGATGAACAATGAGGGATAAGGCGGCGGTGTTCGGCCACCTTCCTTAACTGAAAACTCAAGTTAGCGTACGTCCAGTAAATAGGTGCTTCGTCACTTACTGTGCTTGATGTAGTTAAGGCCAATGCATCGGATGATAGGCACATCAGCCGGTCGCAGCAGCTCCTTTACAGCCTTGACATGTACCTTGTCACCTTTGGTGAGTTGCGCCACAGGACTCTGACCCTTGTATTCAATGGCCCATAGGTCATTCTTGGCCAACTTCTCAGAAAAGTCCTTGTCATTCTCAACGAGAGGGTCTCCAAAGGTCTCGTTTCCGTTGTCATCGACAAAGCGGATGAGGCGGTTCCAAGTTGTTGAGGACATCTTGCGAGAGAATGAAGATACGAAATTTCTGGGATACAATGGTGTTGCGATATTGGCTATTCTCATTGTTGTATCATCTTCAAGGTTGTATACTACCTGTTATAGTTGTTTCTAAAACGGAGTATGATTGTCGGAGAGCGTTGGTAGTGAGATCCACTACTGTGACCACTCATAGTGCGGTCCGGTCGGAAGGCCATAGCCCGGATTCCAAGGGAGTCAACCCGGAATACGGATATTGACTTCGGCTGTTATGATTGATTAGACGTGGTTCAATGTGACCGTTGTAGCAATTCTGTTGCCTATCGGTGCTACTTCCCCAGCTTTCTCGTGTCTGGGGATCTTACGATTGCTATCCACTCGAGACCATCCATCAATCCGCTATTTATCTACAGAACACTCCAGCGACACTTGCGAATCACTGACCAAGTTCAAAATAATCTCAATATCATCTTTACTCTTTGAAGAGACCACAGAATCAATGGGGAATCATACTAGCACAGAGGCTTCGGGCGCCTCGGATGGCGACTCGCCAGAGATGAAGCAGTATCTCAGCGAACTACCATCAAAGAACTTGGAGCCTCTTTGGTCACAGATGAGCATGATGGTGCCGCCGACGCCAAACCCCACAGCGAAACCTCACATGTGGACATACAGAGAGGCCTTGCCTCATTTAGAGACAGCGGCCAGGTTGGTGCCAGAAGAGAAGGCTGAGCGACGAGTCTTGATGCTAGTAAACCCTAGCATGCGTGAGTATATCAATACCGTTAATGCACTCATTCGATTGACCTCTCTAGAATCACCATACACAACAGATACTATTTATGGAGGTCTTCAGATCGTCAATCCTGGCGAGACAGCGCCAGCACATAGACATCTTGCCTTCGCAGCTCGCTTCATTATTGATGGTGAAGGTTTCACGGCGGTTGAGGGCAAGAAGATGCCCCTCATCAGAGGCGATGTTGTCATCACACCGATCTGGCACTGGCATGACCACGGCAATGAGAGTGATAAGCCAGTCATCTGGTTGGATATGCTGAACCTGCCTCTATTCCGCTTTGCTCCAGTTCACTTTGCTGAGGGCTACTCTGACCCACGCTATCCTAGCGAGTGAGTATCTTTTTCTACCCTGCACGACAAAGATGCTCTTGCTAACGCTGTCAGACATTGCGACCCTTGCGAGTTCCGTTTCCCATGGGCTCCTGTTGAGACAAAACTGAACACTGACAAAAGCGACTACTCCATCTATCACTATAAGCTCTCAAACGGAAAGCATTTATCAACATTCCTCGGGGTTCAAGCCGAGAGACTGAGCCCTAGTACCACAGTGGAGTCGCAAGAAAGTCAGTCCTATCTTTATCATTGCTATGAAGGAAAAGGCCGCACTGAGCTTGTGACACCAACTGGGGAGATGATGACGTTCAGGTGGGAGGCACGCGATACTTTTGCTGTACCCTCGTGGTGTAATGTTAAGCATATTAATGAGTCTACCACGGAGCAAGCATATTTAGTGGCCTGTCACGACGGTCCATTCCTTGAATGCTTGGGTATTCAACGAAGAAAGTCGTAGTCTCAAATAGCCAATGTGTCGTATAATGGTATCCTTTTTGCCACGTCTATCATCAGCTAGCTTTAAGTTTAATACATGGTCAATATCATCCAGGGACTACTTTTGTTTCGAGATATTCACAGGTCTTATCTTAATCACGGCATAGAACTGTAAAACGAAGAGTAATGAGTTTAGCATGATACGAGACGTTTGTAAGGTAAAATTGTAGGTTTGACCAAGGTCAAGTTGCCATTGATTCTATTTGACATAGTCGACAGGTGCAAGAATGAAGGTCCTCGTCATAAGCACCCTGAATCTGAGACCCAGGTGAAAACTAGACTTAGCTGCCATCACTTACCAGGTCCCTGGGCACTGACTTTCTGTTGCTCAATGGTAATAAAGAAGATACTGGTTTTAGCATCGCCACCACCAGAGTTCTCTACAACGAAACCACCGCTCACCATATCCGGATCCCAGCTCTCATTTTCAAGATCGTCCTCGGAAACAGTCTCAATAGCCTCAGTGTAGTGGTGGTCCTCGGGATCCTTTCCAACAAGATCCTTGATAAAGTTCTTGGACTCGTTGTACAGGCTTTCCTCAAAAAGTTCCTCGTCGGGATAGTGCACAGCAGAGTAAAGATGGGCCTCAGCGCCTCCAACCTTGTCGTTGTGCTTGTTGTAGAAGTTGGTAATTTTCCCTTTGGCTGTCTCTAGGCTCCCCTTGTCAAGATTATAATGGGCGACAATGGCACCTTGCTTGGTTGCAAGGATGACACCGAAGCAGCCAGCGAAGGATGAGCTTCCAACAATGTGATTCCCAGCGGCAGTGAAGTCTACAAACTTTGCATCATCTTGGTTGACGTATGTGTCAGCTTTCTTGCTTTCGTCGAGCTTGCCCTCGTAGGCTTCTAGCTCAGGAGTCTTGACTCTGGCGTAGATATAATGATCATCGCGAACAGCGAGTCTTGGGGCATTAGCTTCATTGAGATTTGGCTATAGGTAAAGGACTCACTGATTGGTGTAAGGTGCAGCGATGCAGAGCTGAGAAGCAGCAAGGAGGAAGAACAACGAGGCCAACAGCTTAGCCCAGCCATTCTGGAAACTCTTGGAGCCCAACATGATGATGAACTGGATAGTTATAAAAGAGTGATGATTTAAAGGAGTGTATAAAACGAAAGACGTTTGAAGAAGATTGTGTTGCTTGATGCAATGCAATGAGTGATGTAGGACAACTTCAGAGCCTCTGTGCTTCATATATGCTGAATAGAGGAAGGATATCAGCGTAAGCTGACAACAGTGATGTAACACTGGCATATTCGAGTCTCAATCGTCAAGTCTTGAATCAGGACGAAATTACAGTACACGAGTTCCATAGAAAGGATCGAGAAAAAGCGGGTTCGTTCTTCATTCTTGGTATGATCTGTCTGTGCGCGATGGGACTTGGAAGGCGGGACGAAGTTGAGATCGTCAGCCAAGACATGAAAACTCCGAAAATCCTAGCCTTTCCGCCTCCCCCGTCAACTTGTCGGCGGATAACTATAGACGAGAAGTTCTGAAAGACGATGCAAGGTAGCTGATTAGGGTTCCAACCTTACATATGTCCAGTCCACTACTGATTGATCCTAAAACTGGATCAAAGTTGCATTCTTCCATTGTACATCATGGATATCGATTGAGAAAACAATCTTTTGTTGGCTCAAGGTATCATTCGGCGCTTATTGATGCTCATCATAATCTCGTACTCTTACATAGCCTCCAACATTCGCGATATCGAGAGCTTTGCCATGAAAGGGGTGGTTAGATTGCGATCCATAGATAAGCGTGAAGGATTTGCTTGATATGACAGTCAGCCACCATTTCAAGGCTGAGAATGTCACGGCCCCGAAGGATCGAGCGTTGTAACATGTTTGGCCCAGTAGGGCGCTCAGCTATGGAGATCTTTCATGAATGGAGCACATGTTGGTCAAAGGGCCCAACTTTCAATGTGCCACTACCCACTTGTTCGGTTTGACTGATATCTTATAGGCCATTTATACGAACGTAGGCCGAACGGCTACAACAGCGATTGATGGGATGACGTGTAACAACACCCTTAAGACTAAGCATGTTTATTGACTATCGCTTTATTTTGGTAGAAGTCGATGATGAACAAACCTGAGCGATGATGGTCCTGTGTGGAAGGCTAAGCCAACTTGGCTATTTTGATTGAACTACTGCTTCAATATGGAAGATGCAATTAACGCCGAACCTTTGATGCTTTGCTTTTTCTGTTAATCGTGTGCTCCATCTTGTACTAAGCAATCTGAGGCCGAAGAAGTGATAGGCGACTTTTTCGGTACTGTCCTCACGGAGCAAGAAAAGCTGAGGCTTGAGAGAGGATGCTAAAATAAACCCAGTAAAGACTCTCCCAAACTTAGACCAAATTACCAAAGCCTTTTCATCACTTAGGATAGAAGTCGCAAGCTTTCTTGCCTCCCCTGACTGTGTTGAATTTTTGACATTGACGAACGTAAATGGAAATGCCCGAACCAGGGCACAGTCAGAAAAAGCGATTCAGGTCGAGCAGAAGAAATAGATTGGAACTGGAGATTCATCAATCATGCGCATCCTTCAGTGGTCTTTACAAGGCTGTCCAACATCATCAATGCAACCTCACAAGTTCAGCTCCGCATCGAAAAGGAAGCGATCCACAGGGGTAAGCGAGGATCCAAGAAACATTGATCAGACGGAAAAAGGAACCCGACGAGATGTGGCTAGCAACGGCACGGGCCGATATCATAACATGGCAATTAACCTACAATGTAACTAGGATTCCATCCTTCTGAACCGTTTCAGTTACATGTCCCCTCTGTGGGACTAGGAAGATTAGGTTGGCCACAGCGCCTTGTCATCCTGGATGAGCTACAAGTCGTGAAACTCTCGGTAAGATGTAAGCTTGAGTTAGTATCTGGGTTATATACCTGTCTGTTGTGTCTGCAGTCTTTCGCATAGGCGTAGCCCGACATACTCATACTGAGTTCTTTCATTCGTTATACCTCAACTAAGTCGTTCTTTTCATTTTGAGACCCAGACAATCACTCGTTATGCGTCTGGTCGGTCTTGTCGTAGCCCTCGCCGCATTGGCGGAGGCGCAACTCCCAGAAACTCCTGGAGCCAATGGTGAATCTACCACCACGACTCTTCACCCTCTTCCCTTTGAGACTACTTCATCTGATATTCCTGTCTTCGATATGAAGACTTCTTCAGATGTTGCATTTCCAGAGACCAGCACAGGCGTACCGATTCCTGACATTGCATCTACTTCAACCGATGTATTGCCTGAGCTGACTGAGTCCGGGAGCACCGACATTGCGGTTGGAGGTACTTCTACTGCCAATGGCGAGTCACCTCTTGACTCGAAATCCTCAGGTACATTGAATAGCCTACTACTTGAACAGCCCACTACTGGGACGGGACTGCCCACTGGTCCTGAGACAACGGCTCAAGAGCCTCCAGCCATCGACACTACAACATCACCGGGGCTCCCCGTAGCAGAGACAACTGATCAGACAACTGCTGTAGACACAACCACCCAACAGCCTCCTGCTCAGGACTCCACAACTGAGCAACTGGCACCTCAAGATACCACTTCTCAACCTTTCGTTGGAGAGGAGACCACCAGTACTCAGGCTCCTATTGTCGTCGCCACTTCCTCAGAACAGCCTGTTGATGAGGTGCCATCAACGACTGAGAAGCCTGAGGACCCCAAGGCTACTACTACAAAGCAGGAGGAAGCTGAGCCTACTAGTAGGGACGAGGAGTCCGTTCCCAAGTCCGAAGACTCAGACAATGAGGACCCCAAGACCAAAGATGAGACTGACCCTGAGCCCACCACCAAGCAAGACGAGGCTCCTATTACAGTTCCTCCTGCTGCTGTCACCGCTGAGACTCAGGAGACTATCTCTGGTGTCAGCGACAACACTCTGCACAGCACCAAGGATAGCGATGGTAATGATGTTGTTGTCCCTGTTCTCTTTGGTCCCTCCTGCTTGATCTTTTGCGAGCATGCTGGCAAAGACAACGGTCCTGGCGGTATTGTTCTTTGGGGTATTGGTAAGTCCACCAACCTTTTCCCCTCAGGTTTGTACTAACACGAGACTTAGGGCCTGCACCTGGAAGCTACATCCTTCCCCCTCTCCCTGGCATTACTCCTGCTCCATCGGCTGTCGTCATCGAGGGAGGTGTCCCAACGCCAGTTGGAACTCAGACACCCGAGGATCCTGATGATCAGGAAGATGATGACGATGACGATGACGATGACAAGAGTACTGCTGAGGAAGAGACCAAGACTGAAGCTAAGTCAACTGCCGAGTCTACCGCACCTTCCACTACTGAGGCTAGCACCACTGAACTGCCTCAGCTCTCGATGGGTGTTGAGACAGTCGTAGTGAACGTTGATGCTACTCCTACCACTGGCGCCACTTCCAGTGAAGCCACGACGGAGGCCACCAGCACTGAAGCATCTACCGAGACTACTGAGCTTCCTCAATTGTCTATGGGTGTGGACACGGTAGTTGTAGACGTTGACGCGACTCCAACAACTGGAGCAACCACTGAGGCTTCTGCTACAACTACTGAGACCACCGAGGCTACTACTCAGACGACTGAGCTTCCTCAGCTGAGCATGGGAGTCGATACAGTCGTTGTGGATGTTGATGCTACCTCTACTACAGGAGGCACCACTGAGACCTCGGCTGAGTCTGCCACTACTGAAGAGTCGAACACTGAGGCTTCTGAGACCACGAAAACTCAGGAAACCACTACTACTGAGATGACTTCAACAGAAGCCACAACTCCTGAGTCTACAACAGCAGGACCTACATCTACTGAGGCCTCTGTGCAGTCTACTACTTTCGCTACCTCTACCACTACTAAGGAGCCTAAACGCGAGTATCCTTGCATAATTCACGCCAATCCTGGCATCGACCCTTACTGCGCCTGTGAGACTACAGTCAGTGGCAAGGGATTCTATGTTTCCACTGATTTGATCTCGTCGTCTTGCGCCGACTACACGACCTTCCCATCCTCCATCGCGACTGATGCTTTTGAGCCCAAGGTCACTGAGAAGCCTGATCCTGAACCTTTCGTCAAGACCGACGATGGTACAGTGGTTTCTTACCCCGACCGCACAGTCAAAGTTGGAAACTACCCTGGTGGAAAGTATACTTACACGCAGGGTGTCGGAGACGGCGTCACGCTCGAGACTCCTTTACCCACGCAGACCGATGCGAACAACAAGGGGTCTAGCCAGTGCGGCAGCATTGATGATGCGTGTGACCGTGCTTTGAACGATGGTTTTGATGACGAGACGACGTACACGGACTATGTATCGCGGTATGCTAGGGTCAAGAGCGGTATGATCATGCTCGCGTCGTTTGGCCAAGCTGGTTGCACGGTGCAGTTCAAGTGCGATGACTATGGTCTCGGAATGAAGGGCAAGGATATCAAGGATGCGTAAGTGAACCCTTGCATGGCCGATGATGAGTTTATGCTAACTATTTTGCAGTGTTCGGCACATGAAGGATAACGATGGAGTGAGCAAATGTGGAACAGCTTACCTGTCCAACACGTGTCAGATCACACTGAATTACTGTACCAACTGTCACCATGACGGTTGATCAACTGTAACTCTGGCACCGTGGAAATGGCGGCTTTATGTTAGCCGTTTTTATAAAGATTCGTTGCCGCGTTAGATAACTCACCAAACTGAAGCGTTAGCGCGTTGCCTGATGCCAAAACCAATTACGGCAAATGCATGTCTTGTTTTCACGTGATAAGAGCTTTGTTGATACACCAATAAGTACTACGCAGTGGCTGATGTACCTACTAACTTAAGGGATACGGATGGGCTTTCTGTTTTCCAGTTCCAGTGGGGTAAGGTACCGTCATTGTGAAACCTGGAATTCAAAACTTCTCGATGACATACACCAATTGCACGATAGTTACAGCCTCCGTCTTCATTCCTTGTGTCACAATGCGTTCCGACTATGATATCAGTAACCTTAGGTACGGTGCCCAAACGGCGGCCGAATTCGACTTTTATCAGGGCGAGCCTGAGCCCCGCCTTGAGCCCCTGCTTCTAGACACTCGGCCTCTTGCGTCCAACAGCCGCGACACTTACCCCTTCTGGCCCATCGACCGTAGAAAACTGCAAGCTCATCTGCAAAGTCTGAAGAACCTCATGATGCTGGTATCAAGGGGAGATACATATACTCCGAGGGTGAACGAAGATCCTGGGCATATCCATTACTACGGACAGGCTTATGCGAACGCAGAAGATTTCCAGACGGCCAAGGATCACCCGGAGCTCGCTCCCTTCGTGGAGAAGGGTCGAAGCGATTCGAGGATAGCGTGGTCGCACGCATATTTGTATCGCATGCTTGAGTATGCAAGGGGTTACCGAGCAGTGTTGCCAAAGTTCGAATGGATCCTTTGTGGGCAATGTCCGATGAAATTTGTCGAGGAAGCGCAGGGGGTTGTCCAGCCCCATCCCATCAGTAAAGAGAGGGACGAATGCAAATCATTCATTGGAAGGGTTTTTGGTCTTGCTTCTGAGGTTGAAATAGCAGATATAAGGGATTAAGGCAGGGTACATGTTCGGGTTTAAGAGCCTGTTGTGGGATGTTGATTCTCGATACATGTTGTCGTGGTTGCTCATCGAATGGCCCTGGTTTCCGGTGTCTGTTACAAAGGTTTCAATATCGGTATGGAATCATTCTTTTTTGGTTGGGTTTTCAAAGATTCATCTCTTGTGAACGGACGGACAAAATGTATTTGAGCTACAATGTAGTTGACTGCCATCTATAAGCTTTTATAGTTCAGCTATGAGTCAGACAAGATGCCAATTGACTTTTCACATTCTAGCTTTCGATTTTTGGAAAATGGACATGCTCACTACTGATTGCAAAGGTGGCTAGCTTAGACTCAACGTGCCTCTATTCGTACATAACCATCCTATGGAGGTATTTGCGTGAACCAGCCAAGAATTTGAGGTGCAGAAATACGGATCTGTATCATCTTGTCGTCACTCTTTGTACCGTACCCAGCTCCCTGATTCCCATCCGTGCCACTCTTGAAAGCTCGAAATGCTAGCAAGCTACCACCTGATGATAGACAGTCGTCGATGTCCTGGACCTCACTCCCCTGCAAGGTCGTATGAGAGGTTAGGGTAATGCACATATCCTGGACAACAAGGAAGCCAGTAGTCCAGGCCGGTAACTGACACTCAGTGGTATCGATTATCGAGCCGCTAGCGAATAGTTTGCGGATATCCTCAGCGTTACCTGCTGAGATATTTGCTGTAGGGTCGGTGCTTTTGCCGAGCACCTGGGCCTTGAACCATGGTCTGTCGATAGCAACTTTTCTTGCGTTGAACACAACCTTGACTTCGGTGTTTTCAGTAGACAACGTGTTTTTCTGGCCGTTAAGGGAAGCTACTGATCCCAGATTCGCTAGAGGACAAGAGATTGGTTGCCCATGCCAGATTCGAAGACGAAGTACAGCTGAGTCTTGACTGGGTCTGTGTTGATTTCCGACTGTTAATGGTCAAGGCCTCCCAACCTGGAGTTGAATGATTGCCTTGGAAAGCATTGGGAGATTCCTCGTAGTTCTGACGGCCAGTTTCTCGAAGCATGTTTTGATATCTCTCAATTTCCACAGTAAACGACGCAATCTGATCATTAATGCCAGCAAGTTCAACGCCCTTATCACGGGGGGTGGCCTGTAAGACCTCCAACTGAGCCCGGTTAAGTGCTTCGGCAGCCTTGGCAAGGTCGTTGGAATTTTGGACATGTTTCATTTGCAGTTCAAGCAGGAATGTCCACTGTTCATCGCTCAGGGACCCTTCCTGGTACTTCTGGAGCAATGGACTGAGTTTGATCTTGTTCGTGTCGTTTAGTCCTCTTCTAACTGCAATATCGTCCTGTTCCGTTGAGCAAGCTTGAGAAAAGTACATTTTTATGCACTGGATGGCTGGATCAGTAAAGCGCTTGGCCATTTCCGCTTCTATGGCGTCAATAGCGGCTCTTGCATCATCTGCAGCCTTTTGCAACGGCTTGAGGTCACCCAGGGCGGCCATGAGAGCGTCCTTTCTTGCTTGAAGGAAGCTACGTCGGCTGATGGCGTCTTGCAGCTGACTATGAAAACCCCCAGTATTATCTTGCTGCGAAGGGTCCGAGAGCCTTTTAGCCCAGTCGCTAGGAACAAGATTAATAGGATAAATGTCTTCTGTGTCATCCATGTTGCGGTTTACGCAAGAACTCAAGTCCTCTCTGGCCTGCTGCAATGCTTCATTGGCTTGGTCGGGGTTGGCCTCTTCGTCGGCCGAGATGAGGCCGGAAAGCACCTGGTCGTATTTCTCTGAGAGTTTGTTCCCGTTCGGACCGCCAACAATGTTGGATAAGTCTAGCATACCATCTGTGAGACTGAACTCGGCTTCAGCTACGGAGCATGGCTTGGTTATCTGTGTGAAGTCCGAATCGCTTCCATCGTAGTGGAAGACGCTTCTGTCCAGAAGCAGAGTGGGGACCTGGATCTGGAAGAGAGTCTTATCTTGAGGATCGAACCTTTTACGAAGCGTATCATAGATATTGGCCAAGAGAGGGTCTGCCCGGGAGTTCATGGTTCCCGAAAAGTATATGCAACGGGTCTCTGTTGTAGAAATTATCAAGAGAACCTGACCTCGGGTTTGAAGTCGATCTGTGAAGGGTAGCGAGAGCTGACTGAAGCAGGGGTTGTTGAAGCTAACTCCAGTGGCTGAGGCATGGCTGTGGTCTGGCCAAGGGTGGATTTCTTGACGAGACCCCGGAGTACCCACGTTCGTTTTAACAGTCGACTACAGAGCCGGCAGCAAGAGAGCAATGTGATGTGGGACTTCGGTTCTCAACAATCTAGCATCGTATTATTGATCAGTAATTACAATGGTTTCCGCGGTTGCAAAGTCAAAACCCCAGGACTGAGCTCCGTACTGCACAGCCCCCTCGCGCTAGCAAGCCGAAATCACCGTAAATAGTTACTGTGGTTACTTTTTGGCCTGGCTTTATGCCTTTTTCAGCTAGGCCAAATTTCCAGGTCCATGACACAAGGATACAGCGGCTAATAAACAGCGAGCACTAAGCACTGACCGTGAAAAGGTTATCACAGGAGAGGCCTATTCATTAAAGCAAAACCACTCAACAATCGACACTATCTGGAATCAGGATGCGAAATATACGATAACCCATAACTGCAATCAACCCATTTCTAGATGATACATCTACCATACTAGGATCTTGGTCCCCTGTGTGCAGGGTAATGTTAGGCAGCTGTGATTCAAGCGTAACTTGTGTTTCTCCATATGCATGTTGGTTCTCGTTGTCACACGAAACCCTTGTTTGGCAGAACCAACAGAAACATACCCCTGCATTAACTGAAACTTTGCAGTGGTGTGATTGCTGCAGATAGCAAATTAGATTGATGTTGAAGCGCGCGTTCCCCCCCTGTTGGACCATTCCAAACTTAGGGCTTTCCTTAGGATCAGTACATAAAGGAGGTTTGAGTGAATGTCAGGTTTGCATTGGTATGAAGAAACACAAACTTTTAATATCTGCATACTTAACAATTACATTCTTTGACCTTTACAATGGATGTTTCTCTAGACACCAACATTCTCGAACAGCTCAACACCAGTGAGACCAAAGCCCTCCATGATATAAGCGACAGTCTGAGTGCTTGCGGCGTCGGTCGTATCGTCAATCTTCCGCAAATCATCGTCGTTGGCGATCAATCCGCTGGCAAGTCGTCCGTTCTTGAGGCTATTTCCCATGTTCGCTTTCCGGTCCAAGGAAATCTTTGCACAAGGTTTGCGATTGAGCTCATTTTCAGGCGAGCTGACGAGACTCGCATTGATGTCAGCGTCAGATTTGAAGACAGATCGAAACCAGCAAAGAGATTCCAGAGGGCTGGATTTCGTGAGGATGACTTGGGCGACATCATCACGGAAGCCAAAGAGTGCATGGGCTTTGGCAAGGCCGGGATGGAGTTCTCCAAGGACGTGCTCCGTCTAGAAATCGAAGGGCCTAAGATGTACCCACTGAGTCTCGTTGACCTTCCAGGATTCTTCCAAGTTGCTACAGAAAACCAGTCATTCGATGGTAAAGAAACGGTCGACCAGCTTGTTGAGAGCTACATGCGACAGAAGAACAGCATTATTTTGGTGGTTATCACTGCGAATAACAACCTTGCCAATCATTTAGCCCTCCAGAAAGCTAAGGACATCGATCCGGAACGCCGAAGAACCATTGGTGTAATCACGAAGCCTGATCTGACTCGCCCGGGCTACGATGCTGAGAAGGAATACATCAAGCTGGCCAAGAACCAGGAAGCCGCGCACAAGTTGCAGCTCGGGTGGCATGTCTTGCGCAATAGGGCTGAAGATGAGAATAGCTTAGAGGGTCGAGACCAGGTCGAAGACACGTTCTTCAAAAAGGGTGCTTGGGCGACTATTCCCTCCGAGAATCGTGGCATTGTGAGTTTGCGAAAGAAGCTCAGCCACGTGCTCTACAGTCACATTCGCAACAGTCTGCCTGGAGTAATTACAGACATCGAAACGACGCTTAGAGAGCGACAAGAGGAACTTGATCGTCTTGGAAAATCTCGATCCACTCAAGAGGACCTCAGGTCCTTTCTGCTTGGCATTGCCAGTGACTTTCAGCGACTCGCCAGGGATGGCATATACGGCCGATACAATGACGAATTCTTTGGTGGTTTACAGGACGATGACCGAAAGTTGCGAGCACAACTGCGGAACTTCAGTCGAGCTTTTGACCACATCCTTCAAACTAAGGGCTCGACTCATGTCACCGTCTCAGATGATGACAGTGATTCCGATGATGGCGAAATTCCCGTGTACCTCGAAGAGTTTCTAGAGCGTTACCCCTACAACCCTCCACAGCCGCAGAAGATCACGAGAAGCGAGCTTGCTGAGCAACTTGAGAAACAAGCCGCTGCTAACCAAGGGTTGGAGTTTCCAGGAACCCCTAACAAGGATCTTGCCATGCAGCTCTTCAAACAACAAGCCGCACCGTGGAGAGGTATTGCAGAGTCACATGTAAAGTTGGTAACGACAGTTGCAAAGGCTTTTGTTGATCAAGTCTTTGAGTACGTTGTTGGGTCTCCACGGACAAATCGAACTACCGAGGCAATCCTGTCAACCTGCGTCGACCCATTCTTTGATGAAAAGGAAAAGGAGCTTCAGAAGATCGACGAGCTACTAAGGCCCTATGTCCAAGGTTACGCACTTCCTCTTGACTTGTTGTTCTATGACATGATGTCGAAAACCTCAGATGAAAAGCTAGAGAGACGTATCTCTGCTGTTCTGCAAGACAAGTATCCCCACCTGCTTGAGAGTAACACAGCAAAGACAGGAGATGGGAGTAAGAAGGTTGACTCTAAAGCGATTGCTCAAGAAATCAGCGAGGAAGATGAGCTCGAAGATAGTGAGTTTGGAATCAACAAAGTCATAGACACGATGTTGACATATTATACGGTAAGACAACACCAGACCACATAACCCGCGATACTAACTTTTGAAGATGTCTCTGCGCACCTTCACCGACAATGTCATAAACTTGGCGGTTGAAAGCTGCCTTGTGTATGATATACCAGACATCCTTACCCCTACGAAGGTAGATCGAATGAGTAAGGAAAGGCTCGAAGAGTTGGCCGGTGAATCGGACGATACATCGTCTCGAAGAAAGAGCCTACAAGAGGAGGTCGAGATCCTCAGACAGGGTTTGGCCCAATGCCGGCGATACAAGCCAAGAGCAGTAACACGTAGGTGGCACGACTCGGAACCTGAATTGCTATGATACTAACGGACAAGCGTTACCTTCTACGGCAAACGAGCCTCAAGGTAGCGCCTCGACTACATCTAAGGTGGCTCCTATGGAGAGCGGCAAGAAGACGAGTCCACCAAGTGTTATCAACCCTCCTAAAGCTCAATTTAATGGCTGGACGACAATCCCTGACTTGCCCAAAGCTAAGAGCCCCTTCAAGTCTGAGAATTTCTTCAATTTCTCGAATGCTCCAGTGAAACCATCAAGCCCAGCGCCATCAGCGACAAAGACTGCCGTAACCTTCGGAAGCGGCTCTGGGCTCTTTGACTCTGGGCCCGCGCTTTCATATCAGCCGGCCTCTTTTCAGTGGAACGGTTCCGCCGACACCAAGAAGTAGGCTGTTCAACGATTCTAGTAATATCCCAAGATTGTATCTGTGAGTGAAACAGTGCACCACGAGAATGAGGGCGGAGTGCGGGTGCATTGAGCGGGATTGAGATCCTCGGATGATTCCACAGCACTAGAGTCATGGCTTAGTTCAAACAATATCACGATCCTTTGTCATTCTGTATCTTGCATCTCTCAATCTGAATGATCTTGAACTTGTCAAGTCTTCTTCTCCCGACGAAGCTCGGCATCTCTCGGCAATAAGGCAAACCCACATCGTAAGCTCCAGGCCCCGTCCGTATAGACTGGAAGCAGAAACAACTCCGGCCAACGGATGGGGCGCTGGCGCAACTGGTAGCGCGTCAGATTCCAGTTAATTTCGAGGTTCCCTTGAAAATATGCTTGATTCCTGAAGGTTATCCGTTCGAGTCGGGTGTGCCTCATACTTTTTGTTTTGTTTCATGTTTGTGAAAGCGTTGGTCATTCTGTAGTGGTGCTTGTTCACTTGTGGATGCGCGATTTTCTCCCAAAACAGATAATCATTCATTAACGACCGTCCAGTGATATTTAATACGTAGTAAAATGGCATTTCCATTGATACACATGTTCATCTACTATATTCCCTGGTATGTCCGCTGTCCTTGGTCTGACCATAACGGCGACGATGGAGTAATCTTGGTTATCCCCTCTTTAGCCGCAGCGATCTCCGCTTCATCCACCGACTTCCCCTCCAGCCGCTCATGCATCGCATTGATGAGGAATAGGTCATCCTTGATTTCGGGCCAGTCAATAGAGTTCAGAACGCATGGCTGCCCTTTACTGGGACTGATTTTGCGCTCAAACCTATCGCGATAGATATTGTAGTGCGCCATTGCATCCCACGGATCCCAGCGCCACCGGTTCTGTGGTGTCGCTAGGATAGGAAACGGGTTATCATGACTCTCACTTTCGTCAAGAAGGAACTGAATCATTTTTTCGCATTGCTGGTCTGTCGGAGGGTATATGGTTCGTGGTCCTTTGCTGCGGCAACCGTGGAAGTATAGTTGTCGACTCTGCGGTTTGATTAATAGAATATCACTTCTAACCGGCAATATTGCTTACCTCGATACCATCCTCACCTCTATCAAACACAATGACGCCACCGAATATTCTGGCTTCTGCCCAGTATCCCACACTATCTGCAGACCCATTCGGATATTGGTCAACTGCAATATAAGGTCCATGCGTAAAAGCCGTTGGATCCTGGAATGAATCCCATTTGTTCATATCTCTGGGAGAATCTCTCCAGGCATCGTAGATTTTATGTTTCTCAACAACTTCATCAAGCCGGAAAATCTCAACCGCAAACCTATGACAGCTCACGGCAAGAAGCTCAATAAGCCGTAAATAGAATTCCTTAGACTGAGGTGCCGATTTCCTGAAGGCTTCAACTAACTTCAAGCATGTCAGTCACAGTTTTGCCAGGAATAATCAAACATTGCCTACAGTAGTGTCAAACAACAGTGACGAGATATCAAGATTTGATCGAAATTCGCACACTCTGTCCGGAGCGCCATCCGAAAGTTCCTCGTGTTCAAGGGCAGGATGACCATCTTGCGTGTATTGGAAAGACAAATACGAGGCATTAATTGGCAAGCCATCAAACACTTCTGCATATATTTTCTCTGCTATATCAGTTTCCAGTATACGTCTTAGAGCACGCTCGAATGCACTGAGATGTTGGATATCTAGGTCTTTCAGGCTGCTACTCCCGCATTGATTTTGGAACTCCATAGAAGTGGCCAGAAAGCAGAAAAATGAGTACAGATCAAAGTTGATGAAAAAGGCCACACCAAAAAGAGCTGCAGAGGTTAACGAATCCCTTAGTGTCAGGCAGTATGAGATGGTGCAAAGTGAAAAGCCGATGCTGCTTCCTCATGCTGCCTAACGGTCTAGCGGCTACACCGCCTGCACGTGAAAATGCCGATATCCAATGTTGCCCCTCGGAGTCTTCCAACGAGATACCCTCAAGGGCGGGGGATAGAGCTCGGCAACTGGAAGCATTGCCACCTACAGCCTCAAAGCAAGTTCCTTCGAAACATCAAATGCGACCTCAGTATTGGGTGCACTTTCATCGATATGGGTGAGACCCCAAAGCAATATAAGTTTACTCCAGAATGCGGTGTTGTCATCACTACAACTATTTGTTTGCCTGAAGTCTATTCGTGTGCCATCGAATCCTCCTATGTAATCCTCCTAGGAACGTCTTACTGGTTCTGTTTCAATGAAATGACGATGCTTTTCCAAGCTCATTCTCAGCCCTTATCTACTTCTTCTTCTTGGGCTTCGTCTTATCCACAACATCCACCCACTTTGCATCAATACCCCTACTCGCCAAAATATCCTTGGCGAGAATCTTCCTCTGATCACCCTGAACAACAACTTCCATTGATCCAGGCTTCGCACCAGCAACTTGGCCTACGCTCGCAGAGCCTGCACACTTCTTCTGTAACTCTGGTGCAAGGACCTGAGGGTCGATGAAGAAAGGCTCCAGATTGGAAATCTTGGTAACGACTTTTGTACCGGTTCGCTTCTCAATTGTTATCAGGATCCGAGGCGGTAATCCAGACTTTGGCTTTTGGTCGGGCGAGGGAGCGCCGTGTGAGATAATGTGGAAGGGTTGGCAGAGATGGGTATCCTCAATTACTCGCTTTTGGAGAGTGCTTCGAGGGATTCTTCCTGCGGCAAGAAAGCTGACGTCTTCATCCGATGGTTTGTTACCCAGGATTTCGTTGGCGAGAAACGGGTTGAGTTTGACGCTGGAGTTCCCTTGGCCGCCTAATTCGGGATGTTGGTCGATGTACGACTTGATAGCTGCTGAGATCTCCTGCGAGGTGTAGAACTCCGTCTTGGAGGGGACAAGTGTCGGTACGAGCTTTGAAGATACGCGATAGACCATCTGGATATTGACCTTCTGCCCTGAAGATGAGCCCGACCCTGGGCCTTGCCCTGCATCTGACGTTGAAGCATCTCCACCGGTAGCCTTCGGTGTCGGCAATCGATACGGCCGGAAACCCAGTACCCGCCGATCATCAAAGTCAATGTCCAGAATGACGGTCTCTCCCCCATTTCTGTCCTTGGACTTTACGATCTGTTCTTTGTCAAGATGCTTGATGAACTTTTTGGCGTTCTTCCATGACGTCTTCTTGATGTTGTAGTACTTTGGGTTTTGGTATCGAAGATTGGGCTGAACCATGTTTGCGATTATGAAAGACGGCTGAAGAGGGAATTGTAAACCAAAATGTGGAGGGGAGCCAGACTCTTTGGCTTTGTGGACTGCGAACAGGAAGGCTTGATGGAACGTGTCGTCGATTTCTTTGGTCGTCGGTTCGTGTTCCTCTTCGACCTCATCATCTTCTTGGGCCTCATCGACTTGTGAGTCTTGAGCAGCCGGTGTCGACTCTGTTGGTTGAGTCTCTTCCTCCAACGACAGTTTGTTAGCTTGAGTAGCCAGCCCTGCTGCCAGTCCTTCCCATCCCTCCAAGCTTGAAGGCGGGTCGATTCCACCACTGCCAAGTTGCTTCCAACTCCAGCACTCATCACCAACCCAGTGAAGGGCCTTGATAGCCGCGCCTTTCTGCCCGCGCACGTCATCAGGCAGGTTTCGCACATCTATTTGACATGTTCCAATCCAGACAGGTACTGTATCGTTCTGCATCCCCGCGACAGCCACAACAGCGCCAGTGCTTGCACGTGTATCCCAGCTGGTGCCTCTGGCTTTTACCAGCCCAGGAACCATCAAGTCGGCACCATGCTTCAACTTCTCCTCAACCACAAAATCGGGCGTATGTAGAAGTGGAATGAGATTAGGGTTGCGCCACAAAGTGTACACTGTTGGTATCAATCGGGGGTTCTTCCCAGTCTGGAACCAGAGGACCCTTTCATCTTGATCTGGATGTGCACCTATGTACACAGTTCCTTGCTCAGTTGGTGTGATGAAACGAGCTGAAGAAGTCGACTCTGGCAGAAGTGAGTTACGCAGTGCCGTTTGTGACTGTGTCCCTGATGACGCATCGTCGCCAGACTCTGGGATTGAGACTTGATAATCGCGGATGATTTGATCGGCGAGCTTCCGCCGATCTGAGGAGCGCAAAGGCGCGAGGTTTCTGATGTCGGGTTTTCGCTTGAACATATTGACGAGATGTTGCTCGGTCTCGGAGAGTGGTGATTATTGGAATAAGTTCGTGATTGATCTTCGAGGTGAGTGAGGCAGTTGAATATTTTAGTAGAGCGGGGCGGGGCAGAAGACAAAATGGCTGAGTAATCATGAACATTCGTCATAAGCAATCGCCCCGCCATCAAATGTGAGGCCCTCATGAGTCACTCACTGAAATGATTCAATTCGACTCATGTTACACAGATCTAGGCCACCTATTGCCTGCATTGACTTTCGCGAATCCTCTGAAACGATTGATTCTTCTAACTTTTGCTGTTTTGACTGCGGCATTTGAGTTTGGCATTGAATGTTCACCCTTCATACTCAGTCATTGTTTGATTTGACTGCTACCCTTGTGTCAATCGAGAAGATGGTGCTTTGAGAGAAATTACAAAATTCAATCCTGAAGTCTGTCCGCTTCTTTCAGAAATCCCGCTTTTCCGACTTTGAATGGTCATTTCCTCAACGCTACGTGTTTAGTATCCGCAATCCCTGGCCCATTCCTCTAGGCAGCTATTTGAGAACTCATATAAGCCTCTTACATCGTGAGTCATGTTTCGGCAGCCTGAAGCCATTTCTTTGCTATAATAATGAGAAATATAATCACTTACGCCCGCGAATTCCTCGCCTCAATTGGTCTCCTGAGATCATCCTCAGGCACGTCCATCGCAAGCTTATTTAGTACCCTTCCAGGCCATCGCCGCATCCTCCTTAGCGGCCTTGACGATGCTGGTAAGTCTACTTTCTTGCGCTCTCATTTTGTGACCAATTAAAAAGATATATCTGCCGTCATAGGCCTGATTGGCCTGGTTGGCTATCAACTTGAAGTCTATAGATGCGGGAATGTCACTTTTCAAACCATTGATCTCGGTGATGGTAGGCCTGAGCCATACTGGAGAATAGAGAGGTCGTTCATGAAGCACTGTGATGCACTTGTATGGGTCGACGACTCGGATGATCACGACCGCCTCATAGAAGCAAGAGAAGAGCTTTTCAGAGGTATACGCCACCAAGATGGATTGCGCAATGGCATCCCCGTGTTGATTCTAGCAAATAAGCAAGATGAGAGCGTGTGTGGCTTGACCTCGTAACTAGACTTTGCGCTGAGATGTTCCACAGAACGCTCGTACAGCAGAGCAGATAAAATGATTTTATGTCGATGATTATTCGTCCACTTTAGTACATACGCCACATGTGAGTGACTCAAAAGACTAGTGCCGCATGAACTAACGATGCTGCAGGCAATCTTTGAATTGAGCATCAAGACTTGCGAGAGATTGTTCGAGGCTTTTGAATGGCTGAGCCACACTGTTGAAAGCAGGATAAAATATGGCACTGGCATCAGTGAAAAAGTTCCGCTCTACGGCAAAGAGGAAGAAGCGACTAGAATCATTATGGGAGGGCTACAGCCTAGTCAAAAGGAGGAGATCGGCCAGAATACAGGGCTGCAAGCTCATTAACTTTTGCCTTCATCATTGACTTATTTAACTTATGATAAGGATATAACTTCCTACCATTTTCATTACGTTACTTCTCCGATGCCGAAAAAGGGTAAGCTATTTTAATTCTTTATACTTCTATAGTTTAACACGATATTCTACAGTCCGGTCTTCTTCAAGTCTATAACGCTCAGGCTAACTTGGTTGGTGCTGCTGGGAGGTAACCACCCGCCTCCAATGATAGCCAAGAAGTTATCGTTCTCCTTGAACACCATAAGTCCACGAGTATACGCATTAGGCTGAGGAGTAGCAAACTCGACCCAAGAGTTCTCAGCACCGAGGTTCTTGTTGACAAAGATCTGAGACTGGCTTCCCGCACTGACGATGATACTTCCGTTGGCTCCTCCGACCGAACTCCAGACAACGGTAGGAGAGCTGACGGGGCGAGTGCCCTTGTTGCTAACCAGAGCATACTCCTTGGCAGCGAGGATGTTGAGAGGGTTGGAGGTAAGACGGTAGAAGATTCTGCAGCCTTGGGTACCGCAGGTCTCGTAGACAAAGATGTACTGGCCGTTGGGGAGGGGAGTGATTCCTGGCATACCGGGACGGGCGTTGTAATTGCTATCAGCAACATCGTTGACGAGGGAAGACCAGCTGACGAGATCAGTAGTGGTTTGGTGCGAGAGCTTCTGGCCGTGCTTGGGATCACGCTGATCAGCGTAGTAGCAAACGAGCTTGTCCTGGTAGACCCTGTTTTTAAGTTAGTACAGATTCTGTGAGGAGTTGATGAAGGGATCTTACATCATGTGAGGCTCCCAGACTGGTGTAAGACCGTTGTTGGGACGAGCTTCGCCGCCTGACGCGATGCTGCTAGCAAACCTCCAGGTCTTTCCACCATCAGTGCTAGCATAGACATCGATCTTGGTCTTGCTCAGATCCGTAGGAATGCTGTTTCCTGTGCAAAGGATAGTTCCCTTAGGATACTTTCCAATTGCCCTTGGAAGCTCATAAAGGTCTGGCTGGTATCTCAATCCCCAATTGTTAACTGTATCTTGAACCTTTCCGATCTGAGTCCACTTTACACCACCATCTGTGGAACGGTAGATGGGGAAGTAGACAAGTGGGGGCTCTGGGGAGTAGTTTTCCCAGGTTGCCAGCAAAGAGCCGTCAGAGAGCTGGATGGAGCGGGCGTAGAGAACGCGTGGGTCTGTCCAGCCAGCGTTGGAAGGAGGAGAGAATATGACGTTGTTGGAGAATGTTGAAGTAGGAACAGCACGCTTGGCGGGTGTAGGAGACTCTTGGTTTACAGTAGGAGCAGCGAGGACTGCAGAGAGACTCAACAGTCCTCCCCAGAGAAGAGATTGGAAGCGCATGATTGCTGTGATGTGCAGACGGGGATGCTACTGTCTCTTCTCTCGTTCCTAGCGATCCTCAGCACTTCTTATAGCAATTCACATCTTCACATTGTTGCCTCGGCCGCTCCCTCAGCTCATCACCCATAGTCTTGGCGATCAAGTTCGGGATATATACCGACCATGCAGGCCACGATGTCACGAAGTTTCTCTCCAGCGGCGGCATCTCAATGGCGCGGTAAATCTTGCATGGTGTCATGACCTCCTGTTCTGGGATAATAAGCCGTTGATCCCCCTGCTCGTCGCGGTTTGTGGGGTCCCCGCGTGAACATGTTTTTGTGCGGGGAACAAGTTGACAAGCCCTTGCTTGATTGGGTCGACGGAGAGGGTAGCTCCGAAAATGGTTTAGACCTTGGTTTGGCAGAGAGGAATACGGACTTTGGGGGTGATCTTTTGCCTGTTTGTGCCGTAGCTTCAGGTATATCAAGTTCGCGGAATGATACCGTGGAAATAGTGAAGTTAGTCTATTGGGTTAGCACCTGGCAGTCTTAATTGTAAGCTTAAAAGTTGATGCGCTCCAATCGTGAGGTCGCATGTCATCCCAACTGGGCTCGACCTTGGATACCAAACACGACATTGAGAAACTGCAATTGAACATAAAAGTAGCGCATGACAAAAGACAAAATACGTTTCTCAGTAAGCTAGAGTATCTATTACGACTGACTATTATGCGTAAGATGTACGGAGTACTGGGGAGAATTCCTCCTGTATTTAGATGATGTTGGGATGAAACTGCCTACCCGGCAGCATGGAGAAATGATACTTCAAGCAGCAATCAACATGCCACAAGCTCAATCACAGCTCAGGGCTCACTTACACGGACCGGCTGTAAAAGAAAAAAGAAGCTCATTTAACCTTTAGAGAGTTTATGATTACCAGATGGCAAAAATGCAAAAAGAAGCGGATAATAGTGGGAATGAACCACCTATCTTGGACGAACAGGGAATCGAACCCTGGACCACTCCCAGATTATTCGGATGAATTATGCTAAGGGAGTATTATACCACTAAACCATTCGCCCGCAACGACTTATGATTGGTTGATAGAGCTTCGACAAATATGCTTTATATAGCTGATCGTGGTCACTAGCAAGCTTTGGTTCTAATATCTTGCGTTCCCGAGAGCCCTGACTGCCATGTATGAGGAAAATGTAATCTTTAATTATTTGTCCTCTACTATCTACAGTCATTCAGTCTGTGATAACAGCCTCCTCAAACCTCATATCCCAGTATTCTTCATGATGGAGGATGGTTAAAAAAGATCGAACAGGCTGCGGTGTCTCAGTGTTGCCTGGCGTGCATCAAGTCTACCTGTATGGATAGGCAAAGCAGTCAAGCCACTTCAGCAGGGTCGATCCGACCAACAGCAGAATCACGATGAAGGGCCAAGTCCTGGCTCAGATCAGAGCTCGGGTAAGATGGAAGTCGGCATCCGTGTCCGTGAGCAAGCCATCCTTCGTGCATGTCGCTGCTGAGGCCAATAGGGCACGGATCATTCCCCAGTTTCCCACATGAGGTCCATGTTTAGCTCATGCAGGCGTCGTCTTGATAGCTAGAATTCTCCCCTCTTGCTGAAGATATGGTCAATGGTTCTGTTGGTCAACATACACCTTTCTATCTCAGGGAAATGATAAGCGCAGAATTGCGTATCAACTGCTTCTGTATCAACGGATACAGAGCATGTAGCTTGCGTAACCTGGAATAGCAATGCTATCGATGGAAGCTAGTAGGTCGTGCCGATTGTGTAGAATAAGGATGCTTCAGTGTGCACTCGTCAGTCTCTTGTTACTCCCTCTGTCAGTCTCAGTCGCGGAGATTCGGAAGATCGGCATCAATTGAGCCCCTGAGTGAGTAGCTATATTGCTCTCGAGGACTACTGGTGACTAAGTGTCAAGAATACAGGGTACGGGAACAGTTGCATCTTACCAGAGTAGCACAAGTTTGCGAAATCACGAGAGTTAGTACGGGTTTGCTCGCCAAGGTCTCACGCGCGAAACGTGTCGGCCACGTGGAAATTGGAACTAACAAGTAGCTAGGCCAGCTATCCAGGCAGAGACTGTCAGGGGTTCATGAGTCAGTGCCAATGAACAGTCTTATGAAGGATCTAGCAACTGCCGGTTTGTGACTTGTGTAGCTTGCATAATCAATGCAGATTATGAGTTGGTGGCGGCGTTACGGTTTCGTGTTCGCTGCCGTTTCATTGGTGGTGTTTGCGCTAGGCTGGGGAACACGCAGTTGGCATCTAGTTACCCGGGACTCATGATCATGCAATTCATGCGATCAAAGATAAACAGCCTGAGCCGCATTATCATGGGTTCATGGTGATCATCCATGATAAGATAGACTGTCGATGTTCGGGAATTTCAGGAGCCGCAAATGTGGCTTTGGGGAGATAACCAGATAAAGTGTGACTATCGCGACATTCTGGTAAATGCCATCTCAAAAGCCCAATGGGAGCCGTCACGGACTTTCGAGTTCCCACGTGGATGAATTCTCCTGAAAAAGATTACCAGGGGACTTTCAGCCCTGAGCACAGACGAGCGGAACCCAAACCCACTGCATCTCATCTCCCACCCACTCATCATTTGTGATAGTGACATTGTAGCACAAAATGGTGTATCGGGGTTGAGGCCGTTGTCCCGCCGTTCTACACTATTGAATAGGATATCTGGGGCATCCGCAGAGGATCGACATGCATTTGATTCAGAGGATGAAAGATCGTGAGCTCGACTCTGTAGTCTGAGCAAAAGTGCAAAATGAACCCGGACTGTTGGTTTCTGGAGCTAGTCCAAGGCCCCATTGTCTGTGGACATTTTTGCTGCTGAAGCTCATAAGCATAAGCGAGACGAAATACAGAAAGGTAACGATCGGCGACGATGCGTTTAGATGAAACGGGCAATGCAACCACCACTTCAAAAAGGTCAAGCCAAGGGTCTTTCTAGAAACAGTCGATTTCTTCGGCATCAACAAGCTTTGTTCCAATTCATGCATGCATCATGGAGAATCGGTCGAAGGGAGATCTCGGAATTCCCGCGAGCCATTCTCCCAGATTGACGAATCACCTTGATCCCCGTTGGCTCTTGAACCCAAGTGGAACCACTTTTTGGCGCCATGGAATCGTAATTTGCGTTATCTCGTTTAGCGCCTCCTTGAGCCTCAAAAAATCAAATGGTTCACTGAGTCGTTGGGCGAGGGGAGCGCATCATCTCACGGCCGAGTCGGTTGGCGCCACAGTAGATCTGGTCCGTTGATGTTCGGATCATGTCCATGTCCATATTTCCATGGGGGCTTGATCATGTCACGCAGCGGAACCGCAGGCGCAATTTGCGTCAAGGTCAGCCAGCGTCAGCCCAAGTGGGTGAGCGGAGCCGGCGGTGTCGCTTCAATGATGCATGTCGATCATCGGTGAAGATCACCAACAACAAACAATGCAATTGGGCAATTGACGAGGGCGTTTCAGCTAGAGAGAAAAAACGACATAGCAAAAGAGCAAGGCCGAATTGCCGGGTGGTTTTGTCCCATATTTAACCCAACTGTAAGGGTAACCTTTCCCGTGTCTCGAGAATTTTCCTAGATTGATGGAGCTGTTTTAGGCTCCAAAAAATGCATGATTGGTGGAAAAGATGCCCCCAAGCTCTAGACAGATGCTGCTAGACTGGACTTGTCCTAGAAGCAAACCTTGTTCCTTCGGTGAAAGGTCATGGCCACAAAGGTTGGTCCCTTGCAATGCAGAATCAAAGGTGAGCCGGCTGACATATGCTTGCAGTAAACAAAGCAATAACATGCGAGGCTGGGCTGTTTTGAGCTGAGTTATCAGGGCACACCAGAGAGGAGAGGAGAGGAGTGCTTGGCTTGGTGGTCACTGCTCCACGGACTAAAGGAAGCGCCCAGCCTCTGCTGCAAGATCATGCTAGCAACATCGTATCCACGTGCATTAATCAACAGCCTAATCTCCATCTAGATCTAGTCAGTCGCGTGGTCGGACGGCTCGCCATGTGGCTCTCCGCTTCCCACGAGGAAAAGACTCTGCACCCGCTCGCTCAAAGAGGAATCGTTCGACGGCCGCACGAGTAATGTAGGTCCCCTTCCCAATCCTTTATCATCTCCGGCTCCGCCATCGCATCGCACCGCACCGTCGCCCGGACCTGCTATCGCCCGCTCAGCTGTGCTGCTTCATTCATTCATTCATCCTTTTTCTGCTTCTTCAGGGCTGAAGTGATGCTTGACCTAGGAGGCTCTACTACTCTGCAGAGGCGAGCTTCAACGCAGGTACCCAGCATGTCAAAGGGAACAATTACACAGTCGTCGTCGCGATTGCTATGCGCGTCAAACGATGACCGACCGCAATCAAAGGTCGGTACTTGGCTCCGGACATAAGACCGGCTATAACAACAGCATTCTGCTTTTTTGTTCAACACCACTAACAAACTGCAAACAGGACCTCCAGGACCTCTTCTCCGCCCTCCTCGCCAGTCTTCTCCCTCTCATCCCTCATCGCGTCCGCTTTATCAAGATCGAACACACATTCCTCGCCGAAGATGCTATCCACAACCTCGGCAATCTCAAACTTACCCAGTCAAATCGTATGCCTGACCCTAGCAACCCATCGGGCACCGTTGTCTCCACCTCCACAACAACTTTCTCCATGAACAAGAACACAGCCCGAAATCTGTGTCAGCAATTCGTCGATGCCCGATATATCGAGTCTGCCGATGGAAAACCCGACCAGGTGTTTCAACAAAGAGGTGGAGTATGGAGACCAACGTCCAAGGGTATCATGATCTTTGACTGGTTCTGTCAATCAAATGGCCTTTACCAGGACCAGCTTAGCGAGCTGCACTGTCTCATCACAGGGCCTTTGTTGCATCTGGAACGAGATGTCAAGACCGACAAGTGCCATGTCGATCGAGCCACCACCGAGGTTGTCTTCTGTCGGTTGATCGGTGTTGACGGACGAGGCAAGAAGGGGCCTTACTCAGAGGGTGCAGTGGGTATCCGACTCCAACCAGAGCGTAAGGTGAACGGGAAGACATATCATGATACTTGCACTGGCCAAGTGATCGCTGAGTGGCTGCGAGACAACACGACATGCGCCGATCTTCGAGAAGCCGTCAACATCGCAACCCACTTCGTGCACTACAACCTCATCGAGTCAGTGACAACAGACATGGCCTACATGAATCAATTCGCCGCCTGCAAACTCTTCCAGCCTACTCCCATCGCCATCTATCAACTATCCCAACGTGGTCAAGACCTTGTCGAGACCAGCTCATCGAGTCGCTGCTCATCGCAAGGTAAGACAGACTCATCATCAGCAAAGGGCGGCGTCAACGAGAGCAACCGACACAAGCTTGAGAAGATCCTCCTCGACCCTACACTCCGATTGTTGTTCCGTGAGAACCTTCGAGAGACTTACTGTGAAGAGAGTCTTGCATTCTACGAGCAGGCTGATGAGATCATTCGGGACTCCAAGGCCATGCTTGAGACTATGCTGAAGGATAAGAAGGGCGACGATGCAGCAAACGAGCTTCTTTCTCAAGCGCATGTTGTCTTCAATACCTTCCTCGCACCTGGGTCACCGCGAGAGGTCAACGTCAACCACAAGATCCGATCAAGTCTTGCTCAACGGATGACCAAGGCCCAGGCACTCGATGCCACAGTAGCAGATACCTTGCAAGAAGTGACATCATTATTGGAGACGGCACAAGATGCTGTCTTCAAACTAATGGCGACCGTAAGTCATTCCTTTTACCCTCTGCAACATCATACTAATGGATTCCAGGATTCCGTGCCGAAGTTTCTCAACAACCCAGCAGCCGAAAGCCGACTTGTTCAGGCTGGCGTGCGATGATACCTTAATTTCCTTGGACATGTTCGATGTAATACAGCGAGCGAGCATAGCTTTACCAACCACATTACCATTATTCTAATGCTTTTATTTCCTTTGTCGCATAGCAATTGTACGATGGTTGGAAATGATTCCCCCCATAGATTAAGATAGACGGAGATTTTAGGTAGAGCTGACTGCATGTCATACTACAGGGACTTTTTGGGGGCCGTGTAACATGGCATGACGCATACTACATAAATTCAAATAAGGCTGTGAGCATCAATACAAGATTTTGAGCCCCCCTCCATTTTCAATCCTTTTCGTGACATCATCTGAATCTCCTTCGAAATGAAGTTATCGCAAAATCATTTGTCGCCTCACTTAAGGGCCCATCACAAAGCTGGGAGTTCGAATGCGCCTTCGGATCAGATTGACCTCCTGTCCCCATACGACTCTTTCAGGAACGGCAAGCCTGGGATCCCAGATCTCACTGCGGGGACGGCGAAGACAAACATCAAGTTCAGGTCTTCGACAACAGACAGAAGCTTCGCCCAAAAATGGGGTGCATATACTCTAAAACCGTGGAACATGTGTCTCTTGACCGTTCTTGGTACCGTGCTAGCATGTGGCCATCATCTCTTCTACCTAAGCCTTGACGGACAAGAAGCCACCAGCCAATCTCTCATGCTGCGATACGGTACAATAATCGCCTTTTGCGCTAAGGCAAGCCTAGGAACCGCTGTCGCTATGGCTTTTCAGCAGCGTGCATGGCTAATCGCCCGCCATAAGATGGCGCGTCTTGAAACAGTTGATGCGGTATTCACATCCAATAGCGACATCTTTTCCCTCTTGACATGGTCCTCTATCAAGAACTCTAAGATCGGAACCCTGCTAACTCTCTATTGTTGGATCACACCATTATTGGTGGTTCTCACAGCTGAGACACTGGCTGTCGTGGCCGGAGTCACGGAGGAGCTAGTGTCGTGTCCATCTGTCCTAACGCTAAACTTTGACAATGAGGCCAACTTTGATTGGCGTGAGAGACCAGTTGTGCATGGTCAGACACTCAAATCTGTGTCGCATTTCAACACTACTGGTTTAAACACGAAGCCCAAAGACTCCAACTCGACGCATTTTGACTATTTGAACGCGGCGAGTTCCATGTATACGTCTGTTGTGTCGAATAAGGCGGTCTTCATGCGTGAACCCTTGTGAGAGATGAGTCGGCAGAAGAGGTATGCTCCGACGGCTGGAACTGCACGTATGTTGTTGACTTCCTGGCACCTGCGTACAAATGTGAAGAGTTGGCTTCTGGTGTTGGTTCGAAGGTGAAGAAGCTTGGTGACGCTGAGGCGCCTTTCAAGACCTCGATTCTTGCGCTAGAAGGGTCATATACCTTCATTTCCATGGCGGCTAGGGAGAACTACACCACATATAGTTCGGCACGGCCCAAGTATTTAGGTGTCTTCAAGAATGAGCCCATCATATGGGTCGGCTATGCAACCGTCAAAGGCATAAACAAGCCACAACCAAGAAATAAGGAGGATAAGAGCTGGGACAAAGCATATACGCCCATTATCTTTGGCTGTGAACATTATGAGGTCAACTACACTGTCCGATTTGACTACGTCAGAGGTGCTCAGTCATACAAGATAACAAACCGTGAGTATGTTAGAAAGGTTGTTAACACAACTCTAGTCTCGGAAAACACTTCCGGAAAGACATCGAAGAAGCTGTCGATTCCCGAAAGTAATTGGGTACGCCCCCAAGACTACAAGGAGTATCGCCGAACAGCTGCTTATCATGTGATTGGTGAGGGACTCCGACGATATGTTGGGGGAGCTGTCAACACGGCAAACAACGTAACAACGACGTATATTCTCCTCACATCCTTGGGGTCCAAGATAAACCCTCTTCCCATCCCAAACCTGCGTCAAGGTATACAAAAGCTCTACGAAGATTTAGTCATATCCCTTCTCTCCGAGCCATCCTTTGTTGCTGTCGCGTGGGCGTCGAACGGGAAGCCATCGGGGACTGGGAAGGGGGACGCTTCGACGAGGTATCCATGCCGTAGGCAGAGACAGACTACGCTGTTTGTGTACAAGCAGGTTCAGCTACTATCTGTTTACGCAGCGAGCATCTTGTTAGCAGTCGTCGGAGTATTGGTTGGCATACAAGCATATCGGGAAGTAGGCGTGATGTTTGATATGAAGCCTTCCTCAATTATCGGCGCCTCAAAGAATGGGGCGCTAGGTGCAGAAAGAGGCGATACCAGGTCGGGATATGGTCTTGTACAAGAAGGGGCTGAGACAAACCTCGGAGCTTCTAGAACGGGGGGAAACATATCCCAACAGTAGAGGCTATGGGCACCAGGAGGAACAGCTCTTGTATTATAATTGATACTCCATGACACATGACACTGATTATAGGAAACATGATAGACTCTTTTCCTATTTTACAATTTCCCTGTAAGAGCTCATTATGCATTGGCTTTCTCGCCTTTGACCAAGAATGCCACCATAGCGCCTTCGCCCATCCGAAACTCAGGCACTCCAATGACTTCTAGGATAGTAGATATGGTGAAGGAGTGAGTGGTCAAAGCAATACAAGAGCCCGAATCCTGTTTCCAAACATCCTCAAGTAGTTCTTGTGTCCGGGAAACATGTGCTTCATTCGACTCGGATCGATCAGCATGCCATAACACATCTTCTTCGGCGAAGCCTGTTTCCAGCTCATAGTCGGGACAAGAGGCTTGAATCCACTGTCTGGTTCTCCGCTTATCGCATGTATGATTCGTAAGTCTTTCTCGAAGAAACTCTTTTACTATAGGCCTAAACTCAGTCCCCTGTTCAGTGATAATGTTTCTGAATATGAGGCTCGTTGTTTTGAGGCCTCGAGCGAGCGGGCTGGTATAGATAGTATCAGGGACGGGAAAGTCCGCTTGCCAAATGCCCTTAGTATACAGCTTCCCGAGGTCTTTGGCTTGTTGGACTCCTTTCTCAACAAGTTCGGCGTCAAGCCAAGTTCTGTTTGCATCCCCAGGTAGTTTCGACCAGTGATTCTAAGGGTTATCAGCTTGCTAGAATCATGTTCGACATATGGGAAGACGCATACCTTCCATTCTTCTGACCCAACCTCCTCCATCACATCGTTATGAACACCATGACCGTGTCGAGCAACCAGCAAGATCTTATGCTGGACATCTGAATCGTCTTCATGATTTAATCGCTCGACATGTTCAGTAAGCTTCGCCCATTCTCGATCATCAAGTAAACCGAGGTTTGGCTGAGTGGTGAGTTTTGAACCAGGACATGAGTGAGAGATCACTGGGTAGTCAACAAACCAACCGGGTTCGAAGGTGAACTTGTACGAGCATTTAGGGTCTGACATTGGGAAAGCTGACAGAAGTGGTGGAAACAAAGAACCTGGCTGCATTGAAGGGGGGTTTGCCTGTAGTTGTATCAGAGTTCACCGTGGCAAGACAGACAGGCAACTGCAGTAAAGGGAAATTGAATGAAGCAACATGGAAAGCCTAGATCATAAGAAGACTCAAGACTCACCAAATATCGATGGCTGACTTTGTGAGGCAGTGAGACGGAGGCCCCCTCGTTCAGCAGCCAATGATACAAAGCCAACAAATCCCGCGCTTTGCAGTTCTAGGCCGGCGTCTTGGAACACATGAAAATATTACTGGACATGAAGAGGGGAAATTTCAGCCCCAATTTCTAGGGTAAGACCATAAGAGCTAGACGATTGCTGAATCCTTTATTGCAGGTCTGCTTCTAGCATTCATTTGCTTCTTTCTATATTTTCCTGCTTCCTAGCGCCCCATGGCTCTTGACTACTCAAAGTTTCCAGTCAAAGCTGGTGAATTGCGTCTTGTATCACTCAAGAGTTGGGCTGCAGATATTACCAAAGCAGAATGGAAGCTAAGAGTAGTTAGTTTGGATTCATTGCCACTATACCGTGCCCTTTCGTATAGATGGGGAGCGCCAATTGACGAGGGACCTTTTAAATCATATACAAACGAGCTTGTCGCGTCTATCAAAGCTGGGGATGGGGAACTTAAAGTTGCCAGAAATCTGCTGGACTTCCTGATCCAGGTGAAGGAGGACGAAAAGCTGAAAGACGAGGAATTCTGGATCGACGCGATATGCATAAACCAAGGTGATCGCAGCGAGAGGAGTTACCAAGTCAGCAACATGATGGCTGAGATCTACAGAAGAGCAGATTCTGTCATTGCGTGGCTTGGGAACTCAGATACGCATACAGAGAGAGCTTTTGAGCATATTGCCAAGGTAGCTGACCGGAACAACCTTCGACTTTTGGGTATACCAACTGGGCAAACAGGTTCTGAGCATTCTCATGGAGACAAGGCTGGTTGGGAAGCCATTGGAAAGATCTTCGATCGTACTTACTGGAACAGATCATGGATCATCCAGGAACTCGTACTCCCGGAGCGCGCAACACTTCGCTGCGGAGTGTATTCAACTGATTGGCATATATTCGTCAAAGCTTCCCATAACATATCCACGAGCCATTTGAAACAGTTCTATGACAATCGGTCCATCGAAGGCACGCCATCTGCCGCCACCAGTATGAAAGCGTCCCGCAACTACGGAGTCCCGGCGATTCTCGAAGCAACAAAAGCCTCCATGGCAACAGAGCATTGGACCAACGTGCTTCTATATACGCTGATAAGATCTCGTCACTGCGAGGCTACAGATCTCGGGGACAAAGCATATGCTCTGCTGGGACTCATCCAAGATCCTCAAGGTATTAAAAAGCTACCGGCGTTGCTGTGTCCTCCCACGGAAGGAAGTGACTGTAGCCCTGGAAAGACATACCTCGACGTCGCTACCCAGCTTCTTGAAGACTGTGAGGATCTGCTGGTACTTTCTTGCGCAGAGGGCTTTCGCTCTGAAAAGTTGAATGGTGCCGATCTTCCTTCCTGGGTCCCGGACTGGAGCGTTAAATATCCTCTTGGCCTCAGAGTCACGGGATATAAAAGATATCAAGCAGATTCGTTCTTCTTCTCCCCAAAGATCAGTTTTTCGCGGGAAGAGAGGATTGCCCTTTGGCCTGCTACATTCGACAAGAGTGAGCTTACGTTGACTATTCGCGGAGTACAAGTCGACAATATCTCTTTCGTTGCAGAGTCAAAGCGCGATGTCTTGAATGGCAAACCCTTTCCAAAACTCTTGGATATGTTACTAAGGCTGCCTGAAAAGTATGAAGTCACTGGCGAAGGGCGAATGGAGGCACTTTGGCGAACGGTGACTAAGAATACTTATGGAGAGGCCAGACGTCCTCCGCCAAAAGGATCATCAATGGGGCCTAGTTTCACAAAATGGATAAGTGAGAAAATGCAGTCTGTGTTAGTTACTCCAGAAGACGAAAATCATTGGACGAACCTCAAGGAAGCTTTTAATAAGTTCTGGCCCCATGATGCAGAATGGCTTGCCGCCAGCAACGGAAACGAGTCCGTCTCATCGATGGAGTTTAGCTCACAATTTGCATATGGGGAGTACCTTCGACCGTTCGTGACTGAGAAAGGATACATCGGACTTGGCTCACAGAATTTGCGGGAGGGAGATACAGTCTGGGTGGTGCCACGATCACGAGTGCCTTTAATATTCAAGCGTTTGAGCGAGTTTGATTCACAGGACGATTTCCATTGCCAGTTGATAGGGGGGACATATCTCCATGGGTTCATGGATGGTAGCTGGCGGGGAAAGAAAGCAACCAAAGACGACACGCAAGCTATCATAATTCACTGATCAGAGAGCCCAACCCTATTTAGCGTATATAACGTACATAATGATGCTTACTATGTAATCGAACCACATATTAATTACAGTGACTAATTCGACGGTACGTTCATCCTCCGAAACATCCAACACAAACTCCAAAACTCTCACGGGAACTCACTAGTAGTCCAGCCCATAACACCTCGCCTTCAGCAGTCTAGATAAATTAGAAAGTCACTATACTTGACGCGATGTAAGTATTCATGTAAAGACTAAGGATTCGGATGATGTTTTTGCCAGGACCATACCATTGTCGTGGTAGGTGCGTTTGATCGCCGATGAACTGGGGCATCTAAGCAGCAGGGGTCTACACGAGGAGCCCAACCCATGCTGCCAGCACCTGGTCGCTTTGCCAGAGAATTAGTCCGTGAAAGCCGATACTAAATGAAGAATTATGCCATATTTTGTTCTCTTTGCAAACCTTCAATCATGTCTTTTACTACATTGCTCCTTTGTTTGCGGAACGTTCTTGAAGATCTTACATATACGCGGGTGTTAGTGGTTTCAGGATAAGGATTCCCCCACCTTGAGAAATAAAGGATCCTACTCGAGCTGTAGCGCGGTTTCAGGGCCGTATAGTTAAATGACCACCTCATCGAGGACAGGATTAATTGGAGCGGCTTCAGGTCTTCGTGTTTAGACTTTTGGCCTGATTCTTCTGACCAGGCGCTTATTGTGGATTATTGCAGAGCATAAGATCTATAAAAGTGTTTTTGGTATGCTTACTTTCAGTTATCGGTGTCTTATACATTCATTCTTCCATTCTCTCATTTGCCAAGAGCCACGCTCGTTGACAATTTACATTTATTATGACACTCATTTACACCATCTTGTTTTCTTTTCTTTTCCCTCTTTCCTACGCTTTCACTCATCCCGGTCTGCTTGTCACCGACACGGATATCACTCGCATCAAAAGCAAGCTCGCGGAGAAAAAAGAGCCTTGGACCGCGTCGTGGAATAAGCTAACAAGCATCCCATTTTCCAGCGCTGACTACAAAAACAATGCAGTCAAAGAAGTGAACCGCGGCCAAAATGGGGAAGTCCTATGGCACGATGCAGCTGCTGCGTTCAACCTTGCTCTGCGCTGGAAAGTCAGTGGAGAAGACCAGTACGCAGAAACAGCATCAGATGTCCTTGTTGCTTGGGCAGATACTCTAGAGATCCTCAGCGGGGGTGATGACGCCTATCTTACTGCAGGATTGCAAGGTTATGAGCTTGCTAATGCCGCAGAGCTTCTCCGCGACTACCAGCCATTTGCAAAGAACGGGCTATCGAAGGTCATTGGCATGTTCAACAAAATATTCTTGCCGATGAATCTCGATTTCCTCAACCACGTCCTGGGGTCAGAGCACAATGTTAAGCACTTCTTTGCCAACTGGGAACAGTGCAACCTTGCTTCTGCTATGGCTATCGCAGTCCTTACCGACAACCAAACCACTTGGGACTTTGCCGTTGACTACTTCAAGCACGGTGAGGGTAATGGCGCTATCAACAACGGAATCTCAAACATAGTTAAAGAGCCCGGAACGGGCAAGGCAATTGGCCAAGGGCAAGAATCTGGCCGAGACCAGGGCCATTCCGCGATGAACTTCCAGGTACTAGGTGCCATTGGACAGCAGGCATGGAACCAGGGCGAGGACCTCTTTGCCTACAACAACAGCCGCATTCTACTTGGGTTCGTGAGCCCATTCCTATTTTGACCCGCCGTGATAAGGTCCTCTGAACTAACGTCTGCATACAGAGCCGAGTACTTTGCGCGATACAATCTTGGAAACGATGTACCATTCGAGCCCTACACAAACGGCATAGTCTCCTTCGATATTATCAGCGAAGCCTCTCGAGGTGCGGTTCGACCGGCTTGGGAGCTGCTCTATAGTCATTACGTCAACATCAAAGGCCTTGACGCTCCTTGGACAAAAGCATACCTGAACCACTCCTTGGAATCCTTTGGTGGATTTGAGGGCGGGGCTGGCTCTTGGGGAGAAGGCTCGGGCCACTATGATGGACTTGGCTGGGGCTCTCTTCTCCATCATTTGGATGAATCTGACATCCAAGCGGCGAAGTCCTCAGCTGCTGGCCCTGAACCAACTGCAAAGACGTCAAAGAGTCAGCCAACGTCAACGACCCTAGCGACAGTCCATACTACCTCTGCATCGAAGACTGCGACAGCTGATGAGGGCGCCGAGACCGTTACAGTAAAGCCATCTGCCCTAAGCGACCATTATTCTTCTATGACCACTGCCGCAGCGATTCCTCAAGTTACGGAAGAGCCAGGAAAGGGATGTCGTGCAAGGAGGCCGAAGACCCGCAAGCATAAGGGCCGTAAGCACCACTCGGTTATGAATTAGGACGTTGAATGTGAAGAACTGTTATCAGGTAGATGAGACCCCATTGGTTAAAGATTCAGAATATGCTGAGATGGGTTTTCGTGGGATCTTCTTTCTTATGTATAATAAAATTCTCGTAGCCGGTCTACAAGGGCAAAACAAGTGATGTGAAGCTGAAGATCTGTCACTATTGCTGAAGATGATATAGTCTACAGTATATCACTTGTGAGGCAGTCACTTATCTCTTCACAAATTCCAGCTCATATTTGCCAACACCACGCGATAGCCATCAGCATCCTCAAAAGTCTTGCCGCACTGATCCCAATACGGATTAAAGCTCGTCACAGAAACAATGCCTGCTCTCTCCATACGCGCAACTGCATCATCGAATTTCTCCTTCTCAGGCAGATAGAAGATCATGAGATTGTCCTGCGTGGGTGATCTCCCGGCGTCATGCCCACGCTTAGCAGTGAACTCAAGATGATAGCCTGCACCCTCATGGCCGAGCATTAGACCATCGAAGCCATCATGGTCACGAAATTCGCCAATCTTTCTGAATCCTAGACCGTCGACGTAGAAGGGCAGCAGGGCGTCGATGTTGTTTGTTGGGCGGGCCACGCGAAGGTGAGCGGATGCGATGGGCGATGCCATTTTGTCGGTAGCAAATTTGAATGAAGTCGGAGTCTGTTTAGCTAAAACCTCGGTTTTAGGTCAGGCTTGGGCTCTTTTATACTCGAATCGGGGCCCACTTGACGGTTTTCCGGGGTTGCCGGTGACTCATCTTTAGCCCAACATCTTTTGGACCAAGGAACGAGGAACCAAAAGGCGTTTGCCGAGCATACAATAATCATATCTCGGTCTGAAAATGACGTAACTAGTTCTTAAAGTATACTACGCGTCCCGTGGCGCTTCTAAAATCCTTGCACTGTTCTGGTCTCCGTGATGATCAACTGCTACGGAAACTCAAAGGCAGGGTAAAATATTTTGGAGAACGGATAGGAACTACTCTTAAGTCCTGGATATCATGGAACAGGCCATGACATATACGTATCGATATCTTGTGCAAAGCCAATAATACCCCATTACGATCTGACAGTGAACTTGTCCGCAGTACCGGTAGATCCTGTCTATTTGATCGATATATGCCGAGTGAGGATGGCACATTGTTCTGCGTTGATACTACTGATTCACAGCTCCGAGTCGTCCTCACAATCCGAGATTGAAGGTATGATCAAACCCAAGCATATATCACTGATTCGCCGACTTGCTCCTGGTACATAAAACTGAATTTCTCTCTTGTAAGCTTTTGGTCAGCATGTTCCTAGAGACCTAGTACTAGTACTATAAACACAAGCAAGCAATCTTAACCCTTCTCACTTACACTAGGCCCTATTTAATAAACATAACCATCGAATAGACAGACATACCCCTCGTTCTACGAAGCGTAAATGCCGCCTCAACAAGGTTGCCCGATATGCCACGGTGCAGGGATATACACGCGTCGCCATTACTGGCAGCAAAGTGTGCAGTGCCCACAGACTTCGCAGCATTGCCCTCGTGTTGGCCACACAGCGAAGTGCTTCGCATACCAGCAGGCATACGGACAACCACAGTGCCCTTGCCGTGTATGCTATGGGGCCGGAACAATTATGGCGTCCTTCCACCGAGATTGCCATTATCGATGCACTTGCATGGGTCACTAATAGGCCTCGTTTTCTTGTTACAATGTTGGCGGCCACAGTAGAGAGGCTCGGCAATGATTACAATAGTTAGCTAAAGGTACCACACAGAATGCATAGAGACAGCAGCGATGTATTAAACATATAGACATCCATTACCCGTATCTCTTTCCTGTTTCGCGTGGAATTTGCTATTTCGTACCATCACGAACAGCAGTGACAGCAAATGGGTTGGCCGTGAAGGTTCCATTCGGGTCAGCCTTAGCCCTAGCCTTACCAAGTCTCTTATACTTGTCCGCATCCTCGTAATATGCTTGCCAAATCTCTGGCTTGCTCATATCCCAGTCTCCCCAAGAACCCCAAAGCACACGACGATCCTGCTTGCTGAAGGGACTCTTGGGTCCAATCATGATAGTATCGTTGGTCTTCTGCCAGCTGAGGGCATATTCTCTATACTTGGCACCAGGGTCGTGGAAACAGTCTAGTGTTTGGACGACAGTGGAGTCTCGCCAACTATAAGACGTCCCGTTGTCCTTGTTGAGCAAGAAGCGCGAGTTCTTACCGCCGAAGCATTGGATCTGCACTGAGAGCTTGCAGTGATCGTATACTTCTCCTTCCTTGTCGCTCTTGTCGTTGTCAAGCTTCTGGTGAGGATTGTAGATCAAGTCCAAGCGCTTGACTACGGCATCAACCCAACCGTCCTTCTGAAGAGTCTGAGACTTTGTAGCGTAGGTGCGCTTGACATAGGGAAGCTCAAACTCTCGACGCTTAGGGAAGATCCATTTTCCAGTCATGGTATCCATACCCTCATCAAACTCATTGATCAAAAGAGTGTGGTTGCTCCAGTCCTTCTTCAAATCTCTGAACTGCTTGAACCAGTTGTCTACGGTAGAGTCGTACTTGTCGGTCTTGTTGGTAGGACACCATTGGGCATAGAGCACAATGATAGCAGGGAAGCTACCATTGAGCAGATCAAGAACATCCTTAGCTAAGGCCGTCTTGATCTTCTGCTGGATCTTCTGCCAGATGGTGTCATCTCGGAGCGAAGGGAACAGCATGGTAACAGGGAAGTCTGTGCTGAGAACACTGCAGCAGAGATCGTAGCCTCGTGGGGCAGTGCCCTCGTCAGACATCTTGGCGATGAAGCCAAGCAGACGGCTAAGTACCTTGGGCTCATAGATCCACAGGCCCTTCAAGCCGTGAGGTCCCTGAGACTGTTAGCGTAATTTCGCACCAATCGGTAGCTTTTCCTACCTTAAAGCCGTTAGGACCAGCAACAGTTCCCATGTAGCTGGAAGCGCGATAAACCTCAACGGTGTAATGGGTGATAATGCCGAAGTTACCCGGGCTGCCACCGAGGATGGCGTAGAAGAGCTCAGAGTCACTCTGCTTTGTGACGTTCTGAATGGAGCCATTGTGATCAATGAGACGAATCTTGATAATGTGATCGCCAAAGAGACCAAAACTGCGACCGAGTTGACCATATCCACCAGTTTGGCCGTGACCACCGGTGCAGACGCTGAGGGTAATTAGCTTCGTTAGTTCGCAGTGGCTAGTATAGTAGACTCACTAGGCACATTGTCCGTGCGGCACGAATAGGTTGACCGAACGAAGGTAGTCGTTGAAGTCTTGCAGTCTGTTACTCACACCAGCCAACACCAGAGCTCTGTCATCAGGAACTCCGTCTTCTTCCAGGACCATCATATCCTTGTAAGTGTTGGTGAGATCAATCTGGATGTTTTTGCCACCGGTGGAAGAGGCACCAGAATACTGATGACCACCCGACCTGACAGCGACGCTGACCTTGTTGTCCCTCGCCCATTGAACAGCCTTGATGACATCTTCATCTTCCTTGGGCTGCACAATAAGAGCGGGGTTCATGTCATGCTCTGTCTGGTAAGAGGTGGTAGCATATTGCTGGTTGAAGAACTTGTAATCTTTCTGGCCAAATTGAGAAGAAGTGTCTCGGGAGTATTGCATCCCTTGGAAATCTTTGATCTTGAACATGATGAATGTGAGGAGCGTTGAGTTTGTGGCGATTGGCAGAAGAATTGTGGCTTTACACGTCCCTTATATTCCTCTTGCCCGCCAAGATCCAAGGGGGGTGATGCTGGCCGCCGAGCAAAACAGCCTGCGGCTGATCACATTGGCTTTCGACTTATTGAGCACATGTGCGGACGGTTCGCACTAGAGATTAGCGGTCTATCATTCCTAAGATGCTGAGACATGCGTCGTGGCTGCAATGGTTGGGGATGCGGCTGAGCTTGGTCCCAGGGATCATGTCTGAATAGGCAACCAATGGAGCTATTGAACTGGTGTTGCAAGTCAATCCTCTAACCTGGTATTCATCTTCCACTAGAGTAAGACTGTGAGAAACCGGCACTTGTAGCGTGAGGATCATGTGAATTCTAACTGTAATTTCACGTGTACGACGTAGGTACACGTAAGACTTACTGTACTGCACATGCGTGTAAGATTGGTTGGTAGTACAAACACCTTTCTCGACCAATAAGCAACCGTCTTTCATATCAGAACCGTATTCAGCCAGCCACTTTTTAGGCATTTTTCAACCGACCACGGGGTCCGACTTCCGACATTTTACGGATAGCTCTGCGCCAGTGCGGGGGAAAGAGACACTTCGAGACTGTTTGCGGAGGTCATGGCTTGCATGAGACATAAGCTCAGTCGCACTATTGACGCCAAAGTTGTGACAGCGGGACGGAGATCGCGAGAATATTACGCGCGTCCAATACCCTTTGCAGCACAGTAGTCAGCATGCGCTGCAGGAGGCTAAATGAGAGGAGGGGAAACAGAAACATGGAGTTGATATGATGATTGAGTAGCCAAAAGAAAGGTGAGACAGTAACGGGAAATGGCGAATTCTGAGACTATCCCTTGGAAATGCAATCAAAGTTTGAGGGATTTCTCTTTTGGAGAATAACGTTCAACTACTCTGTGATAAGCGGCCTCTAAATACGATGGTTCACCGAATGTAGTAACAAGCTATTCGCACTAACCGGTGCTCGCTCACGCACGGCAGAACTGTGCCGCTCCTGGTGGCTTACACAAGAGAGAACAAACGGTCTAAAAACTACCGTATTTTAGTGATTGCTGGCCAAAAGCTCGAGCCACAGAGTTCAGCTTTTCTCAAAGTGTGCATTTGTTGAGGTTTAGGGCGGCCGCCTGTCCCGGTCTAGACCACGCGCATTCCATTCAGGGTAGTGAGGGTTTGCAGCCAAAATGCTTTAGTGGCCATTGGTAGGTTTACAAATGGGTTTAGAAGGCTAGGTACGGCCCGGTACTTGGGAATAGAGACGAGGAATACGATGTCCGTCAAGAGACGGGTGAGTAGGTTTGAGACTATCCCATGTGATGGCGTTTACATGTTTGCCGTTTGAACGATGGATGATTGAGAGCCAATCATACTGAAGTTCTTTTGGACTATAATGTATGTCTTATTACTGGTCAGCAAGGAGTAAGCTCCAGACCTTTTCAAGCTCAGCCGCTCATCGATGGAGGGTACCACTCTCTTAGGGCTGATAATGACACAAGCTCATAATGCGGATAGCAGATATATAATCAAGGCCATCAAGAATATGCTTTTAACTGTCGCAAACTCTATCAACCCAATTTTCTAACAACACCGTCAACACCGACACAATGATGCTCCCTACTGCTCCCGTTGTTCCCATGGATTTGGGTGACGACTTCAAGTTCGGTCCTACCGTTCTTGACCCCATTCAGCCAGAGGACCAAGATAACCTCGTCCCCATCAATGGCTTCCCCAGTGTTGACCCCGCTGGTGGTGATGTTGCCATGTCCCAGCTTGATGTTCTGGCACACTTCTTTGGAACATACAGCGGATTCGGCTTCAACACCATTTTCCGCCCCAACGGGTAAGTGAAACACCTGAAAGACCAGTAGAGATGTACGCTTACTTAGAAAAAGAACAACTACTCCTACACCTCTCCATATTCTACCTCCATCTGAGGATCCCAACGACAATATCCTCCAGCTCAACCTTACATCTGAATCCCTAGCCTTTGCTAAAGGACGCCTTGATGATGTTCCTAACCGTGGCCTTGACACTCAGGCTGATATCATGCTCAACGGAGTGCCGTACACCCAGACAATTGCTGATATCACCGAGATGGTGGAGCCGCCAAAGAAACAGCCCGTCATCCACTTTGAGCCTGGTCTGTGGATGCACGTTCCCGCCAGTGAGCAGATGCCTGTTCTTGCAGCTTCCCTGTCCCGCATGGCCTCTATCCCTCATGGAACTTCCATCAACGCCCAGTCTTTCACGGCAACCATCACTGCCAAGGGCGCACCTGTCTTCTCGCCAGTTGACATCACCCCTACTTCTATTGCCAACGGAACGAAGATTCCGTTTAGGAGTCAGACCCTCACCAATAAGAACACTCACCGACTTCCCCAGGATCTTACAAGCTTTGACAAGGCCGGTACCATCACGCAGGCTATCTTGACTGATCCTAACACTATCCTCCGTAACGCCAATATCGGAAAGAACATTATTGAGAACACAACCTTTGAGGTATCCTCAGAGGCTCAAAACCCCAACCTCGGTGGCGGAACCAGCAACATCGGTTTCCTCATCGGTGCCGACGCTGGTATCACCTCTGCTTCAGTCGCAGCCCGAAGCGGCAACGCGAATGCAGTCAGAGTCACGGCCCAGTACTGGCTCTCCAGAGTCCGAGCCCAAATCAACCTTCCTGTTTGCAAGGGCGCAGACAAGAAGACTGTCTCTCCTGCCTCTTACGGTCCACGTGATGCCGTCCCCAGGTTCCTGGTTGACATTGACGTTCCTGCTGCCAAGACAGTCAACATTGAGTACATCCAGATTCAGTACTCCCAGAATGTTGCCCTTGACTTCAACGGCCTTTCATGGCCTCACGTGACGGTTGGAACTTTGGCGCCAACTATTCGTCACAAGCTGTCCCAAGTTCTTGTATCTCATTAGATAGTAGTATGACCCACGTATCTGGGACTATCTTTGGAGGATGTGTAGCGTTATTGTGGGTACCCTGAGGCTTTTGGGACCATCATATAGCGAGTTTACACTCGAGCTCTAATACAACATCCTATGTCTTGACAAGTTATCTTCAACTTCGCTGGATGACGTGAGTAGTTCCATGGTTCTACATTCCTTCTACAGGTGATAAAGGCAGAGTGTTCTCACAGTCCTCAGGGAGTACGTAACTACTGCATCACCGAAAATACAATATGGCATGCCAACTTATGTCTCTTAGCCTATCCCTTCAAACCTCCATGCGCCAAAATGAGGCCAGACGGATTCGCGCCCTAGGCTCAAGGAAGAGGGGCAAACGTCCTGCCCAAGCGCCACCGAAGGTATCCACGACTGAGAATTCCAAGTCCAAGTCACATTCCCATCAGTGATCGTCACTCAAACTTTCCGTTAGTGCCGTTGATGGTTTATTATGGCTTGTGCCACCCCCGCCTTTTCCATTTCTCCCGTCGCTACAACACGGGCCGGCCGTCACATTCCTAACGCTGTACGAGACTTCAGCTAAAGAAAGCAGTCAGTCTTTACCTCTATGGAATAAACTGCATCGAAATGCGGAGATGTGGCTTGGGACTTAGGTTTCGTTAACCTTGAAGTTTCCGACCGCTCAAAAGTTGTTGGAGGACCACGCACTCGTGGTCGCCTTATGCAGATGTCAGCGTTGTAGTATTGCTTTCCTGCGTCAAGCTGAACACGGCACAGCGTGTGATGGTTGCGCACCGTAGTGAATCTGTGTCACTGAAATCTCCCATTCGTAGACATCATTGCGTGGACAGCTGAAAACTCAGGAATGGAGGCGGATGATGTATTCAGATAGAAATGAGGTTGCCATGCCCTCGTGAAGGCCATGCTTTATATTTCGCGTCCCTCAACACTTCATTGTTCTCTTGCAGTTTGCCAGTACAAATTTCCCCGGAAGCTACCCAGAACTCTTATCTTATAGCCTCAATCATCATCATGCCTGTCCTTAATTTAAAGTCAGACTTATCCATTAGAAACCAATGGGCTCGTCAGCACATCAAGAGAGCCATTAGACAGGACTGGAACGCCCTTCTTGATCACAGTGATGATTCCTCCGAGTTAGGTTCCCTTCCTCACATATCCCCCAAGAAACCTGAGCTCCCTCTTGCCCCTCCCCCTCAGTCATCCGCTCCTCATGATCATGATGCTCAAGAGCCTCGGGTCATCAAGATCGGTGTCATCGGTGCTGGGGCAGCTGGCTTGTTCACGGGTCTAGTCTTAGACTATCTTAACAGCGAGCTGAAGAAGGGCTCTATCCCCCTCTCTTTTGAGTATGACATTCACGAGGCGGCCGGGCCAGATCGAGTTGGAGGTCGCCTGTTTACTTATAACTTTGGTGGTCAACGCGATACTCATGACTACTATGATGTTGGCGCCATGCGATTCCCCGACAACCCAGTCATGAAGCGGTAAGTCAGTTCCTTCTGGTGCGTGTCACTTGATAGCTTACGGTGTCCAGCACATTCGAGCTTTTTGGCAGACTCGGCATGGAAAAGACGGACCTGAAGACGAACCCGAACGCCCCGGATGGTTCTCTCATTCCATACTACATGTCACCTAACGAACCCAACACTAACCCCTGGTGCTACAACGACATTAACGTTTGGGGTGCTTCTTATCAGAATGTTCAGACAACTGCCGGCACTGTTGACCCGTTTCAACTCAACACTGATGGAAGTATCGACCATAGGTAAGTTGCCTCATAAATTATAAGCAATTTGATAATCAATTCTAAATAATTCTCAGGCTTCTCGAAGTCGGACCAGATGAGGTTGTAAAGGCTAACATTGAGCCACTTCGTCAAGCTCTGAAAGAAGATGCCGAGAAGACTCCTCCTGGAGAAAAAGGCTGGAAGATGCTGATGGAATATGATACATACAGTACTCGACAGTTCTTGGGCACGTAAGTACTCTCCAATCCTGTTTTCTTCTCTCAGGAGCTGATTCATCCAGTGCGAACCCGAAGGTGAAACTCCCCAAGGACATCCCTCCACCTCCCTATAACTATGAGACCATTGAGTGGCTTGAGACCTTTAACGGGTAATTTCCCACGACTTTGACGTCTATTTGATACTGATAGCTTCCAGAGGAACAGACTGGTATGACCAAGCTCACAGTGAGACTGTCCTTGAGTCTCTTGACTTTGAGTTCAGCCCTGAAACCAAGTGGTTCTGCGTGCTCGGTGGCGCCCAACAGCTCGCCAAGAAGATGGAAGACAAAATTGTCAGCAAACCCAATTATCACAACCCAGTCGCTGCTATCCGCGCTTTGGGTAAGATGGACGTGGGGCTCGATATTGAGTCTGGTAAACGATCTGAGTATCGCCAGTACAATGCTGTTGTGGCCACTACTACTCTCGGATGTCTTGGCCGCATGGACACTCGTCAAGCTGGCCTGAGATATCCTGTCAAGCAAGCCATTCGCTCTCTGGGCTATGGTCAGTCTTGCAAAGTGGCCATCAAATTTAGCCACGCATGGTGGATCCATGATCTCAAGGATTTCAACATTCGCGAGGCAGGTCTAGGCCACTCTGACCTCGCCCTGCGAACTTGTGTCTATCCTTCTTACAACATCTATGACCCCAAGACCAAGACAGCTGTTCTTCTGTGTTCTTACACCTGGCAACAGGATTCTGATCGCCTTGGATGTCTCATGTCGACAAACAAAGACCACGGGCAGAAGGTCGCCGATGAGCAAGCTCTCAAAGAGCTTCTGCTCCGAGATCTGGCTATCTTGCATAGAAGCCCTGAGATGGGTGAAGATGAGCTATACAAGCTCATCAGTAAGAGCTATGTCGATCATCATGCCTACAGCTGGACCGAGGATCCTAACACTGCTGGAGCTTTCGCATTCTTCAGACCCCAGCAGTTCAGCTCTATGTGGAACAGAGTCATCCAGCCCTCTGGCGATGTCATCATCGCCGGCGAGGCCGCAAGTCCCCACCATGCTTGGGTGGTTGGTGCCCTTGAGAGTGTCGTCCATGGACTTCACTCTTGGATAGGTACCAATATTACTTTGGTTCCTGAGCTGAAGCACGCCAGAGATATCTTGGAGAAGGATCAACCTGGAAATCCCTTCGTCGGTCTCCCTCCCTATATGGATGTTAACATCTCGAACTGGCACGCTGTTATGGGTGTCGTCAATCGAGACAAGCATCTAGAGCAGATAGGAGGCTCTGACAACAGCAATCTGCTGTCTACTATGCTTTCGCACTTTGATTTCGATGTTTTGAAGAAGGATATTGCTGCTTGATAAATAGCTTGAACTAACTCTTGGTTGTTCTCCTTGGGGGGCTTATAAGTGTATTCAGATTAAGTCATGAGATCAATATGATGGTTCTACCGTCCGTTCTTTAACCTTCTAAATCATCCCCACGATATCCACTCTCTTGATACATTGTTGTCGTCTATGATGAGCAGCAGCTTCCATTTCATTGCAACTTTCTCAAGCCCACTCATTAAAATTGGCTGATGCTATGATACACCATGACCGACTGAGACCTCACTATTCGATTGTTCGCGAAAATCTGAACAGATCTTTCCTTATTCTCGAGACCGCCGCGGACACAGTGATCACACCTCGTGCACTTGGATATGTGATGGACCCCTCACACTAATGAACCGCGAAATGTGTCGGGTCAGCATCACAGCCGTGTGTCGATCATGCCCAGTAGAAAGAATGAGCTAGGGTGAACAAATTGGCGGATCGTAGATTCTTCAAAACCGACGCGATGAATACATTTTTGTCGCGAACACATTCTTGTCAGGTATTCTCAGTCGCGTTCAAACACGCCGTCAATAAACCCGCCCCCTCGACCGTAAAGTGGAGACCTAGAATATCGACCACGCGATGTAGGCCCAGGTCGACAGTTGCAGGCAAGGTCATCGACCTCCTTGACGGTAGGCATCTCGGCTATCATGAGTTTGGTGATCCCACAGGAACTACGGATACAGTACTTTACATCCATGGAACACCAGATTCTGGGATTACGCTCTCTGGGTTCCAAGATCGCCTCGCGAAACGGTTGGGCGTCCGCTGGATTGCCCCAGATCGACCGGGTATTAGGAACTCCACATTCTATCCGCACCGTAGAGTCTTAGACTATCCAACCGATCTGGGAGCTTTGGTTCGGCATCTCGGGCTTCCCAACTATCGCATTATTGGGACGAGTGGAGGTACTGGGTATACTCCTGCATGCGCACAAGCATTGCCTCGAGGGGAACTTCTGGCGGCTGGCATATGCGCTGGTGTCGGTCCTTGGGAAGCAGGTCAGGCCGGTCAAGGCGAACTCTTTCAGAAGCTCATCATGGTTTGGAAAGACCAGAACGAAGAGTTCGTAAACTACATGGAGGGTATCTTTCTCGCTGCGGTACAGGACCCCGACCCGACCAAAATGGAAGCAGTCTGGAGAGAACAGACCAAGGGTTTCAAAACAGAAGACCGAGAAATTCTGGAGAAACCAAGCGCTTTCCAGTCCGCTGTCAGGGCTTTCAGACAAGTCTATGCCCAAGGAGGGGCAGGTCATGGCCTCGAGATGAAGCTCAACACTGAACCTTGGGGTCTCAACCTGCAGGACATCAATTACGAGGGTATCAGACTCAGTTATGGGTCTGCAAACGAGAATACTTCACCAGAAATGGGACGATCCATGGCAAAGAGGCTATCAAAGGCGGTCTATAAGGAGTATCCGTGGGAGACGCACTACAGTATCTGGAGGGAAGACCTGTTGACGGAATTTCTCCAGCCTAATACATTGAAAGAAAGAATGCACTCCCAAAGGGCTTTCCGGTAGCGACATGTCGTATCAATCGTAGGTCTTTGGTGGATGCAAGTTTTGACGGAAGTGAATTAGAATAAAGAAGGCGTTGGTTTGTTATGCAAATACCTTTACGACCCAAACATCAATTGTGGCCCGTGCACCGCTCCTCGTAGAGCGCGTTCAGGGCACGATAAGATAAGATATGATAAGATAAGAATAAGAATAAACATAACGTATTTTACATCGCAGCCCACTACCCTAGAGATGCGCACATCTCTGGCCCAGGGTTCACAAACAGAAACCGTTAGCAGGTATATTTATAAGGTATCTAATGAAACATTCCTGCTACTTCCTATAACGCTATTCACTTATCTCAAACATAATTAGGCGGTGCGATAATTAACTTGATGTAAATAGCATATGTTTGGCGAGTTTTGCTTGCCATTCTTGTTGCTCATTTTGATGTCAAGCAACTGAGCGAATCAAAAATAGCTCACTCAATCCTTCGACGCGTTAAAGACGCGACGTGAGCGCGACAAGAGACAGCATACGTGTCATGATTGCACCCCCAACTCTTCCCCGCATTGTTATCGCAATGCTCCTAAACTCATACTCTTGCACTGTGCCGTGGGCAAGCCAACATCAACAATGCACAGCACTTCAAAGATGTCGACTTCACCTCGCGCGCCGTATTGCCTTTCATGTTGCTTGACTACCTAGAGGCAGAAGCAAGCAAGCAAGCGCACACCCAGCTTGATCTCGGCATAAGATTGCATTGCTCCTGGAGTGAAGCGTCAGACTTGTGCAGAGCTTGTGCAGTGGCCAGTCACCTCGCATTAGGATGCATAATTCTGTCAGAATTATGCAATCTTCACAAACCGACTCAGTGCACAGTCTGTCATCCAATAAGAGCCACGCCCGGTTAGCTCAATCGGTAGAGCGTGAGACTCTTACGAGTACGCGATCTCAAGGTTGCGGGTTCGACCCCCGCATCGGGCTGTTCCTATATATATTCGATTGCGAGCGTTTGCGAGGCTTTCTTTTTTGTTAATTTCCCCTAAAGTGTTTGATTGTATTTGTGTGACTTGCTGAGAACTTGCGTATGTTGTCTTTTTGCATTGTTATCCTCTTGTCCTTTTCTTGAAAGGACCTGACTTGCTGTTTGCCTCTCAGATATCACAATGCGCCTCGTTGGTTTTTGCATTTACAACCAGAAAGTTTCCTGTGTTTGCCGTGCTATTAGAATGTTGATCACTAAGACAAGCCTAGTAAATGAAGACAAAAAGAGAACATCACGACATCACGACATATTAGTTGGTGCGTATAGTGGCGTTCGTTCTGAACATTGTGATGACTATATAATGTCCAGAAGAGAACTTCTTCTAATTCTAAAATTCATTCCTCCTTCATCAAGCACATCACAACTTCATCGTAATGGCGACTCTCAGTGCTCTCAAGAAGGCCCTTAAAAAGGTTGGCGACGAAGCGCCTCGTAAACCATTGAACGACAAGGAGTATGGCGATTCGCTTAGCCTTTTTGCCGAGGCCTCTGAACAGCACACATACCAGAAGAACTTCATAATCCCTCAACTGTCTGAACTGATAACCTCCCTCTCGACACAAGATGAGATCTCAGTCTTGGAGATTGGCCCAGGCCCGGAAAGTGTTCTGGGGGACCTACCGGCCACTCTGAGAAAGAGGATCACGAAATACGTTGCGCTAGAGCCCTCTTTTCAATACACTCAAAGTCTCCAAAGATGGGTATCGCCTACAGAGAACGAGAGACCGTTCCCCTCTTCGAAACAGACCCTCGTTCGCCCAGCCTCCTTCATAAGAGAGAGCTGCCCCGGCGAGAAGTTCAACATCATTCTCTTCTGCCATGGCTTATATGGACTGAAACATAAGGAAGAGATCATCAAGCACACTATCGAGATGCTACCAGAAGACCCGCATGACGGTATGGTCATTATCTTTCATCGTGCTGGCTCTCATATTCTGGGCAACCTGGTCAGCCACCGTTCGCTGTCCGTCCCCGATCGCACTGTAGCTATCAATGATGATGACGAAGCCATCGACAATTTCACTCGCTTCATAGTCGGATACCGTCTGACGACAGGAGTATTACACGAGACCCGTCAGGCCCAGTGGCGGACCATCTGCCGTCAACTGGCGCGCCGTGACAACGATCGCCCAGGTCATCTTATATTTAGATCGCCTGAAATCATGATAGCAATGACTCGACATGCCAAAAGCCTGCCTGATTTGGCCGCTATTGTGCCACTGGCACAGCGGCCCTACGGAGTCAAGAATCGACAGGCGCTACACAACAGACCTGCTGCTATTGTCAGACCTTTGGATATCAGCCAGGTTCAATCATGTGTTCGATGGGCACTGGCCAACAAAACTAGCTTGGTGATCCTAGGTGGTGGCCACAGTGATCATTGCCTTTGGCCTAACGTTGTCTCCGTTGATATGGGCGCCTTCGACAAAGTCCACGTCGTTTATCCGCCCCAAGATATAGACACGGAATGTTGGGTTGTCGCTGGGGCTGGGTGTAAGACGGAAGATATCATACGCGAGACCATGCCTGTAGGCGTGACAGTGCCCTTGGGTTCTCGACCGAGTGTTGGTGCTGGGCTTTGGCTCCAAGGTGGCATTGGACATCTGGCCAGACACTGTGGCCTCACCTGCGACGCTATCGTCGGTGCTGTTATGGTTGATGTAATAAGCGGCCAAGTCCTTTGTGTTGGTTACGTTCCTGAACAACATCGACCGTCGAACGCCGTTCGCCACGAACGTGATGAGGAACTACTATGGGCCTTGAAGGGAGCCGGAACGAACTTCGGTATTGTTATCAGCATGACTTTCAAGTCTTACACAGCCCAAATGTTCTCAGTATGTAATTATGGTTATCCAAGCGGCCATAAAGCTGAAGAGACACTGACAAATTTGAGTCGCGATGTATCCAGTCGGTATCCTTACGATATCTCCTCAGACTACTATCTGTGCTGCGAAGGTGGAGAGATCCGATGTGGAATGACCACTTTCTTATGCTCTTTGGAGGGGCTCTCACCAGGCAACTCCACGGGATCCCCCCCGAAGACGGTTGATGCTATTGAGCTCTTTGACAAGGAGTCTTATGTATCCAAAATGCATCAAGGGCACGGGGGTGGCAAAACCTCTACCGTCCAACGATGTGTATTTCTGAAGGACATAGCCAACGCCGATACGATGAAAGTCTTGATATCCGCCACGAGAGATGTTCCTACGCCCTACTGTTATCTAAATCTTGTGCATGGCGGCAAAGCTGTGAGGCATGTCGCCCCCGAAGATGCTGCTTTTGGTTGTAGAGACTGGGACTTTGCATGCGTCGTCACTGCTGTTTGGCCTAGCGAATATGATGGAAGACGCATTTCTGATATTGTCATTCGCTGGGTCTACCGCGTTATCAATGAGCTCCTACCGTTGAGCAAAGGGGTATATGGTGCAGATCTTGGACCTGACCCTCGAGATAGGATTCTCGCCACCAAAGCTTTTGGTCACAATCGCCGACGACTGGTGAAGCTTAAGCAAGCATTCGACCCCAAAAACATACTAGCGCATACATGCCCTCTGACACTGAGCGGCCTGCCACAGAAGCTTGTCATTCTTGTCACCGGCGAGCACGGTGTTGGGAAGGACTACTGTGCCAATATCTGGTCTTCTGTCTTCAAAGTATATGGATACAGTAGCCGGGTAGTCAGTATCAGCGAGACAACGATGAGAAAACACGCAGCAGTAAAAGGTGCTGACCCTGGCCATCTTATCATTGGTCGACATTACAAAGAACAACACCGGAGGTCTATCATTGATTTCTTCAAGAAGCGACTGACTGCAGATCTTTCAGCGGCAGAGAGCCGCTTTCTTGAAGTGCTGAATGAAGATGCCTCGGATGTGTTGCTCATCACTGGTGTGAAGGAGATAGCTCCTGGTGCAACGTTATCACACCTTGTGGATGATGCCAGACTGATCGACGTCCGGGTCCAGGTGAGCGAGGCCACATGAAATCTGCGAAGTTGGGGAGATGAGAACAAGTTCAGGAAAAGATACTGCGAAGAGCACATGGGTGTAGACGGAATCTACTCACCAAACTTCACCTTTGACAATGAAGCAAATGGAGATGAGGCTGTCATGTCATTCGCCATCAAACGTCTTATTCCCTCCCTGAGCGAAGAGCTTTAGAACCATGCTAGCATGGCGCCATTGTAACCGAACTTTCCACGCAAAGAGATCGACTTTCGCTACGTGCTGAATCGTCGAGTGAAAGGGAGGGAGGACCCGCGCTGTGCACTTCGCTCCTGATGGGTCATTTCTCAGGTGACTGGGATACGGTGGAGACTACGGAGAAGGGTAAGTTTGAGATGGATGCCAACGCAGCCCTCAAAGGCGATAAAGTGGTTGTTGTTGATGATGTTCTCGCCACTATTAGAGAAACACTCGTGGCAGTGCTCGAGTTGATGGTCAAGGTGGAGCCTTCGGCCTCAGCATATTAGCATCGTGGTCGCGGCGGAGTTTCCTATTCATCGCGGAAGACAGAGGTCATGGGCGAGTGGGTTTGGAAGAGTCGCTGTTCAGAGCCTGATGATGTTTGATGGGCAGTAGGAGGGGATGTCCGAGGTATGTAAACTACAGGTAGATGAGCAGAAGAATATTAGGACCGTTGCTATTTCAACGCAGGAGCCCGTACTGAATGAAAATAAACTTAATATAGACTGAAGACCGTCTGTTCTTTCCCAGCCAAGTAGTAGACCTGGAACAAATGTCGAAGTGGTGGTTCATGGCTTGTAGGTCTTTGAGAACCGAGTACAAAACAATTGCACAAATATGGCCGCAGAACCTCTCCCAAGTAGGCCATGAATCTAAAATACTAGAGATGAACGAAGAAGTCACCAGGAAAGTGACCACCTTGGCGCGTTCCGAAACTTCTGAACCCGATGAAGCATCTCGGCATCCAACGCATTCGGACGGCTTCCGTAGCTCAGTTGGTTAGAGCGTCGTACTAATACTTCATTCCGAGTATCCGGTAATGCGAAGGTCTCAGGTTCAAGCCCTGGCGGGAGCAATCCCATTGCCTTCCGAATGTTCTTTTTGCCATTTCTGTAACTATCGTGGTATGCTTTTGTCGGCAGATTTGGCGTGACGATGGTGTTGAGGCTTCGGCCGATGTTTTCGTCCCTGCCAGCGCTTCAGGCCTGGGCAAACAAATGTCCGTGATAAGAGAAGGAAATGGGTCTTGGTGCTATCTCATAGTGAACTTCAGCGAGGAAAGCCTCGAAGAGTGGCTGCAGTTTAGACCAGTTTAGACCAGTTTAGACTACATTTCCCATAACTTTAGGATGAGAATTGAACTGTATGATGAAAACAACCTCAGAAGGGTGTTTTCCATTGGGATATAATGAAATGATCAATTGAGTATATAGCTACAATGAAACGTAAACAATAGTCTATAGCTCAAACACCTCCTCCTGTACGAAGAAAAGCCCTTCTCTATTAGAAACACCACATGCAGCCGCTCTACCTTGCTCAACAAGTTGCCTTGGCCCGCATAAGTTCACAGCTGCATCCATGCCAAGATTGTTAGACTTGAGCTGCCTGAACCACTGCTTTAGATCTGGTCGCCCCATATGTACAGACCAAGGCTGCGGAGAGCTCATGACCTGCATTTCGTGAGACGGGTCGCTCATGCGAACCTCACGTTGCGTTCCACTAGTTACAAATATCGATATTTCAAGAGTCGTTGTCGAATCTGGCTTTGCACATGCATTGACAAGTGCAGTAAGTTCATCTGCGAACCACTGAATATGCTGAGCATCTCTGACGACCCAGAGTAGATGAATGTGAGACGCGGAATGACTGCCAACATCAATACCCGTTTGTCTGATGATATGAGACGCAATGCTGATCCCTGGAGTAATTCCAATGCCACCAGCGACGAGGACAGTCACTGGCAGCAAGCCCCAGGATACTGACCCAACACCGTACGGGCCATCAAGACGCATTTTAAGCGGGTGAGCCATCACGCTGTTTGAGTCCAAGGAAGCGCATCCGTGTGGATTCTCATCCCCGTTGCAGTCAGCATACTGCACAGCCTTAGTGAAAGCCCCAAGACCTCGAATGGCGATTGTCGCAGTTTTCTCAGGATCGTTCGGTGGGCTAGCGACAGTGAATGGATGCCAGTTCACAAAGGACACCTTTGGGATTTGAAGCCAGACAACCTGTCCGGGGGTACGAGTCCTCAGACCTTTGACCTTGAACTTCGTAACGTTGCCTTCGAATGCCTCGACACTCTGAACTTGAATGGTGCGGAAATTGTACGCAAATCGGATAGCTCGATCAACGCCCCAGAGCAAAAGCCCAGGAAGCATGAACTCCGGCCCGTGTGAGGCATGGATCAAAGCCCCGACGACGAAAACGAAGAACAGAGCGTGTGTGTAGTAGAAGATTTCGAAGAAGCGGCGTCGCACAATCGGTAGGGCCGTGAGAAAGAGCAAGGCTAGCGCGATCCAGGCCATCAAGCCAACCTGGATCCGATGGTTTCCAAAGCTGGTGGTGACTTGTTTTGTCTCGATGTAATGTTGGATGTTGAACGATACATGGGCTGTTGCATGGGAAACTGTTGCAAGGCCGATCCAGCGATGGTATTGAAGGAGGACTGGGCTGGGAATGCGCAGGAGGGTCGCGAATAGATTGTTTCGGGATGCCATCAGCAGTGCGAGGCTAGCGTTGGCGATTGCTAGCCATCCGTACAGGGTATAATCGGCCGTGAACTCATTGGCTTGTACGCTGAAGACCAAGTTAAGTGCGAGAAAAGCTGTGAAGCGAGCAGCATCGGTGATGTGCCAGTCTAAATACGGGAGAGGAAGCGGGAAGCTGTGAAGTTTGTGAAGCCAGACAGTGATACTCCAGTGCAACACATTTCGATTTTGTCGTCGATCTGGATAAATCAGCGAAGCCCTAGCATGGATAAATGGAGCTCTTACACTTGTTGTATCTTTGGAAGGCGTAGATACTGAAAGGAATCAGTGCTTCCAAGAATATTATGCCAACAATGCTGCTGAAGTAAACCCTTGCAGCAGTATAGCGATCGATGATCACGGGATCTGCCATTTTTGGATGATAAGTATGATCAAAAAGCGTAAGTCAAAGCGAATTGATTGATGGTTCAGTACGGTGCATGAACATGGAGAATACAGACACTAAATACTTGGCAAATAAGCCCATATTGTCCAAAACATGGCAGTGCAAAGGAGCTATCGCAACTGATGATTGATCAAACTTACCATTCGAAACCCGTGGCTTACCGGATTCCAAAGAATAAACGCTCGGCTAGGTTCTGAGAAATTAACATTTCAGCAAGGTAAATAAGAAACATTGTTGATTGATCAAATGCTCTGATGCTATCCCTTGCGTGGCATCGAGGCTATGCTTGGAGGTGCGGGCGCTGGCTTGGTTGACCACCATCGCTAATCAGAATTTCCTGTTTGGGAAATGCGGATGGAAACAAGCTTAATTTTACGGTAATATTAGGCAAAGCCCTGCTGTGAAACATTTTAGCCTCAAACGCCCAGGCGGATAATTGTTTCTGGGTTTATTTGTTGTATCATCTGAATTACCTTTTATAGAATCGAGGTAAAGCAGCACGGCAGTATAAGAAGATTGAGACAGTACGATCAAACCAGCTTCATCAGCTATCAAAGTCGCATTACAATCTACCTCCATCTACTGAAACCTTTCTGCAAACTCAACATTTACCTCAAACCTCAAGACTCATCCGCCGCACTTTTTGAGAATGGCTTTCAAGCTCGCCGCTCTCCTCTTTGCCTCCGCTGCCATGGCCGCCAAGATGGGAGACTCCGGTGCCCTATCCTCACTGGACGCTGGCCTCGGGGGCACAGTTGAGGTCGTCAGCAACACTGAACTCAAGATCACCGACTACGAACTCAAAGACGCATCCGCACCTGCTCTCTACTGGTGGGGATCCAAGACCGAAGATCTGTCATCCGGCTTCCGTATCAACAAGGAGCGCATCAGCGATACCTCATCCAAGATGGACATCATGGTCAAGCTTGATGCTGGCTACACTGCCAAAGACTTCTCTTATGTCGGTCTCTGGTGCGAGAAGTTTGACGCCAACTTTGGCCAGGCGAAATTGACATCTGATGACGACTCTATGAATTCGACCGACGAGATGGCTAAGAAGGAAGATGGTATGAAGAAGGATGAAATGAACGGCGTATCGGGTTGTCCCACTGGTCAACCTGCCATGGTTGTAGCTATCTTGAGTCTGCTTGCTTTCTCTGCCTACTTTGCTTGATGACTTGTTGGAGGTTGTGAGTTGGGGATAGTAAAGGGTACATAACAGATAGCATGTAATAATTATTTCACTTCAGTATCGATGCTTATTGTCTCCAATCATACAATGTTCCCTCTATTTGCTCAAGATTTACACGAATGCCCGGTCTCGATTTTTAATTGTGATGTTTACGTGGTACGCTCGCCAGCAGAAGCGCTAGGGCCTTGTAGCCGCCTAGTGGGTCGAGGTGCTAGAGGTACCTAGTGCGCTGTAGATCATGGTCAACAGCGGGTAGCCAGCTGTTAGTCGCGACAGCACCCTGAGGTCGGCTGCATGCCGCTCTGTTTGAAGTCAATTTCTGTTTCAACAGAAGGCAGCTAGCTGTTGGTTTCAAACTCGTCATGATCCCCTGAATATTTCCCAAATATGATTTATCGCTCAGCCCGTTTCGGGTTTCATAATCAGGATTGCCTAATTGAGTAAAGTGCTCCACAGTACAGGAGAGCTCCAGCGCCAAATATTGGAAGCAATCAGAACAAAGCCACAATGTCAGCGCTAAGCTTTTCAGCCCTGCGGGAGCCAAGTCAACAGCTTTACTGCATTCAGTAATTCTGATTATCTAGCGGACAAAGCTGCAATTAAACATTGGCGAAAATGAATTCTTATTCGGTTCGACCCCAGGGTTTGATCGGCATTGGGCAACTTCGTTTTGTTTATCTCAAAGAGCTGATGCCAGTGGCATCGCTCCGCCTCTCGACAGGGCTATGTAAGCTTTGATGCGTTTCTTCGAGGAAAAATGATGAGAGCATCAATGTTGGGGTCCAAAGCAATGGTGTATATAAGCGATTGACATTGGCATTTGTTTGTTCAATCCATCAAACAACACCATTTCTCACCCTTCAATACAATTCGACTCATCTAGATTCTTTCCAAGATCTATCTCCAATACGAACAACATGAACGCTACTCACCATACGGCAACATATGACATGACTTCCAACATGACAAGCTTCGAACCCGCGCCCAATATGCCAGCCTTCGACGCGGCGTCACATACAGAAAACATGGACGGTCGAAACACACCTGATGATGAACACGAACCTTGCATAAGGGCAAATGCAGGATCCGGAGGACATAACCTGTCGCCTACTGATCCTGATAGCCCCATGAGTTGGTCATTTCTCAAGAAAGTCTACGTTTCGGCCTGTTCATTCCTGTTTGTGTTTGTCATGTAAGTTACCCACGCCGTAAAGCGTCGAAAGATACTGACTTGAGTAGCATGTACGGAACAACCACTTACACAGTAGCCGTCGGAGCGATCCCAGAGGCATTCGGTGTCTCCCAGCGCGTCGCTGTTCTCGGTTTCACAATGCCATTCTTTGGCGTCTTTTTTGCGCCCATCTACACTCCGCATCTCTCTGAGCGATACGGCCGACGACCAATCTACTTCACCAGCTTCCCGCTTTTCTGCCTCTGTGTGATCGTGATCGGTCTTGCGACAAACATTTCGACACTGCTGGCTTTCCGCTTCTTGGCTGGACTTTTTGGAGGTCCCTGCGTTGTCTTGATCGAAGGCACTTTTGCTGATGTCTGGTCTGCCAATAAGACGGTGACATATTATTCCTTCCTGACTCTTGCCTCTTATCTCGGAGCTGCTGCCGGTATGGTCTGAGTTATCTCTCGAGTGCGAAAAGAAAGCTAACATTTGTAACTGTAGGCCCTATTATCGGAGGCTTTGTCTTTGCAGCCAAAGGGCCCGCCTGGCTCTCATGGGTTACACTCATCTTCGCCACCGCAGCCCTTGCATTTGGCTCCTTCATGCCCGAGACATACGGTCGAGAGATTCTACGAACCCGTATTCGCTACAACAAGAGCGGTATCAGGCTGCCATGCGCTCAAAGCGGTGTGACACTTTCTGAAATGGCCCATATCACCGTTCTTACACCAGTCAAGATGCTCTTCACAGAACCCCTCGTCATCGTCATCTCTCTGTACCTCGGCCTCAACTTTGCAGTTGTGTTCCAGTGGTTCATTTCTGTACCAGCTGCATTGGGCGCCACATATGGCTTTGGGGTTAGACAATCTGGTCTGGCATTCGTCTCCGCTATTGTTGGAGTGATACTGGCACTTCTTACATCCTCCTTGATCGAGGCTCTACTCTCCAGCCGAGCTAAACGAAACATGGAAGATATTGAGAAGCGCCTTGTTTCAGCTATGTTCGGAGGGTTCTTGGTAGCTGGTTCTCTGTTCTGGGTAGCTTTCACTGCAACTCCCAGCATTCATTACCTTGCTCCAATCTCTGGTACGGCAGTATATGTCTGGGGCAACGCGATGGTTCTCATCTCGTTCATTTCCTATCTGTTTGATGCATACCCCCCAGCTGGAACTCTCTCTGCACTCACCACTGCCGCATGCTTTAGATTGGCTTGCGCAGGCATTGTACCAGTCTTCATCCTCGACATGCTTACCAACCTGGGAGGAGCCTGGACTTTCAGCCTCTTTGGTATTATCTCTGGCGTCATGACTTCGTTTCCCTTTGTTCTTTACTGGTTTGGAGCCCATTGGCGTAGCAAGAGCAGGTACGGTACTCGATGGACTGCAATTCCCGAGGTGCACACGATGGCATAGATACGACTGATCCGGGGTTTGGAAGGGTGATCCTTGGTTCTCTGTAGGCTGGCTATGTATGATATGGTGTTTCTGTTACGTCAAGCGCTTAACTTTGAGATAGACTTAAATCTTAGAAGGGAATTTGTCATTAGCCGTTTAAGTGCCGGCAATCTACAAATGCACGGTGATATTTTCTCTATTCGCTAAGTGAACCTTGGATCTCGGCATTCCTTGCCACTGCTAATTTTCACCTCTCATATCTCATCCCTTGCAGATCGTAGCAAGGCAACCTTTTTACCCTATCACTGACTGAGAAAGGATTTATCCAATCTGAAGTGGAATGTCACCTTCCTTGAAGGCCTGACCTTCTCGCCTAGGCTGCCGAGATAACCGTGGTGGGGACTTCAATGGCACCATAGCGTTTGAAGCTATGCGATTCTGAGGGTAGAGCAATCCTTCGCCCATCGAGCAACCTCTTTAGCATACAACCGAAAGCTTAAATCATCGAAGCATACAGGTGAGTCTATTTGAAATGCCGAGTTGGGCAATGGGGGGTTATCATGACAGCTCCTGCAGGAACACATGTGTCGGCTTTAGTGGCCGCCGTCATTTCCGACATTCTCGATGTAACATCATTCACCCCTGTTGTTAGTAAATCACATAGCCTCAGATGTGACAAGACGGCAGCAGAAAGCAAGTAAGAATAAATAGAAGACGTATGGTACCAATATGTCGCTTTGTATCGACACCTCAGACCTACGTTTAAAGGTGCTCTTCTCATGTACATGATAAAGGGACTAGTCAAGTTGCTGGCCATCTCTGGCACTCTCGCTAGAGTTGCCCATGCCAAAGCGGTATTTGCTCATTACATGGTCAGTTACTCTTCCAAAGATCTGCTTGTCGCGCTGTACCACTAATGATTATGCTTTATACCAGGTTGGAACTGTGACCCAGGAGCACGCGCACAAAGATATCGACAATGCCAAGTCTATGGGTCTAGACGGCTTCGCATTGAACATTGGTGATGCTACTCGCGACTATGTCTCTCAAGCTCTCAGTTACCTCTTTCCGTATGCCGAATCCGTCGGTTTTAAGCTGTACATATCCATGGATGTCTACGCTTCTGGTGATGCCTGCTACCATGGTGGCAAATCGGTATGTGAACGGACTTATTGACTTGCCATTGATACCAACTAACAGTCCCAGTGCCACGGCCCATCCGACTACAAGTGGATCTGGGACTCCTATGAGGGAAGTCCAGCCTACTATCAAGTCAAAGGCCGCCCTCTTATCAGCACGTTCTCTTCTGGTGGTTTTCACAACGATACCTGGATCAACTGGAAGAAAGAACTCGCAAACGACATGTTCTTCATGCCCGATTTTGACGAAACTGACGGATACTATGATTCAGCTGACGGATGGTGGTCATACTGGGGCCCCATTGTTGATGGCATCTTTAGTTGGGAGTCTGCCTGGCCTGAACGCAAAGGCTTCGGCGGTAAGTACGCAGGGGATGTATCGATCGATGTTCCTGTTCTTGCCGGTGCTCACAAACATGACAAGTTGTACATGATGGGTCTCAGCCCATTGCAGTATAAGAATGCTTATGGAGCGCACGTTTATCGACAAGGAGACCTGAACTTGCCGAAGCGTATGGTCAACATCCTCAACATGGAACCCCAACCCGACTATGTTCAGGTTCAGACGTGGAATGATGGCCCCGAAGCGCATTACATTGGAAACCTCTGGACTGAGCAAAACAATGACACCGAACCGTACTTCTATGCCAACCAGGAGACTTGGGATCATACAGGCTGGCAACCTCTTGTCTCGTCTTTCATCAACGCTTACAAGACTGGTCAGTCAGCTTCACAGATGACACCGATGAACGGCGATGTTCTCGTTGGTGCTGCGTGGTATCGAACCGAGCTTTCGGATGTGAAATGTCCATATGACGGCAACGATGCCTACTACAGCAAGCCAGACGGATGGGATGACGATATCAACTATCTCTACTACGCTATCGTCCTCAATCCCTCCTATGGATCTGGGTACAAGGTAACCGTCTCTGGAACCACGGAGCACACAGCCCCTCTGAATCCTGGTATGAACTACGGCTATGGCGCTGGAGAGGTTCAAACCGGTGCTCAGCGTATCACTGTCAAGGACCCCAACGGCAACGTGATTTATACTGCTACTGGCGGTATGTGTGTCAGTGATGGCTGCCCCAACTACATCTACAACGGCAACTACCAGGTTCTGCCATTCAAGAAGGGTAACGCCGATCCAGTTTGCAACCAATGGCCCGGTATGGATCACAGCGCTTGCGGCTACGGCACTTGCCATGCTAGTGGCGACGGAGGTAACAATGCGGCGGACGACGACTTCATGCATGTTACCTGTACCAATCCTGGAGTTACTGATGCTTCCAAAGATGCAAAGTTTCGCTGGGACTCTGTGTATGCAGACCAAGCGTGGAAGTGGGGTGTTGATCAGTGGAATACCAATCCGTTCCCTGGTGGCTTGAACTTTACAGAGCAGGTTTGTAGTCTTCATCGCGAACTGGCCGGGATACATGACTAACGCTCCTTGACAGTTCAGCAACCTCTTCCACGGCCCAGAGGGAATTGACTGTGGTACCATCGAGAACGATAACCCTTGCGGCTCCAATGTTGTGCAATGCGACGACGTCACGTATCCAGGAGCCTACTTCGCCATCAACTCTATGGAGTCCATCTACCGCGTACGCATAATTCATGAGCCATCACCACTTCAAGAGCTTAAACTGATCAATCACGCTATAGGTTCACTTCAACTTTTGGGACGCGCTCGACAGGGCCCAGAACGACATCAATGCTCAAGTTGGAGAGCTCTCCAGCACCTTTGCGCCTGTCAAATCAAGCGATTTCTCAGTCAAACTCCTTCTTGACATCATTGGCCTTGGCTTCTCCCTCGCGGTATCCCCGATGTGGAATTCAGGTTAGTACTGGTCGATTACATGAGTCGCATTATAATGGGCTAACCATGTGTAGCTCTGAAGGGGATGCCTTACTTCAAAGCTAATCCCAACACATTGGCTACTGTCAAGGATTGGGTGAACCCAATGGTAACAAACAGCATTACTATTGCCAAAGACACCCTGAAAGAGTAAGTGGCTCCATCTGCTACCAGCGCTTCGGGGACACACTGACTAAAGCCTTGCAGTGACAGTGCCCTTAGTGCCGAGAACTCCATCTCGACTAGGCTCAATGGTAAGTATTCCATGTGCTTCTTCTCTTCATGATTTCACAGTGACTCACTCTTTGACAGCCATTGTTGCAACCTGGCAAGCTGAGATAGTTTCGATGAATGAGCAGCTTTTCAATGGTTCCAAGGAAAATACTGATCTACTCTTCACCGCTATTACCGACGGCCAGATGCTCGAAACGAAGCACCAAGATCTTGGCGTCGATACGATCCAAAGCCTGGTCTCAAAGGCGCTCTTTGCGGAACTGGTTCCACTCGCTTGGCAACTATCATCTTCCGAACTTGGCCCAGTGTACGTTGCCACTCTGCGTATTCCGACCTTTTACTAACCACACTTGCAGTGTCATAGATTCTGAGCAAGGCTGCGGAGATAAGCCCAGTGTGAAACACATGAACTCCAAGAACTACGATTCGTCTGGTGTCTGTGTCGGTTCTAAGATGTACTACTTGATTGGATGCACAGGCGAAGCTCGAACCTGCGACGAGTCCCATGGAAGCTTCAATCCTGGTTGCACCGACAATTTCTTCAGTCCTCTGCCAGGTCTTGATGATCTGACCGGATCAGAAACAGCTTTTGGTGGATTGACCAAGGAAGATATCGTGAACGGGTAGGTGGAACTCATATTCGAAACCGTTAGGTTTATGTTGAATCATCCACTGATACTTGGTAACAGAGCAGTAAACAGCTTTGTTGGTAACGGAAATGCCAACGGCTGGTCTATGCTTGATCCCTCCAACACAGTTGATGGTATGGATCTAGTCTCTGAGTACAATGTCACGGCCCCAGGAGTTGTTATGTTACCAGTCTGCACCGCATCCGAGGCCTTTTCGAATTGGTTCTCCTTTACTAATGGAAAGCCTAAGTCAACTAACTTTCCCTGTAATTGAGCAGGGCAAACGGCACAGCGATGGGCCAGATCCATAAGTTCGTCGTGGCACCTCTTACCTTTCTTTCGTTTCACTCAAAGAGGAGTGATATGAGACATTAGGTTCATAAAACCTCTTGTTAGACCTTTGGCTGCTCAGCTACACTTAAGCTCAGGTATATCAAGCCTAGAATATTGTTTTGTTGTATATTAAGTTATAGCTGAAGTTCTTCTAAAAGTGACTCTATAGCAATGCGTATCCCAAAACGGTCTGTATACAAGGCATGGATGATGGTTGGATACTTGTCATGTTGAAGTATCATGTAGCTCATTGACAGGCAATGAGGCTGGTTTTCTTCCTGAGCCTATGTCGGAAAACATCCATAATCTGGCGAGTTTCGAATAGCGTCTCCAGCGGAAAGCATGAAATAGTACAACTGAGTTTGATGTTATAGCAATAAATCATGAGATTAAACTAAAGCCTCGGCGATTATAAATTACATTGACGAATATCCTGAGATGCGTAGGTCTAATATCCTCGCTAGAATAGATGCACCTCACCTATATGGCCAAGGTAGTTCCGATGTGTTGCCAAAATGTTGTCACAGCCCTATTGACTGATTGACCAAAAAGCGAGCGATGAAATCCTCACTAGTCCCTTGAAAATATACTCCTGTCCTTCGTTTTGGGTATCCTTGGTACCCGCTTCTCTTCGATACTGGCAAAGTTGTAAATGGCGCCGTCGTTGTCTCTCCTCGGCTGCATGCATGGTTTCCAATCCAAGCTCAGGGAGTGGACGGTGTTCAAGATCCTCGATTGCCGGAAAATGGCCGAGACCCTTCTGGAGAAGTCGAGTATCATCCAAGAAAATCCACGCTCGTTGTTTAAATATGATGCGTAGCGTGTACAAAACGCTCCCTTGGTTGAGATTCCATATGCCACCAACGAACAATCTCTGCACTAAGAGAGCACTCGGCGATCCATCGGGACGATTGAATGGGGGTTCCCAGAAGCTTTCGAAGAAGGGGAAGCGGTAGTGGTCAAGGGACAGATACTGCGATCTCTCCGCATGTGAAGTTATGGTATAAAACCAGCTCCGGATATCTTCGGGCTGTGCCTTGTTTGCAAACCGTACTAGGTCTCCGAGTAGATCAAAGCCGAGGACTGCTAAATAAATAGCATATTCCCGCATGCATTTTGATGGTAGCTTCATATCATCAAAGGCTAATAATGGGCTGAAATAAAGATTATCTGGGTATAGCAGGCGTGCCGGGTTGGCGGGCGTATCTTGTAAAGTACTGGAAGCATGTCTGGTTGAGCAACGTGTAGATGCTGTGAAGAGGGTCCCATATACAGCAGTGACATAATCAGAAACACACAAGAAAGTGCTTCGCGCTCGCCGTTGGTGAGTTCCTCAAATGCTTTCTCACAAATAGCACTATGTTCGTTGTCGCCTGTCAGCAACGCCACTTTAGGTGACTGAATCTTGTAGTACATGTCGTATTTGATGAATGCCCAGACAAGGCGATGACGTTCTGATGATGTGAGATCATCTAAAGTGACATGTCTTGGACTAAAGCTGTGCTCCTTGTAGTAGAGCCCTCTATTTGGGTCGCCGATCTGAGGAAGACAGAGATAGGTTTGAGGTGGGTTTGAGGAAGTGGCTTTGCTGATGTAGTCCTCCACAAACATACTCATAGAGCACAAGAATTTATAAAGCTTGGCAATGGCAGTCTGATCCTTTTCTTCAAAAGGATCAGGGAGCGACTTTGAGTTCCACTGCCTGATGATGTATTTCATGACGTGATTGTCAGGTTGTTTGTCGGATAGCTCCAAATAAAGAAGGCCCAATGTGTCCTGTAGGAGGTCTTCGTGCCGATCACCGGCGAGTAGGTTAACAACATATTGCCGTCTGATAGTTGTTTTGGACACCCTGTACTGAGAAAGCATGATTGGAGATGCTTGCACCAGTCGAAAGATTGTAGATGTAGACGTGAAGTGAGAGAAGATTCAGAGCCTGAGCTCAGGAGGAAGTTTAGAAAAGCGGTCCATTTTCGGTACTGTTTGTGGGCAGCACGGACGGTTTCTCTGGCAAGAAACTTTGACAGGAGGGAATCAGAGGTCTCTTTTATAGAGCTTGGAATTATACTTCGTAGTGTTGGACTTCATGTTCCTCTGCGAATGTTAATTTGACCACGGAACCTTATTGTTTTGCGCCCCAGTAATGGGTTGAGTTTCGTGCGAGTAAACTCCAGATGATAATCAGGATTAGCCTTTGTGGTCAAAGTGGATTTCCTTGTTGACTCTCCACGAATGGAAACAGCAGCAAGGTTTGAGACAGCAGCTATGCAGTCGGTGACAGAGTCCCACCTGGCGTGGGACTCACGACGGGAGATTTGTTCATGAAGCCCTATCGTAATGAGGACCAAGTACATACGAGTTATGTGGGCAACCAAGGCTCCGATGTGAATCTCGACTAACAGGATATTTCACGTTGCTCAAAGTTTGATAACGACAGACCCTTCTTCTTGATGACCCTATGAGATCGATTTTGCTAGGATTTGACGGATTCGTCGAAGTCAATGTGGGCGCCTGCGGAGCTGTTCACCATGGCTTAGATCTCAAGATCATAGAGAATAGGCGTCGCGTGGAGATAGCTTCTGATAGTCTTCTGACCACTTGACAGGACCCGTATCGGCACGAGTAGGCGATGAAGAGCTCTTTCTTCCGTCTTCTTATCGATGGCTGCAATGCGCGGGGAGTCCATACAGTCCCTGGGATGTTCCTTCTGAGGTTTTTCCTCCTTGGCATCCAGTGATGGACTATGCCTGCGACGCTGAGAGGGTTCGCCACTTTCTCCTGATAGTGAAGGCGACGAGTATTTTGCCCGTATTTGTTTATTGGTGTCCTTTACCTTTGTGCCCTGGGGGCTGAAGCCTCTTTTAAAACCCTAAACCTATGCCAGCCACTTTCTTTCCAACTCCTAGTCCTACGTTTGGCCCATCCTCTGAAACTCCTTGATAATCATCGTGAGCCTGAATATCCTCATGGGGCCCCCGAGATCCAAATTTTCAGGACACTATGGTGACTCGTATGAGTAAGGAAAGAAGGCACGGATATTTGATGAGCGTCGGAACTTGATATCATTACCTATCTTAATGTCTATAGGAACATTCCTCGGCCTTTAAGCCTCATGTATATGAAATCGACACGATTTCTGACCTTGAACATCCCGCGAACGCGATATCTCTCAGCAACACTGACCATCTTAATCCTTTCTCTTCTCGATCTTAGGTAGGCCAAGCCAGATTACGAACAGCACAGCCAGAATAGCGAGAATAATTGGCTGAAGAACCTGCACTCCCTTGGCTTGCGCAATCGCACCAACCGCAAAGGGCAGCACAGCCGCACCGCTTCCACCGAACGCAGCCGCGAAGCCAATTGCGCTGACGTGGAGATGTCGCGGGAGGAGCATCGTAAGTGCGACAATTACACAAGGGAACATAGGTCCCAGGAAGAAGCCCTGCAAGGAAACTGCCACGGCTGAGACGTGGAATTGCGGGACAAGCCAGAAGATGAGCTGCAGGCCCATGGTGATAGGAATGAAGATCATGAGGGACAATTTGACACCGATTTTAGGGATTACCATGCCTAAGGCCAGACGTCCGACAGTAATGCCCAGCCAAAAGCCGACGGCGGTCATTCCGGCATCGAAAGGGTCAGCGTTACGAACGCGCAACATGAATTGCACGACCCAGCCGCCGAGAGCGACTTCGGTACCAACGTAACCGAGAAGGAAAAAGGCACAAAGCCAAACAACGCGAGCATGAGGCTTGACAAAGAGGGCAGCTCGCGTGCCTTGGTTGCGAGTGCCCTCAGTATGAACAGCCTCGCGATACTTCTGAGCTGTCTTGGGCCAGAAGGAGTAGGTGAGAGTTGCGGTCTCAAGAACAGCCATGCCCAGCTAAATTAATAATCAGTAACCGTATATAAAAACATTGATTATGAGAACTTACAAGCACATAGTAAAAGTCATACCAGCCGAGGTTCGCCTGGGTGATCATGCTAGTCGCAATAAGAGGGCTAACAGTTCCTCCAAGCCCATAGCTCGCATGCATAAAACCCAGTAACTCATTAGACCTCGCCAAATTGCCAATGTACGAGTTCCAAGCAGCAAGTCCAATTCCATTACCCAGACCTGCAAGGACATAGGCCAGGACGAGAACAGGATAAGGGGGATGCTGCGATAAGATAAGATATGTCAAGGCGTGGCATCCTCCGCACATGAAGGCGATCCATCGCTGACCAATGTTCATATGGAGATAGTTGTTGACGGCAGCTGAGACGATGAAGCCGACGAATGGTGAGAGGAAAATGAGTGAGACGACGAGGTAAGAGAGCTCGTAGTAAGTCTCGAGATAAGGGATCAAAGCTCCGTATGCTGCATCATTGGCGCCTGAGACGAAAAGACTCCAGTAAACAGCGCCGACTCGAAAGGCATTGCCAATGGGTTCATTCCATTTCTCTACAACGAGAGCTGCCCTCGGTGGTGCGGCCTCATCGCCTGAGCCAGTGAAATTGTCGTGCTCATCCTCATGGTCATTGCGCGATCCAAGCCGACGCCCCGTTGTTGATAAAACTGGGTTTGGCTGCTTCGGCGTGTCATGAGTGAGGCTGAGAGTCTCGAGCTCAAGAGCCTGGGTAGGATAAGACCTAGAAGTAGTCATAGTGAACTCGATTGAACTAAACGAATTGAATTGGTACCTCAGGCTTTTTGAGGTTGTGTAACTAGTTAAAAGGATCAATTGATGAGCCAAGGATTTGCTCCGAGGGCGCATAAAAAAATCTTCTTGACTCATCGGCGAAAAATGGCGGGGATTGCGCTAACTCACTGCGGTATCAGGGTGCTTATTGGGGCCAAGATGTGGCGAACTCGGGATCTACAGCACCGAGGGCTTCTGAAGGTAGTTAACAAAAAAGGTGTCCTATTCAATTGACAATGTCGCGCGACAGCTTTCTATATATCTATAAACGCCATAATAAACTCCATTGATACTCCAAACTTCAAATCCAACCTTTGTCATACAGTCCTGTTCGCTACTGGGTAAGGAAACTCCTTTGGGAACTTTGGCGCCACAACCACTGAATGTCCACCATCAAACACTGCCGGGACTTCATGTCCTGGGCTCATCAAATTAAGCAACCACATAACGAATAAAATGCAGGTGACCCTGATTTTGGGTGCTGAGAGGCCAGAGAAACCCGGAATCTTCTCCAGCCAAGCCCAGAAAGAAGGTCTGCTGAACTTCTCATCATCTGTGCCTTTATGCATGATCATCTTGACCATGTATGCTGTTGAACCAGCGACGGCGTGACTGATCCGTAGGAAAATTGGCAGAATGATCACCAAAGTCCTCCACCGATCTCCCATGAGTGATCCATCGCCAATGAGACCATCGACAATGAGAACACCCTCGTTATCGGCGGCGAGGAGGATGTGAAACTGGAGGATGTAGGTCTCCAAGGAGCAACGACCTAGCCAAGCCATAGCTTTGGAGTGATAATTGCGGACAGGGCCAGAGACATCCCGCAAGGCGACGAATGCCAGTACTGGTACAAGCGATATGTACGGGTGCCATTTCGAGTACGCAGCCATGCGAAGACCTGAAGTTGCATAGAAATAATGTGTCGTGGCGAAGAAGCCAGTCAGAGCAAGTGCTACGCGAATTCCTAGGCGAATCGGCTTCTTCAAGTGCCGGTTGACGACGGCTGTCAGCATACCAACGTAAACGATGAACATATCAAGTGTAACACGGCGATACCATTCCTTATAACTCCACTGGATCTCGAAGACAGTGTTGAAAATTCCGAAGGCCCAGCGCGTAACAGGCGTGCCCATGAATATCATCGATACAAGGAGACAAGACATGCAGATCTTGGCTAACATAACCTGCAAATCGCCATTATACCTTGGTCTTATCGCCATTGTCGCGTAAATGACAAGGAACCAGAACGACAAGAGAGACGGGAAGTGGTAGAACATGTAGTCTGTATCCATGAAGTACGCGAGACAACAGCTGAGGATGTTAAGGCGCAGTAACGTGGCTGCGACACGGTTGAATGAGAAGTCGTTCTTGTTCAGGAAGTAAAGGGTGTGTCCATAGCCTGTTTGAAAGAGATATGCCGCAACGCAGACACGGATGAGGACGTAGACTGAACCACCGTGAGCACCGGTCCAGTGATAGATGAGTATGAAGAACTGCATCCATCCTTTCCACTCATCGGTCTGATCTCGTGAGAGGAATTGTTGGTCTGTCTCTTGCATGTTGAGGAGCTTGAAGCGAGGCTGGTCAGGACTTCGATGGGCACACATATCCAAGATCTCGCAGATGATGCAAGCAGCTAAATACACAATACCAAATGCTACTACAGAAAGCTGCACCACTGGCTTGACGCCATAATCGGTGCAACATGTTCGTGAATAGGGATACGGCTTCATGCGGTCCAGCTTCGCATTGCATCGCATGTTCAGAAGGATGTTGGCTCGAAGCTCTGCGACGTGAAACTTGACATGAAAGCCGGTGCGGAGGGGATCGCGCCAGACCTTGTCTTGGCCCTCGACAAGGTTGGCGATAGACCAGACGAACGGAATGCTGAAGTCATCTTCCTTTTCCAGAAGCCATTCCTGCATCTCGATGACTTCTTCCGCCCGGCGACCTCTGTCGATAACCATTTCGGGATCATTACCCAGATATCGCGGCCCAGCGGGCGGTGCGTAGAAGATCTGATTTCCAATACCATGTCGTGGGTCCATTGGTGCGTTAAACCAATCTTGATGTAGTGCATTATTGCCGATGAATTGATCGACTTTTGAAAGGTGATCCTGATATGCCGTGAAGCGATCGTCCCAGGGATCAAGGGCGGTAGAGCCGATCCCTCCATAGTGGGGATGAGTGTATCATGCGCCAGCCGATATGTAGATCAATGTCGGACCTCTTTGGTCTTCAATGGTTGGAACATCTGTCTTTTCCTTTGCGTAAGTTTCGAGATGGCTGACGAATTGCTCTCGACCTGGAACACCATGTGATGAGATGTAGACGTTTGCAACACGTTCTATCCTCTGGCCGTGATATGTCATGTTGAAGGATGTTGTCTTGCTGAACAAGTTGGCTGCTTCATCTTTTTTGTACTGCTTACTATCAAGCTGTCATTTCGTCAGCTCAAATCATTTTCATGTCTTGTCTGATGGCTTACCATACTGGCCATGGCAAGACCGAGGTTCTTAGAGGTCGAGTCGCCAACGATCACAATTGGACGACCCTCTGTGCATCTGCGGATATCTTGCGAGTCATAATGACTGAGTATACAGCCATCAGGCTGCCATTGCTTAAATGGATCCCGGTTCCCGTGTTCATCACGAATCGGGTCAATCCATCGGCCTGTTTTCTGGACTGCGCGGCAACGATAAGGATCATCTCCGGGGAAAACAGATTTGAATGCCACCAGGGCTAAGAAAAGGCTTGCAAAAGCAACGGGTATCAATCTGCTCCATGATTTATTCATCTCGCCGTACGGCTTGCAACAAAATGTCTTTGTTGGTTGCTCATGAGTCGAGCCATCAACCACGTTTTAAAGATGAAAGCTGAGACTTATGGCTGGGACCTTAAATCAGCAGAAAGAGCTTGGGTGAAGAGGCCGCGTTGCGCCAAGTGAAAGGGGGATTCAAGTGAATTCCTGCAGAAGCACTTCTTAATCTAACCTCATTGTGGCCTCGTGTGCGGATCGGAGATAATCGCTCATTAAATCAGCCCCTTAATTGCTACAGAATGTTTGGGAGCAGGCGCCGAAATATTGAAGATACAGAGTGTTTAATGGTCAACGTCAGAACTTTCTCCCCTGAAGCTAGCGGTAATAGTGCTAGCTTAGCACTAGCTGGAAAGTCGCTTACAGTGACAGGAGGTCATCCCTGTCTTGGCGCAACGGGAGGCTTCAGGCTAGAAAACAGCATGTCGAGGTCTTGAATGTCACTGTTTCTCTCGCTGTTAAACTCTAAAACTCTAATCTTCAGGTATAATATGGCTGGTATGTGATAAAGCTCGAGCTGAGTGGGGTTACTACTTGGCAGTGGATATCCTAACTTCCTTAGCTCCCTGCTTCCAACCAGTTGATGACGGTGCTGAAGGCCCGGCAAATGATCACTTACTTACTAGTTTAGAGGTCAGACAGAACAGCATTACAACCTTTCTTGGCGTTTGAAGGTGATATCAGCTCGGCGATTGAGAGATAATTCCGACTGTTGTACTCTGACTCGAGATGCGGCAGCGGGGGTGACCTGCGTCCGTCGCATAGTTAAAGTATCAGGCATGGCCTGATTTGCATAGCAGGCCATGCCGATGCCATTACGTGCCAGGCACCGGACAGCCTATAAATGTGCGTTTAGAGAGATGTTTACTGTTGTCAAGGAAGAATGTTCATGTGGGGTTTGGATCTACACCAAGATCATTGCTCTGATCTTCAATTGTTCGCCGAAAGTTGAAGTCTCCAGTGACAGACACTCTTCTTCTCAAAGGCCCTGCATTTCTCCTAAACGGCGCAGAAACGAGACATTCGGTTTCGATAACCCATCGTGCGATTGTGTGCAAGACGTGTCAGCGCAGAGGGATCTTAATTATGACGTCGACGAAATAGGGAGATCAGTCCAAGGGAATTTAATGTTGTTGTTGATCAAAGTCGGAGAATGATAAAAAGCCTCACACAAACTTTATAACTTAATTCTACGGGCTAGAGAAAAAACAGGATGGCCAGAGAAGGGAGGCGTCTAATAGCGTGATGAGCTTATTTTGAATCACCAGGGAAGAAGGGCATTTGAGACAACAACCCGCGACACGTAAGCCCTGTTTCACTATTTATCAGTTCAATAAGCCATTCAAATATCCTCAGCAAAGTCAAAAGGCTTGGCGGAGCAAGATGGTCTTGAAGAGAGCGCGTACCAGCCATCTTGCTCGTGATTAAGGTTGAGATGTCTCAGAAGTAAATGGCGTCAAGACATGTTATTCTTCACATATCTCTCCCAAAGCCCGTATTCAACACAAAAATTAAACTTCAGTGGCCTCATTGGGGGGAGGGGGGGGAATATATAAGACTGGCTTGTACTAAAATCCACCGATCTACCACTAAATCCAGTCTCGCGTTTTATTTCCCCCGTCAGGGTGACTAGATGTATATTTACGTACGTGAGGTCTAGCATGACTCATGATACGCGGCATGGACGCCAATCCAGTCGAAAAACACTCGACAAATCTCGGCCGTGGCAAAACCAGTTCCATGGTAACCAGTGCCGCCAAAAGAATTTCCCCGAGGGAATGAGCCAAATTGATAAGTGCTGGAGAAGTTGAAGTTAAGGAGTTGCTGCTAGATAAGCCTATCACCAATCTCAGCGGCGAAATGAATGGTAGCATATGTGGATTACTTCCGGAGGCTGCTGGAGTTGATGAAATTTGCACTTGTTTGGGGGTCGATTGTTGGAAGGACGTGATAACAAATCTACACCCAGTGTTGCCATTGGCGGGGCTGGCGTCTGCTCCAGTAGTCTTGAGCGCTTCTAACAATTCCTACCAATCGACAAAAGGATGTATGTCTTCCAGGAGGAATGTATTGTCGCCTGTCTCACTCACAATTGAGACTTCTCATATCAGTATTCCCGTCTTATATCAAAGCAGCTCGACAGACACGCTCATCGGCGAACGGACCAGAACTTGTCCCGACATCATGTAATTTCGGTGCACGACTTTCCGGTTGTCCCGTGCCATGAAGCCGGCGCGCCATGCCTCTTCAACATCTTGCGTTACATTTTCCCCGCATCTTTCATCACCGCTTCCCCAGGTTCCAGAAGCTTGACCAAATACGGTAACCTCGACGTCGGCCGTTGAAAGCTCGTGAGGTTTAGCCTGCTAATTTTTAACGGCTTCAAGGATGGCAAATGTAAAAGGGCCGGTGATACGCCGACCGGCGTCAACTTCTGGTTGCCGACGATAGTATATGGAGTGATGTAGTTTGCGATGAAGTCTGAATGATAGGTCGATGATCCGATAGGTATTCACGATGGCATCGCTGTATCGTATGATCCTGTTGGCAGCACTGCTGCCTTTCTCTGCTGCAGTCAGCCCCACGGTTGACCTCGGGTATAGTAAATACAAAGGCAACGTCCTTAACAACGGTGTCTCGGAATGGCTTGGAGTTCGATATGCTGCCGCACCAGTCAAGGACTTGAGGTTCAAGCTTCCTGAAGATCCTGTCCGCATGAGAGCCGTCCAGGATGCCACCAAGGTAGGTCACGCCACTCCTCCGTCGGCTCTTGACCCCTGCTAACACTCTGCAGCGGGGAACCGTATGCATCGGAACAGATTCTGATCCCAAGATCATTGGCGATACTCAATCCGAAGACTGTCTCTTCCTCAACATCTGGGCACCGACAAAAGCCTCAGCGAAGGACAGGCTTCCAGTATATATTTATATCCAAGGTGGCGGCTTCAATGGCAACTCAAATGCCAACGCAAACGGCACTGCTCTGGTCGTTGCAGGTGACCTGGATATGATTGTTGTTTCCATCAACTATCGCGTCGGCGTATATGGATTCCTCAATGATGCTGACCAGATCACTCCAAACGTCGGTCTCCATGATCAGCGAAAGGCGTTCCAATGGGTCCAGAAGCACATCTCCAAGTTTGGTGGTAACCCTGGCCATGTTGTCATCGGCGGCGAGTCTGCTGGTGCTGCGAGTGTCAGCCTGCATCTCAGCGCTTATGGAGGCAACGATGAAGGTCTCTTCCATGGAGCTATTGCCCAATCCATCTCGTTCGGGTCTCTTCTCACAGAGAAGGAATCTGTGTATCAGTTCAACACTCTGGCGGTGCGTCTTGGCTGTGTCGGTGGGAAAAACGACATCCTTCCTTGCATTCGTTCGAAGTCGCCCCAGGAAATTCAGAAGGTCAACAAGAACCTCCCGAACCTCGGCAGCACTACTCCACCTCAATTCATGTGGACTCCGAGCATCGATGGCAAGCTCGTACCTGATGTGACTTATCGGGTTTTTGAGGAAGGGAAATTTGTAAAAGTACCTCTTATGGCCGGTGACGACACAAATGGAGGTACTAATTTCACACCGGTGAATACTTCTTCTGTGATGGAGAGCAACGAGTTTATTAAAGCGAACTTTCCTTTCATAACCCTAGGCCAGCTAGGGCAAATCAACGAACTCTATCCCAATAAGAATGAGTCATGCCCAAATCCTGGCTGCTGGTGGCGTCAAGTCAGTGACGTCTACGGAGATATGAGATACATGTGCTCGTCAATGTTTGTCTCTAATGCACTCCCACTAAACGGCGTCGCCAACTCTTGGAACTATTGGTATGACGTCGAGGACCCCGCTCAGATGGCCGCTGGCTACGGCGTTCCTCATGTCGTGGAAAACCAAGCTGTATTTGGTCCGGGACCGGGCTCGCCAGCCAGCTATCTCAATGGCGGGAAGAACGTCCCCGTGGTCCCCGTGATCCAAGCATATTGGACAAGCTTCATTCGTACTCTGGATCCGAACACGCATCGTGACAAGAGCGCTGTCAAGTGGGAGCAATGGACTGAAAAAGGCCGGAGGCGGCTGAAGTTTGAGACTGGGGGTAAAACCAAGATGGAGAAGCCAAGCAAAGACCTACAAAAGAAGTGCGATTTCTGGGCCGATATTGGACCAAGTATTCGGCAGTAAATAAGAATAGGGTTATAAGGCGCAGCTGTGTATCTGCCTAAGGCACAAAGGTTATGCCTTGGGTAGATATCATATGACAGGAACACGATACCGCATATTCTCATGAAATTCGGTAGCGCCTGTGGGTGCACTCTAGTTACAGCCATTTTGCTCATTTGGCCAACAAGGCCATTGAATAAAATGTCAGATCTTTATTTACAAATTAACCAATTAGGAGGTTAACATCAGGCTGCTCTGTACCCACAGGCGCTACCGAATTTCATGAAAATATGCGGTAGTATTTGTTATTCGCAATATCGACTTATTAAGCTTTCCACTTCGGGTCTCAACTACAGACAACACATGTGGCTCTCAGCCTAGACATGATGCCACAGTGTTCCACCGATCAGTGCATCATAAGTTGATGTCGTAAAAGCCCTGAAGATGGCTCAATTGTAAAAGACTTTCTCGATCTTTTGACAGGCGTGAGATCAGATGACCCGCCCATCGGAGCTACTGTCTGCCTTGGCGTACGTGGATAACGCCCATGGAGAGACGCTGGATCACAATTTGTGATATTTCTTTGCATTCGAGGGTTTTCAGCAACACAATTATCCCTCGAAGCACAGTATAAGAGCGACCATTTCCTCAGTCTGCCATGCTCACTGTCTTTTATCACCACGCTCATACCATGATCAACCACTGATTCCATTTATTCCTTCATTCTTCGATATGCCACTATGGCTTCCATACAGGACATGCCTAATGAGCTCGTCCTAATGATGGCAGCTGAAGCACCGTTCTCCACCCTCACTGCTTTACGACTGACATGCAGACGGTTCAACGATGTCACGATTGTGACATTTGGGAGGAGATTCTTTCATGTACGCAATATCATGCTCCATGAGAAAAGTGTCCAGAGTCTCGTTTCAATCGCGAAACACCCTGTCTTCGCTTCCTGTGTCAGAAAAGTTGGCTTTGCACCCAGTTTTTTGAGAAGTAACTGGCTCGGGTTTGAGCAAGAATGCGAAGCCCGTCTAAAGTATGGTGGTAAGCACGACATTGAACTCCAGGAATAAGAATGAAGAAGTGCTCACATAACACTAGCAGAGGTGATAAAATTTGAGAACATAAAGGACATACCCCAGCGTTTGCCGTCATTATTCTTCATATCTACCATAGACCAAGCCTTTGAGAGGCTCCCAAATTGTAACACAATCTCGCTCACCAATGCCCAACGACCTTGGGGTTTAAGTGAACTTGCAATACACGAGTATTTGAGAGTCCAGAACTATGATCAGTTCGGATGGGCCAAAGGTAGTTGGTATATCCGATATTTGATTGGGTACATGTTTACCTTGAGCACCAAATTTGGCATTAGGAATGTGGAGATTTTTGCCGACAAAGCCTGCCACAAACGCTTGTACGGGCTCCGTTGTCAGAGTTGCCCCTCCATCGGGATATACGATGTTTGCATGGCACAGCCTGGTGCCATCTCAAACCTAAAGTCCTTGAAGTTGACAGTGCACGCACGGCCTCGGGCTTGGCCAAAAGGCGCCTTTCCCCAATTGCTTTCGTGCTTCCCCCAGCTATCAAGCTTAACACTGGACTTTGATGAGCGGTCTGGAGATAGCCTCTACTTCTCGAGTCTCAAAATACCAGGGCTGAGAGAGCTCACCCTCTCTTGCAGACATTGCCATCCAAGCGAACTAATGGAGGTTATAAAGCGCCACGAAGAGACCCTGGAGCGGGTGGCTTTCCGCGATGTCTTGTTTACCGATCTGGAAAGTTGGTTATTATTGGCGGGCGTTATATGTCAGATGCCGAAGATACATGTATTTATTGATTGGGCGGTAGTCCCAAGAATGGGATGGGACCTGTGTTTCCAAGACAACGAAAAGTTCCGTACATTGGCTTGGGAATTGTCTCAGATCAGGGATTTGAAGGATTATGATGATAAAAGAGGATTCCGAGCTTTGCTCCATCGGATCAAAGATTGGTTGCGCAATGGTTAGAAAAGTTTAGTTATTCGTCGTGCTAATTCGCGCTTTCAAAAGTTCAATATAACTTTACAGCTCTATGCTTCTGACACCTCGTGATAACTCGATTGGCACTTTTGTTTATGCTCTCATGAACTGGGCTCATATCCGCACGAACGGAGCTTGCGTGGTCGACGTCTGTTTCTTTCAATATGCTCCAGGAACCAGAATAAGAAGGTCATATTGACAGGGAACTCAGATTGTACTAGTCCCCAGCGTTTCCAGGCAGCGGCATATCCCCCCTCGTCGTTCTGTTTCAGCATGTGACAATCCCCGAAGCAGGATTTACACAGCGAATACAAACGCACCAAACAACGTCAACATCCTACGAGCTGCCTTTTACATTATCAAGCAGCATACTTCACATGTAGGACCGACGAAGAGCATTCAGAGTTGCATTCCTCGGCGTGCGAAATCCGTGTATCGGCCGATCGCCCGCTTTGGGCCTTAACTGCGATCTTTTAAAGATCTACAGAGGTCATAGCGCCCCATGGGGAAAGCTGTGCCGTTCTCGACTGGCCGAGAAACGAGGGGAATCCTGGCCCTGGGGTTACAACGGCATGCGAAATCGTGGGGAAGTGCAGTTTATCAGGGATCTCTTGAACAGGGAGTAGGGCTCACATGGCTTCTGATTCATTGAAGGAAACTGGGAATGCCGAGCTCAGGAGAGCATGCGTGATTGAGACAGGAAGGCCATGTTTATATATGATTCACTATAGAAGAATTCATCTATAAATACTGAGCCTTTGTCCTCAAAACAAAGAACCAACCATCTCAACGCAAACACTCTACAACTCAGTCTCCAGCTTTCAACCAGAAACCATTCTTCATCATGCAGTTCTCTACCTCTTTCCTCGTCGCTGCTCTTTTCGGCACTGCTTTTGCCATGCCCCAGGCCAACCCTACCGATTGCCCGGCGACCTCTGCTATCCCTACTTGCGGTGTAAGCTAACTCTGAAAAGCCGCGGTCTTTCAACTGCTAACAATGTTTTAAAAGGCCCCCTGCATCACCTCCGCCGCCTCCGCCGTTGGCTGCAGCAACATTGCTTGCCAGTGCGCCAGCTCCAGCGCCATTCAGGCGTCGGCCATCAACTGTGTCCTTGACAACTGCGGTTTCCTCGAGGCTCTGCAGGTCCAGGCTTCTGCCGCCGCTGTCTGCACTGCTTGTGCATAAATACAGTCGTGAGGATGGTCTTTGTCAAATTGCCTTGCCAACTCGCTGCGGAACTAGCCTCTTTCCAAGTATTAGTATCCAATGAGTTAGAAGTAACAAAGAAAACGATTGATATATATGAGCCCTGATTAACGCTACGTCTGAAAAGGATATGCCCCCAGCTTATCAACCATGGATGTGATCTTCTAATGCGGAACCCGTAACAAGTCTTGGTAACCTTAGTGATAAGCGGTTATTGCCATGAAGGGGGAGTGCTACAGTTTGCTACTGGTTACTCATCAGTACAGACGTCAAATTAGCAGATCCTTATAGAATATGGTAAATGCCTCGGGCACTAAGTGGCCTATGCTAATCCAAGTTCTTAGCCATAAGTTAACTAGTTATAGACAATACAGTTAGCTTATATCCCAGAAATCATATAACTTTCTCCGAGTTACTTTTCAAATATAAAAATACATAGTATAAAGTTCCTAAAGAATAACGCGATCGGCCGCCTTCCTGGATTACAATAGTATGGCATGTAATCAAAGGATGTCGATCAACACGTCACACTTGGATGACTGGACAGGACCGACAGGTCCGAATATGGAGGATGGCATGTAGTTAGCAGCAAAGGTGGATGCCCCAGTGTAATAAAGTTTGAGGAGTCCAACATACACTATCAAGGCCAAATATACGAGATCGCCATGTCCAGCTACTATTTTATGTTCAAACCGTTTATAGTTGTCTCCAGAAACCCCAAAATGGCAGCATATTGAAGCTGAAAGAAAGAAGTTGGTGAAGGGGGCTACCTGGTTCCGCAGTAACCGAATCGGATGGGCTATGAGATAATTCGAAAGAAGCCAAAGAGCCGAAAGCTCTTAATTCGATTTTCTAACTATATCATTGAACATCAACTCTAAAAACAAATAATAGCCTGAAAAAACTATTACAATCTTCAGCTAAAGCGAAGCTTTGTTATAGATACGTTGCTGTCGAAAGCTTAAAAAGGCATAAACATATTAGACCACTCGAAATCAGAATTCCTTCACCCAGAACCTCCGGTCAGATACGAGGCATGGTGTAGCGGGAGATACTCTCTACGGATTCTCGTTAGAGTAGGAGATCAGCCAACATAGGTACCCGGTTAGAGCGGCAAGATTCTTTATGGCAGATCGTATAATTCCTGCATGTTTTCTAGAGAGGCAATGATAAGCACGGGTACTCGGCAATAAAATCAAATGCCATACACTGTGCTTAGTTCCCAGATGTCTAGGACAAGTATAAATATGCTGGTGATTCCATATCCAAATCGACTTCTTCACAGATCTTCCAACATGTCTCGACAGCTTTTCCTCATCATCTCTTTCGCTATCGTTCTTTGCAACGCATCGACAATCTCCAACTACTGGGGTTCTCACAACTGTCAAGGCTCTTACCACCGTTGTTACAACCGCCGAGCGGGGCAGTGTTGTGAAGACAACGAGACTTTTCGTTCCGCTAAGTTTGGGGGCCTTCCCAAAGGTCCCAAGACTTGTGTTACAAACGACCAAGACCCTCACGACTACTGTGGAGTGTCGCAGAAGGCAATCCTCACATTCAAAAGCACGACCTGTCTTACCGGTAACGGATACGCTTGGTCAGGCGGATCTATCTTCTTCGACTGCAACTACGTTCGTGAGCAGATGTGCTTCTCCAACCGTGGCCTTGAAGATAGTGAAGACATGCCCGATCGCGATACAAAATTGCCTGAAATCAAGTGTAGCTCTTCACACAAGCCTGACGTTGTCGGAGCTTATGGATACGAATTCTTTGTATACGGCACTGATTTGGCGAAGAAGTATGGGAAGGTTGCGTTGAATGATGAGGAAACGAAAGAAATCTTGGCACTTGTTAAGGGTTCCTCTGAATCCTCGCTGAAAAATCTGCTGGCAAAGTTCGGGCACAGTGCTGTGAAGGAGGGGGAGATTCAAGATGAGTAGGAGGATTGATTCAGAGCGAATGACCAAAGTTACCCTTGATGGCATGATACAATTTTCTCATGGGCCTGTACATTTGTATCACCTGACCAGTTGTGACATGGAACACGAGATGCTACTATCATAATTCCACCATGTATCAGCTACAGACGAAGACACGTGTGCAGTGACTGAAGACAGGGTATCTATATATAACCTGAGAGATCCCGCATAAACTTCATATAGTGCATCCACTGAGCTTCCAGAACCTAACAAGAATGAACAAGTTTCGAAATAACTACTCGCCATTCACCAAGCTCGATATGTGCGGGAATGTCAGATATAGGTACCACTGCGAGAGGTGCAAATATTTCCTTTCTCAGCAAGCAGTGCTCCAGACTTCTAACAAGTGAAAAGGAAGTGGAAGCCGTATAACTACAAGCGAGATAGTGGATAGGGACATAGGTCATTGGCATTGTAACAGCTGCTTGAAGAAGGAAAGCAACAAGGCGAAGAACAAGAATCGAGAAAGGTGAGTCACAGGCATGTATACAGAAGAGAATATGAGTAAAAGAGACAATCAGATGGATATATGATTCACGGATCATAAATTCGAAGTTATATAAAGCTGCATTTTCATCCCATACTTCTCTCCCTACTCCCAACTTCCAAATTGAGATCAAATTCAATCACCATTCTAAAAAATACTAAAGCCGCTCGAATACTTGTTATAAAATGTGTTTTACAAAATATACCAACTTCCGATGTGCACGATGCAACCATCTTCTCAGCTGGAGAACAGACCATGAATGCTATGAGCATCCAGGAGAGTCAGGAAGGGGTTGCAGGATAACCATCGAGAGCACCGACAGACCTCGCTCGAATAAAAAATGTCGAAATTGTAGGGAGAAGAGGAGGAAACAAGCGGAGACAGAAGTACATGAGCGTATGAGGCGCGCGGTGTAAGCATCAGCTGTCAGGGCTATCAACTAAAAATGAATACATGAGCATGCGGCGGATTGGTTATGTACTGGAGATCTATACTTCAGAATCAAATGAGAGTACATGGCTGATTACTGAGGGATTCCCCTACTGCTCAAACATCTATGAAAGAGGCCTTGTACCTTAGTATATCCTCCCATTATTTAGTCTTGTCAAAACCAAAACTATTAGCCTCAAAAACATTGTGTACACAGTGACGATTAATTCCTTTTCTACTGACTTTCACGAAATCCTTTACTATGCAAAGAAAGGAGAATGTTCTGCCTATTCAAACCAGCCAGAGAAAGTCGGGTCACAACTTTGTCCGAACACATGAAGTTACACGGTCAGCTGAACAGTCTCTGGAAAGAAAAGATGAAAAATAAACAGAAGGTGAATATTGCATAAATGCAACACACTCGTGGTGGCTGTTCGCTGAACAGCGCATGTTTGAGCTGCCTTGATCGCTGAACACAGCAGTAGCCCACGATATGACAAAATGAGGAACAGTATATATAACCCCCCATCCTCTCTCGTCTCCAAATGTTCGTATCTTGATCTTAACCTCCATCCTCACCCATTATTTCAACATATCTTTTCCACACATCAAAATGTGTCGAGTTACTTTCACAAAGTACTATTGCACTGCGTGCAAGGATCTTCTGTCATCCGATGAACTTTTGTCATGCCAAGGAGTCCTCTACGAGCGTATTGATAAGGCGAAGGATTGCCAGCTTGAGATTCGGGACTTGGATGGGTATTTGCCAGCATCGGAATGTCCTCAGTGTGAGGTGAAGAGAATGATCGAGGAGGACAAGGCAGGCTTTGGCAACGCATTGCAGACGAATTTGATGCAGGGCTAGCCTTGCACCGCTGTATTGGTCTAATTATACTATAGTAACATATATACAGACTGACTCAAAAGCATTTACTGGATTTTGTGGTTCTAAATGTTTTCAGATTGTTTAGTTTATTTGTGAATGTTTTCAAATTCGGGTATCGCCCAGCATTTCATCCATTCGGTATTTAAAAGCTGCTCTACGGTTGGTCGATCGCCGGGGCGGTAAGATAGCATCCACCGTATCATTTCTTTAGAGGCGTGACTTTCCTTCTCACCAAGAATCTCAATGCCATACTTGCGCCTTGGATCCCGAATGCTCGATTCGAACCGTACATCCAGCCTCAGCGGTGAGCCACCGCTGTCGTAGCTTCCATCTTCCGTGAACCACTGGGTTCTCGCCTCCGATTTGTTCCATCATTCGTCAGGCAAGCGCCCGAGAGTATCAACCTGTTCTTGCGTAACATCATCCTCACTTACGAAGAAACCACCAAAGATGGTCCTTAAGCCCATTACTGCCCAGATGGCATGGGCGAGGCTCCAGATATCAGCAGGGAAGGACAGTGGCGTCCTTGGCTCGAATCGTGCCTCTGGCGGGCATATGTCAAGAGGCGTAGAAGACCCGAATCTCGACTTTCGGTCGGGATAGAATGCTGTACCTAAGTGGGGGAGGAGGATCTTTGACTCAGAGAGCCTAAGCTTGTCGCTTGCCTTGGCCATCCAAATCGGCCAGTAGACGTTGCCAGGGACACCTGGTGGAAGAGGTTGCCCGTCTTCTCGGACGACAGGCTCAGGTTTCGGTGGACCAAATTTCTCGTATATTTGTCGATCTGAAAGATTGTCGAGAGTGGATGGCAAGTGGAGAAGAAAGTTCCCCAGGTGAAGGTCTGATGGTGAAGTCAGTATCTCGCAAATGTCGCAGTGATAAAAGTTGATGCTCACCGCCATGGACCAAGCTTCGGCTGTGGATGTATGCAACGGCATTGACCACCTGAGCCGCAATGTATCTCGCAACTGGAAGCTGAAACATATATGGATGAGCAGAGTCTTGTGCGTCCCGGAGACTGCATCGGGCAAGTGCTGTGACGAAGCATGGATGCGTTCCGTTCGGCCCCGTGACGCAGAAATGGTCAAGGATCAGAAAGATACATCCTTTCCCACAAGGCTCTGATTCATGAGACGAATAGGAAAGATGCTTTATGATGTCCACTTCCCGGTGATCTGAATTCGCTATGCCGACTTTGACAGCGACATACTTGGATGCGATCTCGTCGCGGGCGAGTCAGACGGTTGAGAAGCCGCCGTATCCAAGCTTATGTACAACGCGATTAGTCTGGCGAGATGGTCACCGATATCTATCGGATGATAACCACCGGGACTATAGCCATACGGGTTTTCACGCCCTCTGTTGGGAGGTATCAAACTGGAGAGGATGATGAGGTTGCTGCTCGAGCGTATCGTGGACTTGTGCCCGAAGGACAGACCAAATGATGTCGCAAGGTCCAAGGAGAAAGTGGAGATCGGGCTCTTAAGTGCTGGAGTGCTACGCCACGCATTCTAACAATAGAAAGGCTGATGATGATAGGACGCGGACTTGCGATACCCAGAGGCTCTGCTACGTACAGGCTACAGTCAGCGGGCAAGTACTGGCTTAGGTTGCCAACTAAAACGGAGGGTGTGTACTCCGTAAGGAGTACAGATACAGATATCTGACTACCTTATGGGATCTGATTCAGAAAGCCGGCTCGGAATCGCAGCAACATATATTACACAAAAGTCAGATGACCAGTTTGTGTTCAAAACCTTTATGACTTATTCAGTGTAGAAGCTTTATTTAACTGAAAACCTAGTCTTGATTACAACTGAATCTCTAATAACTTATTTATATACCTTTAGAATTAATTGTTAAAATATCTAGCCTTTTAGCTAAAAGTAAGATCTTAGGTAATTATAAGGGTAATAAGTATTCTATGTATAACTATATGTTTATCAGTGTCCTTTACCTTTATAACGTGGAGGCTAAAGCCTCCTTTAAAACCATAACCTTACTGTAGTAAGATGACTGAAGACCTACGTATTAACTGTTTAGCTTTGTGCTCCAATAGGCTTATTCGAAGATTTCTTATCACTCGGTTTCTACTAGTTTCGTTTCTAAAAGGATTCTCGGATCCATCGGACCTGGGCGGGGTAGATTTTATAGCGCTTTTCCAATGGATGGCTCGCTGTAAGACTTGTCTCGACCACTACGCCCTTACAGCTAGACATAAGTTAAGCTTCAGCAAACTCAACTTGACTCGCATTCACTTCCTCTCATCAACTGCCGCGATGCGACAGTCTTTACGGCGAAAGTCTTGCAGTGGTTGCGCGCGCTCCAAGCGTCACTGCAGTCTCAGTCTCCCCAGCTGCAGGCGCTGCACAGCGAAAGGCATAGAATGCTCGTATCCCATCGTCACGCCTGTGCCGCCTCCTCTTTCAAATGCGCTGCCCAGTGATTCAATTGACGATGCTCTGCTTTCTCTTCAGATGCCCTCTTTCACGTCCTCCACAACTGAAGCGTATGGCATGGAGCTCGACTCTGTAGATCATCATGCCCATGGCCACACAGCAAACGATTATACGGCGCGCGCATAATTCCTGGCTCATATGATGTCGCTGCAGTCCACGGCATTGGCTGACAAGGGATTCAATGTCTTCATCCATTCGTCGCAGACTCTGGCGTCAGATGCCTTGCGCGACGCGTTGGCTGGCAGTGCCCTGCACGCTATGCGAAACCCTTCTAATACGCGCTTGGTCGATTCTGAGATTGCAAGGCGCGCCTCCAACATTGTCGCCGTCTTACTTGCAGCGTCAATAAGCGACGATACCTTCGACTTGCAAATGCTTCCTTCGGTCCAAGCACTTCTTGTCTACCAATGTATGCGACTCTTCTCACCAGGCAGTATCAACCAACAAACACAGGCTGAACGCGACAACTTTGTTCTTCAAATCTGGGCATCGCGGTTGCAGTTATCATTGGAGCGTGATGATGACCTCATGGAAGTGAGCTGGGAGCTTTGGGTCGAGCAAGAAGCCATCCGTCGCACGCTCATATGCATAGAGCTTGCACAGGGCACCTACACTTACCTTCGAGGGAACTGGCCCGTTGGGGTACGCTGCAATCACGACTTAAGATTTAATGCACAGAAGGCTCTTTGGGAAGCCAAGTCAGGTGCGGAGTGGCGTTTGGTCTGCGACGATTTCGCGCATCCCTCGATGCCATGTAACATGATTCGCTTACATAAAGACATCCGTGGCGCAATGCCTGGTGACTTGGATGATCTAGGGGTTCTATTGCGCGCTGTGGGCGAAGGGCTTAAGGACATGAATACCTGGCTTCGTCTCGATAAAGAAGCCTTGCAGCGATGGGGCCAAGTGGGTGTATGAGAGCACTACGTACAAGTCTCACTCCAGGGTGATCTATCGCTACAAACCATGAACGCCAATGCGAAGGAATTGACCGTCTTTGTCAAGCCTATCCCTTATCGGTCCACTCTTCAACTCCTCGACATCCCAAGCCGACCACACAAACCGGCCATGCAAAAAGGCAGCTTCATCCGATGCGCACCAGACGGCAAACGCGCCCGGAAGACTCACTACAAACCGTTAGGAATGCTTGTATTGCAAAGACACATCGCAAAACTTACCATCGTCCCAATTCGCTATCGATTCTGCCATCCCTTTCTCCCGAACTTGGTCTGTCAGAAGGGCGCCTGGATGAAAGTTGGTGATCTGAGTTTGAGAGGGATCCTTCTCGTCTGCCAGTTTCTGCATCAGCAAGGTCCCCGATGTCTTGGTCAGGGAATAAGAAGCCAAATTCGTAGGGCCTCGGAAATCATGGATGGCACCCGATGAGACGTTGAGTATATAGTACTATGATCCGGGCTGTCAGTGATTTGTCAAGCAAAGAGAGGAGGTGAGAAATGGAGTGAGAGGGAAGAGCTAGCCTCATACCTTTCCTTTCCCCAGTTCTTGCTTATGTAGGCGATCGTATAGTTGATGTAGCGCGCGAGTGTTGACCACGAACTGCTCCCACATCTTTTCCCAACCTTGATCCGACAATGCCCCATCAACAATGAGAGCAGCGTTGAGGACCAATACATCCACATGAACAGCATTTGCGCCGAAAGAGTCAAACATCTGATCGATGCTGCTGGAATCAGACAGCTGACAGACTACCCCCTCAAACTTGGTGTTGCAATCGCCGTGATTATAAGCCAGCCTTGCTATGGCGTCTTCAAGCTTTGGGCGAGCTCTACCAGTGATGATGACCTTATCCGCACCGGCGAAAGCAAAGTTCTCGGCAATGGCATAGCCGATACCAGCAGATCCGCCGGTGATGAGAACCGTCCTCCCGGCTTGGGAAAGCGAAGGCTGTGAAGGATTTATAGCATCGTATACAGCTGAATGTACTTTGTTCGTCAGTGGGGCGGGCGTGTATACGAAAGCGGGGGATTCCGCGTTGTTTGACATGATGGATGAAGCTTTTGGAGATGTTCGCAGCAGGCGAGGAGATGTTCAGCTTAACAGATCTAAGACCGAGCGACCTCCATTTTATAATCGACTGTTCATTGCAGGCATTGTACTAAGCAGGAACTCTTGCGTGACATTTGCGGACTATTCTGGATCATGAATGCGGAAGTCCGTTGAAGAGAGCGGCCTGTTGTGGATCTGACGATGGAGAGCCACATTTGACCGCAGTGATAAGGACGAAAGGGCGTTGCCGAGAAACACCTTCTGGCGCCACCAAGGTACGAAAGGCAACGTTAAAGTTTATGAGTCTGTAGTCTTTCGGCGCAAATAGGAAAAAGCTTTAGAGAGCTCGATTCATGACATGTCTATCAATCCTTCAATACAAAACCACTTTCGTCATCCAGTTTCTTCTTGATACCTTATACTGTCTCTTCACGGCCCTCTCTGCAGCACTCATCACTACTCTAAGAAAGGCATGGAAGACTTGGGATTTCTTACACATGATGGGCCTTCAGCTGAATTTCCTATGATAAAGGATGACAAGAGTACTCTCACGCCCTACGAAGCCCGTTACGGAGCCGGTGCTGTCTTCTAGGGTGATGTCGAACTACAGCGACACGAGATTCTTCATTATATCCGCGGCCGCCTCGAAGCTAAATACATTCATCGGATCTGGTATTTTCAGTTTAACGGATTGCATACTACACGGGATGTAAGCAACATCAAAGAACATTTCGCTTTGAGCTGCTGCAACAAGACCTTTCCAATCTATTTGTTGGCGGATCGACTCAGCTTCAGCAACAGAACCTTAGCGCCCCTAATCCACATTGCCGTGGTCAATTACATTTATCAACTCTATTTCAAGCCTTATCGTACTGATGTCGAGTATGATCAGTTCTTGGTTAAAATACTTCGGTTGGACTATGCCACGCCACCTGATGATTCTTCGGCAGCCTGCTTGGGATTTGTACTCCACCGGGCAATCTGCGCAAGGGTCGATCGTACCTTGCTTAGAGCTGACATCCCTGGACGCAAGCACTATTCGATCCGCCCATTGAGCTTTGTCCGTTGTCATACGTCAAAGCGATTACCAGAGTTGTGGAGTAATATCGGGTATTTCTCAACTGCCAGTGGTTCTTGCTCTCACTGGGAACACGGATGGATCGCAATCAGACATCAACGCCGAACTAGACTTGCTCAAGGATGTCTCTGAGCCTGTCAGTCTTGAAACATCACAAGCAGTACGAACAACACTCGGCGTGGTAGCCCAATTAATGATGAGGCTACAAGAGCGAGAAGACCACATTTCCGGCCCCAAGCCAGATCCAGTTGAATCAGCAAACGACCCCAAGGTGTTTCAGCATTTATACGTCCTGGAGCAGTTTCATGCCGAGAAAATGGGATGAGGAAAGCGGTCCTTGAGAGGGCCAAGCTCGAAATGGGTGGACACGCATCGATATCCTATATGAACTGGCGAGGGTGCTCGAACGGATGTGTTGCGAGCTCGCCAGAATGCTGAGCGCAGTGAGCATGCAAAGGTCTGCCAGTGCTCCCAGCCCTTGAGCTCGCTCTTGACTCAAGATCTTTGAGATTGTGTTTCGTAAGACGCTTTCAATTGGGTTCTATCCGTCAGGGTAGTGCGATGCCTTTCTTCAAGTACGGGGGCTTCTATTTAGGAAACTTCAGGTTTGAAAGGCCGAATTATCCTGAAGGCTATTTAGCTAACACTAAGACATAACTCATCATAGCCCCTCATTAAGCCTCCTTGGCTGGAATACAATCCAGGAGTCTTTTCTTGTCCCTTCGCAACGCGTCTTCAAGTGAAGTAAAAGGAATACCAAACTTGTCCTGCACCCCTTTGGCTCCTCCCTCGACAAAGTCAAAAGGCTTCATGTTGGCAAAATGCTGAAACATGTGGCCATGAACAGCAATACCCAACTTCTCCACCTCTTCAGGAGTGCGCTTCAGACTTCCGACTTCCCTACCGCTGATCCTGACCAGAATATCGCGGACCTGCTCAAAATCAAAGAGTTCATTTCCAAGGTCAATTTCTTGGCCTCGGAATCTGGTAAGGTCCTGAAGTGCCGCAGCAGCATACTTTCCCACGTCGTGAGCATCAGTGTAAGGGAATTTGGCACTCCCAGTGAGAAGGTCATCAATTTCACCATCTGTTGGGAGACGGGGGAAGTTATGATAAACACCTGGAATGAAGAAGTCGTAGTGGATAAGTGCGGGCCGGAGAATAGTGTATGATTCGAACTTTCCAGTGCGAACAATATTCTCGACCTCATACTTAGAAATATAGTACTCATGAAGATTGGGAATGGCTTTTACATCTCCGTTATCCCACTTGTCCTTTTGGTCGGTACAAATGGCGGTAGAAGCAACGAGGTTCTTGACGCCGGCTTTCTCGCAAGCTTCGACAATTGTTTTGGCCTGAAGAACCTCCAAGCCAGGGAAGGAAACGGTGTTGAGAAAAGCTGCTTGACAGCCCTGAGCAGCTTCGAAGATATCTTCGTTGTTCTTGCTTTCTCCCTGGAAGAGAGTGATGTTCGGGTCACTTAGCAGGGCTGGGATCTTTTCGATGTTGCGGACGACAGCGTGGATCTTATGGCCAGCTTTGAGTAGGTGCTTGATGACCGATTGGCTTTGTTGGCCAGTGGCCTGGGTGACGAGATAGACAGACATGACGGTATTGGTTGTAGAGAAAATATGAGATTGACAGTGATAATTGGAGACAGCGCTGGATGAATCTGGATGGTTGAGTCGCTGCTCTCTAGTGATTCTCATTGATATATATACATGATGGTTATTCTCTGCGGGTCCCGGCCATAATCAAACAATGTTCCCATTCCACGATGATTTCTAATATACTCTGAGGTGACGAATACATGATCCGGCAGTTGTTTGGAGACGGAGTTTTCGCAAACAGTTAAAAATCCGGTCGTACTGGAAGCTTAGCCTAGGCAAGAATCCGATCTTAGCTTCGATAAAAGTTGCTTCCTGTGGGGGACATGATGACAGGGGAATGTCACCCCCATTGATCATTGGTGCTTCAAAACTTAGTGCTGATGACAAATTCCTGGGCTGCTTATCGTCTAGAAGACCCCATCACCAGCAACTTTGACCGAGAGATTGAGATCTCGCTGCATTCATCTACCGTACGATACTTGCTACCAAAAACGAAGCCACTTGGTGATTCGGCTTGTTTTGTTGACATGAAACCCCGAAAAAGCTGCTGGACTTGCGCAGGTAAGTGTCGGCAATGCGGGTTGCGAATTGGTCATCACTAAGCATTAGTATCAGCTCGCAAGATTCAATGCGACGGAGTCCGACCGAATTGTGACAAATGCAAGCGGTCTCAATTGACCTGTCAAGGCTATGAAGCTCGTTTATCGTGGCCCCGGAATAATGACAGGAAGCGAGCAATGGTATGCACTATGGCAACGCAAGCGCCTGTGTCCTCCCGAAAGACGAGCGACATCCCCAGTCGCCTCTTTTTTATCAATACATCAATTCGCGATGTCGAGCTACATAACTACCTGTCCTCACAGTATGTCCAAGGTCAGGTACCTATCCAGCCTTCAAGGCCACTAAAACAGCCCGCGATGCATACCAATCAGAATGGACTACTCCAATATTGTGAGGGATACAGCACATTGACGATGTCTTCATCTTCTGACTTGTTTTAGTTCATGACCTAGCGCACTTATCTCTAGTCACATTCAGCACGGCACCGGCTGGCATCCGTGATGCACTTATAAGAATGGCCATGACCAATAACAGTCCTTCATCCTCCGCTCTTCTTTGTGCTTTGCTAGCCTATTCTTCCCTCCATCAGCATGGCCGGAGCGAAACAGCTCTCAAGTTCAAAGTTCAGGCACTTCATTTGCTATCCACATCCGCCGGAGGTGAATTGTCCTTGTTGAATGCCTCGCAGCACGTGGCTGCTTCCATGCTGCTTGGGTCATTTGAGGTACGTGATCCGGGAGGCGACTGGGACCCTGCTGATATTTAAGACTTTACGTCCTTCTGAGAGCTCAGGTGAATGGCTGTGGTATATTTGGGGCGCTGTGGATGTCACTGAAGCTACTCAACTCCGAGATCATTCTTCTGAGAGTGAAACCTACGCTCTCATTGACTGGGTCAACTACCATCATACGCTCTCACGCTTCAGCACACAGCACTGGCGACACAAAGCACTGGCTCAGAAGACATTCGGCCAACTGATCCAACGCTCTGGCCGTGTAGCCACCTCTCAATTATCAATATACAAATCTGTATGGTTCCTACAAGAACGATGGTGAGTCTAGCAGCTAAACGAATCCTCAGAATCACCCCTCTATAGACCCAACGCCTTCGATAATGAACCTCCTTTTTGAGGCATGCGATATTTTAGTCGATCCGAAAGATCCCAAAAGTCACAGCCCAGAATATCGCAACTCACTTCAACGGCTCGAAGCGCAAGTCGACGACCTCATCGCCAGCCCGATCCCAAATGATCTAAATCCCGAAAGCGCAGTCGCCTTGGAACTCTATCGCGTAGCAACGCGGATCTACATCGCGCGCGCTTCACAGAGTCCATGGGAAGCACCCGCTCTTCTAGACTCGCTGATAGATACACTGTTTGACGGACCAGTGGCATCGTGTACCTGCATCCACTTCTTTCCTCTGCTGATTCTGGCGTGTGAATCAAGGAGAGATGATCAGCGGGTGGCGATTCTTAACTTGATTGACAGAACCCAGCGAGATGCACGGATAAGAAGTATGAAGGCTGTGACGAATGCGATTCAGGCTATTTGGGTGCAGCAGGATCTTCATGCCGATGATGAGGTGCTGGTGAATTATGTGGATCTTCTCAGCATTGGGATGAGCTCAAATAGCACTATACCATCTTTTGCATAACATTCAGTTGATGGATTCCGAATAAATACGATGGATGATAGCATGTTGGGCACTATGCAAGAACCTCGAGTTATCGTACGATCAGAAACATGGAATCAGGATTCTTATCTTCCTCTGGAGACGAATGACCATGTCTCCTCGTGTCCCGGACTTTCCATCAACATCGAGTAATGGCCCGGCCCGAATCCTTTGCTGACTGGCGATCGTCGCAACATGATTTGCTGGTGTTGATATCTGACCACTGAAGAGATATCCTTTATCAGTTAGCCCCAACTCGGCAGTGAGACATGCGCCACCTGGTCAAGTGTCTTGCGTGAACATGAATGTTTCATTGGCTAACGACCTTCCTAATGCAGACGCCATGGTAGCTCGAGATCAGACATTGATGTAGCATTGGGATTTTCGGAGTGATGAAGTGATCACGAGAGCTTTTTCGGGCGCTTGGAAATCTCCGAGCGGGTTTGCCAAGATGATAGCTTCTTGCAAATGCCGGAGGATGCACTTCCATTGGCATTTAAATGTCTATAAAGCACTACGTTACACGTCAGTGATGATATTTCGCCCGCTACAAATCTTGCTCGGGAGCAGAAAGATCAAAAAAGCCAATGCTCCATGGGCTATTGCTGCTCGATTAAGATGTCACTGGTCGTGCCAGCTCACTAGCCCGGTGGTCACATCACGCTCTTGCGAATACTACCTTAGCTTGGAACTCTGATAAAAGAAACCAGATTACAGAATAAATTCCGTTTTGGGTTACATCGTCACTACCAGATGTAAATCAAGTGATGTGCGAACACTTGCTTTATCTCGATGCTTCTTCTGCTGTCGCCAACCTTATCGGAGAAAGCCTGTCTACCAGCCTTACTCTCAAACCAATGCGACGGTGAATCGCAACCGATAGTATCACCCGACTTTAACTCACGAGTACGTCGCTCCCAAATCGTGAGTTTCGTTATTTTCGGGAGTCCTTCTCACCATTCGTTGTTGGCATTTGCTATGATCGTCGTTGCTGAAACAGATCTGCAACGTTGCAACCGGGCGTGTCTGACCGCCGGCTGTCCATTAGCCACGGCTATAATCCCCTTTTCACTGGGTTTCGAGTCATTATAGCCTTGTAAGAGTCACTTGAGTATTCTGCACATGTTCTCGCTTCCAACACTGCAACTCAACATGTCTTTCAAGATCCTGCTGAGACGAGTTCATGACTTTTGAGAATGACGGGCTGTCTGTTATCTACGGATACTGCGTTTTACAGGGTGTTTTTGACAATGTTTACACATATATAATGCTCTCAAGGACCGGGATCTGGCCAAGGAAGGATTAATAATAATTACAACATCGAATCACAATCTTACAACGATCATAAACATTTCTACTAGCGCAACTCAACATTCACAATGGTCGCACTCGACGATATGACTTCTGGCATTCCCGCCCTTGTCGTTCCAGCCAACAACGATGACATCTCCGAGGAGGCAACTGGTAGCGTCAACGCCGTTTACTTTGTTAACTGGTTCGTCTTCCTTCTCGCGTGCTCTTGGTTCATTTGCTCATCACATGCAGGGGTATCTATGGGCGTAACTATCAACCCCAGAACCTTCCCGCATCGCAACTGACTCACGTGCTTTATGCTTTCATGAACGTGAGAGCTGACGGAACTGTGTAAGTATAATTACTGGAGACACGTCTTGACTCAATGCTAACGACATATAGCTACACTGGAGATTCCTATGCCGATCTTGAGAAGCACTACACTGGCGACTGTAAGCGCAGCTGCCTGTTGATACTGGAGAATGACACTGACTCAACATAGCCTGGGACGAGCCCGGAAACAACGCCTACGGATGTGTGAAGCAGCTCTTCCTCCTCAAGAAGGCCAACCGAAAGCTCAAAGTCATGCTTTCTATCGGCGGCTGGACCTGGTCAACCAACTTCCCTGCTGCTTCTGCCTCAGCTGCTACCCGGTCCACCTTCGCCAAGAGTTCCGTTACTCTCATGAAGGACTGGGGTTTCGATGGTATCGACATCGACTGGGAATATCCCGCCAACGCCACCGACGCTAGCAACATGATTCTTCTGCTCCAGGCCATGCGCAGCGAGCTCGACTCTTATTCCAAGCAATATGCCAATGGATATCACTTCCAGCTTTCGATCGCTGCCCCCGCAGGTCCTGATAACTACAATAAACTCAAGATGAAGGACCTCGGATCGGTTCTCGACCATGTTAATCTCATGGCTTATGACTACGCCGGCTCTTGGAGCGCCTTCTCCGGCCACCAAGCTAACAAATACGCCAACACCAAGATCCCCAACGCTACCCCTTTCAACACCGACCAGGCCGTCAAGGCTTACGTCAACGGTGGCGTCCCGTCCGCCAAGATGGTTCTCGGTATGCCCATCTACGGTCGCGCATTCGAGAACACTGCCGGCCTCGGGCAGCCATACTCTGGCGTCGGATCTGGAAGCTGGGAGAACGGTATCTGGGACTACAAGGCTTTACCTAAGGCCGGAGCTAGCCTTGTCTACGATCGCGATGCTCAGGCCTCTTACAGCTATGACTCCAACACGAAGGAGCTTATCTCTTTCGACACCCCTGGTATGGTCGAGAACAAGGTCCTTTACATCAAGAACCTTAGCCTTGGTGGCAGCATGTTCTGGGAGGCGTCTGCTGACAAGACTGGTGCTGACTCGTTGATCGGCACCAGCTCCAAGAAGCTTGGAACTCTTGATAGTACTAACAACTGTTTGAGCTACCCCAACTCTCAGTATGCTAACATTGCCAAGGGGCTTTCTTGAAGAGTCAGTGGCGAGACAGTTCTGTTCACAAGGAAGGGTACAGTTTAGCTTTTGGGATACACAGATGCGGCTTTGACTGGAATTATTCTACCTTCGCTTTAGATACCAATAGACATTCGTTTGGATTTACTTTTCGATGATGTCTAGGCACGTACTATCACGACTTCACTGTGCAAAAAGAAGGAGATCATCCAATCAAAGTGAAGCGGATAGGGATTCTCGCGCATGGCGAGCTCGTCACACCAGGAATCTCTAAATAAGATAGACCAAATTAAACATCTCCGAGTCATCATTTCACCCGCGTCGAGCAGTCGGGACGGTGCCGCTATCCGACTTCGATGTTGAAGAGTCACGCGGCCCGCGCATCGGATAACGCACTTGATAAGCGGATATCCTACCCCTTTTTGAAGAGCGGGTATTGCCATAAGTACAAGTATCATATATATACCGACCTCCCTTATCTCACGCTATTTCGTATTGGAACGCCACTTCGAGGATGCTTGTTCTATTCACAACTAGGCTAGCTCTTCCCACCATTTCTTTCCCGAATAAGCCACCATGGCTCGACACGTAAAACACTCGTCTAAAGCTCAAGAGATGGTTCCAGAGTTATCAGCACAGTTGAACACCTTTGCAATCAGACCGGATCGGTAGGCATCCTGGATGGAGACAGCCACACTGTAACTTCAAAGGGGTTAGCTATCGCACGTACCATAGGGTTAATTCGTTGTGACTTACGTTCCGGCAATGACCATGAAGGATCCGACGAGTACGATGAGGGCATGGGACCAATACTTCGCCTGGCTGGACGCATTACCTGTTCTACAATGCTTGAAATCCTGCATCCAAAGGAGAGCTGGGAAGATCAAGCTGAAAGGAGCGAAACAGACCGCTCCAGCAAGACCTAGGAGATAGTTGAGAATAGGGACAGCCTCGGCAACGATAAAAGCAAGGATTCCGAGAGTCAGATTGCTACCAATCCAAGTACTCCAATGGACTATCGTGTTCTCCTGAAGATGGTAGGAGTCGCGGAGGATTCGGACGAAGATGTACTTGGCAGCCACGTGCTGGTAAATGCCGACACCGATGATAAGACCTGGAAGCGCAATTCCATACGAGATCTTCTTGAACAAGGGGCCTGCGCTTCCAAAGGCGGGGGTAGCCAACCAAACGCCGCACCATCTGTAGATGACGAGGGAGAAAGACAGGTACATAGCCATCACGAGGACACCTGTAACAAGCACGGCCTTTTTGAAGTGCTCGGGGCGCTTCATTTCTGACAGCACAGGCAGATACATAGATGAACCACTGTTGCTGATGAAGATGTTTGCAGAAGCAGTGATGCCCGCTACAAAGGTAGGGTGAGCAATGGCTGTCCAACCCAACTCATAGTCACCAGTCTTGGGGGCCGTTGCAGGGCGATCTTGCTGGGTAACTGCAACAACGAAGATGAAGACAGCCACGAAGAATGTAAAGAATCCGATCCATGTAAGCCAGCCGAGGCGGCTGAAGGTTCGTACCGAAGAGAACAAGGTAATTGAGATCGCACCGATCAAGGTGAAGATGACGGTGCAGGCGCCGTGGTTGGAGATGGCGTTGAAGGCTGTTGAGATGGACACGATGCCGGCGGCAGAGATGAGGACTTGGGCGACCAGAATTTGAAGACCAACAAGTTCCTTGCCAACACGGCCCCAGAGACGACCGCACATATCAGCGAGTGCTATTCACATTGTTAGAGCTAACGGTATAAGCTTAAAATGGGGTAGTGGGAATACGTACTATGGCACTCAGGGTGACGGTTTCGGAACTCGCCCAGAATGTATGCCGTATCTAAATGTTGTTAGCTCTCCTTATTCTCTTTGATAATTGGTTTCGTGACTTACAGGTATTTAGAGTATGCCAGCCAACAAGCGACAGACCGCCTCCAACAGCACCAAGAGTCGCAAACGCACCAGGCACACTCAGAATGCTCATGGCGAACTGGATTTTGAGGAAGATGATGGTGGCTCGCTGCCAACTGACAGTTCTGAACTGCACGCCGTCGTCTGTCTGCTGGAAGACTTCATGAGACTCGAGCGTCTCGCCTTTCATGGAGATAACTTCCTCATCGGCTGGTCTGTATGGTGTGACTTTGTCGTCGTTCACCTGTTGCACTTCTTGAGAAGCCATGTTTGCCTCTAGGTTGTGTCTTATTGGATGAAGGTGTAGAAGGACAGGCAATGAAGATGAAGGAGAAAGGGAAGTAACAGCCTGTCTTCACAAAGTCAATGGGCGATCTTGTCCTTATTTCTACTGGATCCGAAATCGGTTGCTACCCCAGGTTATATACCCCGACTTTATCTTTACGGTCTAGACTGGGCCTGCATATCGTGAGCTAGACGGTATCAGATTTGGTCTCTGGGTCGCTTTATCAAGTGTAAACCTTGTCGACCACTGATATTTGGCCGCTTACGGAGTATCAGGACCGGCTTTGGCGATATCCCCGTGTAGAGTTGCCCAATTGTAGTGAGTACCTTGTCAGCGAGGATCGGCTATGGGGCACCCAGAGATTACTGATGGAGGGTTCCGCACGTGGAAAGATAAATTCCGCACTAAGATTGGGACACGTTTTGAGGCGTCGCGATCTAACCAAACTACCGGGAGTGCCATGGGCGTCGCTTCTATCATGGTTGCGGACTTTGCATTACTGCTTCACTACTAGCTGCTGGTCGGGAGGAAGGGAACCTCAAGGAACAGGAATGTCGGCTACCGGGCGGTACATACTCTTGCTTTCATGCCTCCTTTGTACCGGGAGATAGATGGTTCATTCCTTCACAGGAATATCAATTCATGTTATTTGCCAGCCTTTTGGCACAACCTTACAGGCAGCGGCTTTCTACATCTATTTTCAATTAGCTATTTGCGATTGTATTACACGGCACAATTGAAGTACGGAAAGTAAAGACGTGTCATTCTGTTATGACTCGATTACAAGCCCCATGATGCTACTGTAACGCCACTAAGTAAGGTGGTACACCGAGTAAAGTGGTTCAACGTCACCAAGTAAAGTGGTTCACTACTTATCATTAACTTCACAGATCTGTTTCAACTACCGTGTCTTTAAAAGCCAATCAATGCATGGCGTGTCGGACACCGACATTATACATGTGCGATATGTGGTGACTAGCAATTATAGGCGTTCACAATACTTGGTTGCGGGCCGCCCAGCGGAAAAAGCACGCTCCAGGTGCCCATACCCGCTATCATTCAGTGGGCACAGCCGCTGGCAGACCCAACATCTAGGGGAGATAAGCGCTATCGTTTAGCTCTATCTCGCCATACTCCACCCTCGTATCTGACTCAATTGGTTGCAGTCGTTACAATAACCTCGTGTCTATGACGGGTGTAGTTGAACGAAGAAGTGGACATTGACTCAATTGGCTTCTGTCATGGGGGATCAGACGACGTGCTCTTCATGATAATCCGGCAATCCGGATATAGACAACTGAAATAGGATGAGACTTGATGCCGCTGTTCGTTGCTTAAGAAGACGATGATAGCTTCAGTCGCATCCATGATCATAACATCAACTCTACCAACACTGTACTTCAGCATACTTCTTCATTGAATCGTATCACAATATATCTTGTCCCATAAAATTCCATTAGCCATGTACGCAGATATCAGCAAGCCACCAGCCCCCCTCCCTGCCATCAATCTCCAGGTCTTGAGACCCGGCCTTTCATTGTTGTACCCACTCTCCAGACGAGGCTACGGCCCCGGTCTCATTATTCTCAGTGCCACTACTGAGGACCCGTTGGCTTTTTACGAAGGTGTTCCTTCCTCATTGGTGAAGTGGGCTGAAGAGGGTTATGCCGTTGTTCAGATTGAAGCCGCTGCATTTGAGGGAAAAGACAGCGGAGTCGTTCTCAAAGAAGCCATCGATGCTTTGAAGCAATGCGAGAAGTGTGACCTGAACGATACAGTTGGCCTGGTTTGTGAGTTGCCATTGATATGTATTCGTCTACCTATCCATGCATTCTGACATGTTTCCAGCGTATGAGCCAAAGCTATGGAACATCGCTGCTCTTGGAATCGACCAAACCTCAGAGATCGCTGCTAGTGTGCTTTACGCCGACGCAGAGTCGGCAGAGACTCTGGCCTCTAGTCAAAAGCCTCTGTTGAAGCATATTGCCGGTCAAGATTTCAAGCCCTCGAGTCAATCACACTACCCTTACAAGGAGTCTTCGAGCTATGCCTTCGCGACTCCAGGGCACCCTCACTTTCACTATACAACTGAGTCGGTATCTCACACCCGCAATCTCCAGTTTCTAAAGCCAAAACTCAATGGACCCTTCTTTGACCTCGAGGCTATCTGGGATGAACATACCTGGTACGAGTTCAGTGATCGATCGGTGCAGCATACAATGAGCACAATGGTCCAAGAGCCATATGTGAATCATGTTCCGACGGTTGGTCTCCTTACGAATATACAAACTGTCAGTTGACTAACGATATCCAGTTGACTGGTGGTATCGGCCGAAGCAGTCTCACAAAGTTCTACCGAGATAACTTCATCTTCAACAATTCCCTGGATACTACGCTTGATCTTATTAGTCGCACGATAGGCATTGACCGTGTGATTGACGAGTTCATCTACAAATTCACCCACGATCGTGAGATTGACTGGCTGTAAGATACCGTATCCCTGGAACTTATCATGGCTTCTCATGCTAACTAACTACCTTCCCCATAGCCTACCTGGTATCCCTCCTACTTTCCAAAGAGCAGAGATTCCATTCACAGCCGTTGTCAACATCCGAGGCGATCGCCTGTATCATGAACATATCTCTTGGGATCAAGGTACTGCGCTACGACAACTGGGACTTATGCCTGAGTATCTACCCTTTCCTTATGCCGTCCCTGGCCAGACAGGAGGTCCTGGTGCAAAGTACGAGTACCGAGTTCCTGTAATCGGAGTTGAGACTGCGGATAAGATGCGAGACAGGAACTCAGTTCCCTCAAATGATATGTTCAACTACAAGGTTCGACAAGTTCAAGATGGTCCTGAAGGCTTAAGGAAGGAAGATGATGTCAAGAAGGAGGCAGACATTCTAGGTGTGGCGGCTTAAACCAGGGTCAGATTGAAAGATAAACCTTAAATAAAGTTCCATATGCTATTTGCGAACTGTATTCGTCGATGCCCGTCACCAGTTTATATCGACTTCTTTGCATCATAATATTCCGGATACGTCTGCTTGTAACCCAACACAAATCTACCCCAGTAAGCGGCAGTTGTAAGCAAGATCCGACTGACCACCCGGCCCATGAACTCCCAAGGGATCGGAATCACCAATGGGGTATCGGCGCTGTGAAGAAAGACGAGAAGCTGAAAAATACTAGGTGCACTACCCGACGCTTTACAGTCGTCCAGGTAACCAAAGAAGTTTCTGAAGAACTGCTGTTCGTTCTCATATGATTCTGGAGTCAAATGAATATCCACCACGAGATCTCTGTCTTCTGTTGCATTTTCGAAGCGGTGAAAGTATCCAGCCTTCACCGAGGCTGTAGCTTGGCCACCCGGCTCGTCGGACAGAACCGCAAAGGGCTTTGGGTCAAGGCCGCGGTAGAAGTTGCCCTTGCCGGACTGGACGCGGAAGAATTCATCTTGGTAGATATGATAGTGAAATGGAGGCGCGATAATCGAAACACCATTTTCTTTGTCTGTTGGTGGGATCCGATGGGTCATGATGTATTTTGAGCCGGGTCCCGAGAAGGTAACCGAAGACTTGCCGCCTTCGTAGAGAATTGGGTTGTTCTGGGCATTTTGAGTGCGCACTGGCCCTGAAGATCTCAAGAATGAAAGCATGGTGTTGACTAGCGATGTTTTCTGTAGGGATATGCTGAGTCTATTGAGTATTGCAAGATGAAGCTAGATTATAATCGCTGTCGGGCACCAAAGAGGAGAGGAGAGGAAGCCAATGCCGAGTGGGGAAGCCATCGCCAAGACATCCCATAGCCGACCCCAACAACCGCCGCGGAACAGAGCGAATTGGTAAATCATTACCTTAGCATTACAATATCCTAAGTTTGAGTTTGATCTGCAAGTGTCTATACGTCATCGCGGAATTGTGATTAACGAACTGTCGATCCAATCTGCAAGGGAACGAACCCCGTCGGCAGCTGGGTTGAATGATCGCCAACTTACTCAACACCCACTGACAGTGTCACTAACGCCATCAGCAACTAACCACGACGTGTCTCATACTAGCCTATCACAAATCTTCGAAGAAGGGGTATGAAAAGCATGCAATTGCTTCTGCTCGAGTAGCGAGCGGCATTTCATGTCATTCAAAGCCGTGCCCACTTTACCATCATGAAGCCAATTAGAAATAAGCTAATTATCAAATATGCTATCTTATCGATACGCCTAGCCATCGTGTTGGGTAAGTCCAGAACTTGAGCATGTTCGCCAAGGCCAATATCGTTTCATTTCATGCTGATATGTAGATACTTTGTATATGAGTTCGTTATACCACAACTTTCAGGATTCTCTCCGGCAAGTGCAGTCAACAGTCTTCCCTTTCTCCTGAATTTGCTTCACAGCCAAGATCAGATGAAAATAGGCATAAGGGAAGACCAACACTGTTCATCTTTAGTTATGGTACAGCAGATAGTTTATGGAATTTATGAGCTTTGAAATCTATATGGCACGAAGAATTTGTGATGCTCACCATGGAATCTGAGATCCGGCTCAAACTTATGACCAGCACGTGGACCCTCCACACGCGACTCGACAAATTTCTCTGTGCTGTTGTCCCATTTATTTAGAGTCTAGCTAGAATACAAATAATATTAAAATTATGGTTATGGATGTACCAGGTCTTCACGGGACCCATGTGACTCTCTCGATGTTTCTGGTCTCTCCAAAGACTGCATCTCCAAGTCCACCTTGACATATATCTTCTGGCAGGATGTGCCCTCAACGTCATCAAGCTGCTCCCAATTATCGCCAACCTCGCCCCTGTGAGTTCGACGTGTTGTCGCCACTGATTTCGAAGTGATGACGGCTCTACTGGCTCCAGAAAATGGCGTAATGTGAGCTGGGGAGCTACCTGTCGATGAGTCGAAATGGAAATGAGAGCTGACAAGTTTTCGTAGTGACGGTAAGGAGCCAGCGATGATTCCGATTCCCGACTCCAGAGTGGACCATAGGACGATGTTTCCGACGTTGTCTAGACGTGTTAGTACGGTACGGTGCCCAAAAGGTTGTTCTTGGGATACTGACATAAGTAATTATCAGGTTGTGAAAACGCTGTCAAATAAGGTATTCGAACAATAGTACAAATCGAGGCCCTGTCGCAATGTTAGACATGAAGATTGAGGGTGACATTATAGCTTACAGTGCAGCCAGCCCAAGGATGATGCTGACAGAGACCTTGGTGGCTTTCCTCATATGGGACTTGTAGAGCATGAAGATAGGCAAAATAGCACAAGTCCAATCCGAAATAACTGCACTAATGGACACGACATAGCCTAGACTCATTAACAATGGTACAGAGCATTTTTCTCTGTCGTTCCAGTTGGCAGAGATCGGCATGCATCCGAAAAAAGTGCCAATGGTGTTATACATCGTAGTGACAATAGTGAAGATGAGAGTTGCCCAGACAATGATTCGATGAGTTTTGGTGACGGCGATCCGTAGGAGAGTAACACAGATGGACGCCTTGAGAGGCGTCAATGAGAAGTCGTAAATTACCTGGCCTATCCACATCCACTGTGTCCTGGTTAGCAGGGCGTTGAGTTGACACTCGAGATGAAGTACCTTTCGACCATGGACTTGCAGGTATGCGTTGAGGTCTTTGTCTTTTGTCCCCACGCCTGCGTAAACGGCACGCAGGCCGGCAGCAGTGAATGTAACGTGTAGTATCTAACTGGGTTAGTACTGTGTTATGCATTATCCCACTGAGACGAGACAATGGCTCACCCATCCGATAAGCATGAGACCATCGTCGATACCAAAAAGACGATACTTTAATCGAACAACACATCGCAGAATAACAATTACGGCTGTGAGGATCAAGAAAATGATGGGGACGATGACCAGGACACGCGCTAGACCCTTGGGGTCCACTGACGTCGCGCTCTCATCAAGCATGATGGGCGATGCGATGTCGAAAACCCACACTCACAAGCGCAGAAAAACAAATACGAAATCCAGGGCAGGGCTGGCATTTTGAGCAACTAACTGGCCCTCCCTCTCCTTTTGAACAACGGCTCCAAATCCTACAGAGTTTGTCCCGTTCCCCGCGTTTTGGTTCCCGACCCATCCCATCTTTTTTAGTAGCACGGTCTAGTGAACCTTATCGAGGCCTCGTCCAGCTTGCGAACCAAGGATATCTCGCGGCCGCCGCCTAGCCCGGCCAGGGTGCTGACTCGTGAAGCCCGATCGATGGATCTGCCCCCAGCGCTTCGAGTGACTGCTTTCAGTTTAAACCGTCGGCCATGGCTTGCTGGGGTCATGCGAGTTAATGTTTTTTTGCTAAAGCCTCTTTTTTTACGTGACATGCACAGCTGGGGCCACTCGAATCCCCGCGTAGATCTGAGAAACCACTAGCCTAAGCGAACTTTTGCTTCTTGCTGACGCAAAGCTGCCAAGTTTGGTGGCTTGAAGCCTTGCTGCAGATAATGACTCGACCCAGGATCCCGGACACAGGTAATCGCATGATTTGAACGCAAAGCCACAGATATATACAGGATATCCCGTGAGACACTGTCAGAGCGTACAGTCAGCCGTCGCTGATCCCGTCCGCCAAGCTCGTTCAAAGTTCATGTTGCTATTTGCCACCAAAGATGGCACTTGACCTTGGGACGCGTACTCCATAATCTTCCTGGGGAAACAATGGCCTGAACTTCTGAAAGGTCAGAGCTTCATCAGAGATTCAGGGGTAATGGCAGGGGTTATATGCACGGCAGCTTAGTGCGATTGCAAGAGTTCCTCGCTTGAGAAATCGGGCCCTACAGCACTATTCCCGAAAGCCCGATAGCTTCATTTCCTGAGGAAGCCTTCATTCCTGTTATGGTACTTGTTAGCGGTGATCATTGGCGATGCTGGGACGAAAAGACTCAGAGAACAGATCGAGACTTAGCATGGCCAGACCAATTGCTTTTTAGTCCTGGAGCGAGAACTAGGAAGCTATTCCCATGTATCCGGGACGCTACTGATGATATGATTATGGCACGAGTTTTGTGGCTTTGTTTGGAACAGATAAGCACTTGGCCGTGCTTGGATCGATTGGACCCCTGATTTCATCGATAGGGATGATTTCCGGACATCCTCTGAACGCTATGACGGCGCCATCCTGTGGATTTGCCTCTAACCCGCCTGTCGCATCCTTGTAACTGTTCGTGGCCCTCATGTTTATAATCTGGAACGAACTACTTACTCTTTTCAGCCCAAAGAGCAGCAGCCGGTTTTACATTAATAACAATGTAGAAGATACATGGACACAGACATCTCATCTTCGTCGTTTTTAGACTATTTCTCCATAGTACTGAGTAAGTGTAAGTAGCATATCCCCCCTCGGCATTGTTGCAACCCGAGCGGGTCATTTCTAAGACCTTCTTTAATTAGAAGAGAAATCACTTGGCGTTTTTATCGAGCTGTGAGATAACAAAATATCCAGTGATTGCCAATAATTGTGTTAGAAGTGCTTCTGTTGTGTCAACAGATCAAAGCCCGCGGAATTAAGGCCATGCCTCGGATAAAATATGGTGTCTTTGATTTGGACCGAGGTGAGGAGAGGGGTTGAGAGTACCCCTCCAAGAAAGTAATTAATTAGAATGCCTGCATTGTATGTCGATGAAAGCAAAACAAGCGAAGGCTGAACCTGTCAATCGGCCATAATCTCCGTTACTTTCCTGTGTTTGCGATCCTTGGCGTCGGTCCGACATTAGCTCAGGACATGGGTAGAGTGGTTTTGCAGTCGCATGAGATATAAATGCCTATTGTTATTATCTGGATTGTCAATTATAGTCTTCGTGGACTGCTTCTCTCTCAATCCTGCGAAGCGTTGTCAGCTGAGTCCAAGACCAGCTCATTGATTGACTATGTTGTCAAAGATGGATATCGACAAATTGATAGGTGTCTACTGATGCTTTCCATCCTTTCTTCGCGTGGTTGTACTAGAACTGAGAGAAATTTTTCTAATTCGCAGGGATATCAACATCCAATTTCGTGAATACCGATGTTCCATGCGGAAATGTGCCGTGGGACTTAGGCCCTGATCCAATCGATACATTCGGCACAGTCGATACGATCCGTACAACCGGGCCTACCTAGGTAATTAGGTCATTCCACTTGGCCTAAGTACACGATTTGACAGGGGTCAGTTATGCAAGCCTAATTAATATATATACCTTTATCGCGCTAGGCCTTATAAAGGAAGGGATCCCTTAGGTAATACAGACTTAAGACAGAAATAGTAAAAAATGCATAGAAAAAACATATTTTATATTACCTACTTATTTTTAATCAACAGCAAAACAAGCATGTATAATCAATCCGTATACTGATACATCCGGACCGTAGGTCACGTGACTAGCCTATCTCACAAGGTCAGGCCCTGCAGCCTGCATAACTGACCTAATAGGCCTAGCTTGGTACCTATAGGTTATGCAAAGTCACTGAAATTGGTACGGATCGTATCGAGTGTGCCCGAACGTATCGATTGGATCAGGGCCTTTAGCAATCGAAAAACCTCAACATCATTTACCCTGGCATCCAAACCTTCACATATTTGAACGAACACCAACCTACAACCTAGAACCTGCCGCTCAGAATGAGACAAAGTGTAATAAAGTGCCTTGACCGATTGCCGATTTACATTTCATTAATTAAATGCATGCAATACCCCGCAAAATGGAAATTGACATCTTGATCTATACTCATACAGGGTAGTCTAAGTGGCAGCTCGATGCAACCTGTGAGGATTGACGAATCAAGATCGTTGAAGGAAGTCGTCGGAATGGAATGGAATGGAATGGGTACCGAGGGTCAAGTGAAAGTCTTGCAGTCAACATCAGAGCGCAATTTCTCGTAAGCTTACCCATAAGATTGCCTATTCGTCATCCTTTGATGGCAGGCGAAGACCTGGCCGAGGGATTGGCATCTGCATTCGCCAAGTGCTGGTACGCCTTGCAACCGAAGCCTCTGGTCCTGGATTATGCTTGTCCAGTACGTTGCCGTCGTTGCCGACCGAGACAAAGAACTCGCAGGTTGAGAATTCTTCACTCTTCTTCATTACATCCTGGTTCTATGGAAATCCGCCAAGCTCAATGGACTTTGTGTCGCCCTCCCACTGTTACGGAACACCAGCCGGAATCAGGCTTTTGTCCCGGGAGACGTCTAGACAGTTGATGAGATTTTAGTTCGGCTTGCTTACTGTTGGTGAGACAATTGTAATTCTGACCTAACCTCAACAAGTTGCACCAGAGCCCCTGTTTTCTTTGGCGACAAATTCAACCCGTACAATGGTCCCCACGAGGCATTTCCCTCTAGCCAGACAATGCAGCAGAGTTCCATGGTTATGGCACTGTTTCTTGAGGACCCTTAACTAGTGTTACCGTCCCGTGCCCCCGATTCACCGATGGATCCGTGAGATGGAGACGCGATACCCTGTAGATCACTAACTGGCCTGGATGAGCGGGCGTCACGACGTTGCACTGCCGCTCTGTTTGGAATGAGCTAAGGATCCTATCGCCCCATGCCGTCATCGACTCCTCCACTTCTTAAGCTCACCCGTAGACCATTTTCGACATGCCGAACTTCACTGGCGCATCTATAAAACTACAAAATGGCTGAATCACCGCAAGAAACCGTTACAAAACACCTCTCAGACCCTAGCAAACCGCTCCGGCCGACACTTACCTCTCTAAATGGCGATAACAGCTGGTTGATGTCCTTCCCTAGGCCGGAGGCGGAGAGGGCTGCTACAGGGAGGGTCTTCTATCATCTTGCTTTTGAACCATGGCTGAATGGGGCTGCCCATGTTGGACATCCATGGATCGTACACCTTGCTCGTATTGAAAAGGAGGGCATTTCGACCTTTGAAGACTTGGAGAATCTGATTCGCGAAATCGAGGAAGCTGCCTCGGCGCATCTGCCAGCAAATGCTCAAGCCCAAGAGTCAACAAGACAACTCGATGCTATCCTTCTTGGTTTCTTTTACTCCGATCACCTCCATCCACAAACTCTGAAGACGTTTCCTCCCGAGATTCCCGTCATAGCAACAGCGCCTGGAGCTGCAATCATCGAGTCGTGGAATCACTTCAAGACCATCAAAATCATCAACAACTTCGATTCCTCGGCGACAAATTGGAACTCGCCAGACCTACATCCAGGCGATCCTGTCCCAAGATGGTTTACACCACTCATGATGCTCGGCAAAAGCGAACTAAACTTTGTCTTTGCTATAATCTGGTCCCATTCCGCCAACGGCGAAGAAGTCCACGAAGCAATTCTAGACTCTCCTCATGGCGTGCAACTCGACGCGAAACCCCTAGAAGCATTCCTCGCATCAGCGCCCAGGACCAAGAAACTTGCGATGCTGCACGGCCTTAAGGAGAGTCATACTGGCGGTATCCAAACATGTTATGGCGCAAAGGGAGGACTTGGGCTGCACCGAAAGGTTGGAGGTGTAGAGCACTGGGTCTCGACGCACTCTTCTGAGCTGAAATATACCGGGATATTCATGAGGCTTGTTTGGACTACTGATACGCCGAGGACAATCGAGTGGGCACTGGAAGAGGAGAAGAAGGCACATCCTGGTGAGGAGTTGTCTGGACCGCCGAACTTTATCAAGGTTCCGAACGGTGCATCGACGGTTTTGACGTGTTAATGAAGCTGCGCTTTTCGTTATTGTAAGATGAGAACCAGCTTGTTAGGGCTCGGGCGGGAATGCCAATCGTTTTATTTATGAGAATACGACTACCTGAATACGAAATCGTTAGCTACAGAGATAAATGCGTGAGATCTGAAAACTGGCATCTCTGCAGTTGAGATTGAACGATCGAAACTGTGACACTTGTGAAACCTGGGCTGCGAGGGCTGCAGCCTAGAGTTGTTCGTGGTGGTTAAATAACGGGGGTCGTGCTGAGAAATGGCGCCCAATCCCCTAAATTATAGCGGCTCTTTCCACTTTCTTATCAACAGCATATTCAGTCCCAGGACGCTTCTGACCAGCAGTACATTATCAAGTCTGCCATGAATCAAACAATGACTGGGGATCTGAAAGAGGATAATTGTCGCAACAATATCACTGTTTAGGTCAAGAGATCTAAGTGCTGACTGTTCTGGCACGGATACCTTAGTCAATTGGTAGTCATGCTTTACAGCCTGGGTCCCCAGTTTACAGTGATTGGAGATGCACTGGAGCACACGATCGGCACCCTATAAACGGGGACCCTATCAACAGAGGTGTCAATAGCTCAAAGTTTTATGATGAATTCATGCATGAGCCTAAGTCTATCATGAGTGCATCGTCATAATACTCTATGATCTCCTATGATCTGGGGCAATCTATTCCTCAATTGATGCCATGCATCGCAGACCAACCCCTCAATCCCCCGTCGCCAGTCCAACATTATAGCAGGTGTCGCAAAAGTCCAACCAAGTTGCCGATGGGGTTATTAAGTCTGCGCGCAGCGTTGTCGGGGACAGACGATGCAGATGCGCTGGGCGTAGACACAGCAGTGCTGTCGCTCGCTGTCGCTTCGGTCGCGGAAGCCTTTTCAGGCTTGGTAACGGATGTTGTCTCTTCGGCCTCAGTCGTAGGCGCAGAAGTCGTCTCAGCGTCGGTGGTAGAGACGTCGGTCGCAGTCGTCACAGCAGCAGTTTTGGTCGAACCCGTCAATTCAGCAGTTGAGCCCGAGGATCTCTTATCACCCTCATTGCCAGGCAACAAGTTCACACCGAGGTTGAAAACACTGTAGGCATTTTTCCCACCACAGGCGTCTTTGGCGTATCCAGGGCAAGGCATGTCGCACTTGTCGTCGTCTACCTTGGCAGATTTGACGGGGTAAATATCAGCGCAAATGCACTCTACACCCTTGAGTATCGCTACAGTCTTGTTCTGTTCCTCACAATAGTCGGCGCATGAGCCGACGCTGTTGAAGGTGTCGGATCGTCCATCGGCTTCACTGGGGAGGGCACTGAAGCAGCCCTGTGGGGTGACTTCGCCGAGAACAGGGCTTTCGGTGGGGCCTTGGAGCGCGTCCCTGGCCGCGACCAGCGAAAGAAGAGAGAGCAACGCGACTTTGGCGAATGTCATGGTTGAAGAGTGATTGTCTTGTAACTCTGGGAATGAAGATGCAGGGCTGGCAAGGCGTTGTTTATATCCGTGAATTCTCCTTGCTCGGTCGGTCGGTCAGTGGGGGAGTTAAATTAGGTAGATGCTTGGATTGCCAATCATGGCGACCCGCTATCGTCGATGAAACGCGAAGGATCGTGCTTGCCCTGCTCAGCCTTGTGCAACAGTGTCGTAGGCATCACGATGGTGTCATTGTGACAGCTGATTCAATGGAAGGAAGCTTGGTCATGTAGAGGAGACACAGCGCACCAAGCGCATTGCTTCTGTTGGCTTGAAACAGTGAATGTTATCATGGCAAAGGAAGATTAAGGGAGATTTCTCGAATCCTTCAATTAAGCTATGACCTCAGCCAAGCGAGAATTTCCCGAACAGCCGCTCCTAGTCCCTGGGAAGTGAGAGGAGCGGGATCCCGATTCGCTGGTGACATACCAAATATCTAACCTTGGGAGCGATAGCTTGGATGAGGCTCTGTTGTTATGTACGAGCAAACGCAATTCCCCAACCGACTCATCGCGCCTTGAGCCTGACAACGTCACCGCATATCGGACCAGCTGACAGCTGATAACTTGAGACACCTATATTAGCAGTTTGAAAAGCGAGTCCATGAACGTAAAGCGATGACCGGCTGCTCCTCATTTGAGTGTTGAGCAACAATTCTCAACAACTTCAGAAAGGAAACCAAGGAGTGCACTCAGGAATTGGAACATAGACTAATCCGTAACCTCGAATCTGTATCGCTCAATTGATTGGCGGGTTTAGCTCAGTTGGGAGAGCGTCAGACTGAAGTCACACTTCGGGAATCGTAATCTGAAGGTCATGTGTTCGATCCACATAAACCGCAGTCTTTTCTTTTGCATTTTTCTTCTTCTTTGCACAAATGAACTTCCTTGCGATTCAATTAGTAACTCTCGCAGCTTCAGTAAGAGCCCAAAGTTTTTGGTGCAGTAGCTGCCTCGCTTGCGCATCGCAACATCAAACTCCTGCCCGTCATCGTGATGATACCTACTGAGTCTCGTACAGCTGCAGAGCTGGCATACAAACGAAGGCCTTGCACCGGGATATCCGTGTTGAGTAACTCTAAAGTTAAGCATCTTGCAGCTTGATACGAGCTATGTAGGAGTCATCGAAGGCCGCGTGTTACGCTACAGACGCATCAGCACGAGTGCCACCAATACGTGGGTTTCAGCTGACGTCTAACACCAAAAGTCCCGATATAAAGTCATTCGGAGCCTTTTGTCCAAGGGACCTCACACACGCACAAGAACGCAAATGGGATAATGTGTCTCCCTATATGATAATAATGTGACTCATAGTTGGAGCTGCGATGGAAAAGATACCCCAGATCATTGAGTATATGAATAGATTTGCCAGGATGAACAGATAGAAAAAGCCAAACCGCCGGGGAACGCGCCAATCGATGTAGCCGAAGCCAAACCGAAGCGTGACAAGCCACCCGCAGCTCGCCCTGCCGATCGAGGCTTACCCCTCCAAAGATAAAGTTATGATGAATTGCTCTGTCTGACGTTCACTCCAAACTTCAATTGAGTTCAGCTCAAGATGCACAGAGAATTTCCAATGGGTACCCCAAGTGAAAAAAGTGAGACGGTCGCCACCGACACCCTCACCGAGCTCAGCATCCATGGGCATACCTTGTGATAAGTACAGCGAAGGAGCTCTTGGTAGCACTGCGTCAGCTCCATCGATAGCTAAAAGCTCTTTTGAACCATAAGGCTGATACGCTGACGAGGTACCACGGTATGTCGCCTGGGCTTAAACTCTAACGCCAAGGCGTCGGGAAATACGATGCACCCATTAAGATGCAATTGACCAATGAAAATACCGTAGAACGAGTGCTTCACATTGTGTTGTAGACATTGACCTGCTTGCTTCAACTTGAGCTCAACCTTCTTGCAGCTCCCTGTAACTACTGATGTTATAAAAAAGCAATGAAACATGCTGTGCACCTGGTATACGACAGCCGCTCGCCAACTTGCTTTGATGCTGTGTCCGTCCTTCGGATGTCCCTTTACGCGAACAGTCCTCTGGTTATCCCGATTGGCCTGGATATCTCCAGACTTTGTACCCTCGATCTGAGCCGCTGCAACCATTGAACCTTGAGCTTGAGCTTGATATCTGGACGAATAGGAACATGAGTTGCATGTGTGCACTGGAGTCTGCCCAGCCTCCCAAACGGCGGAGCTCGCGTGGTGGCTCATCCAGCTTCAATGCTCTTTTGCTCTTGGTGTTCCATTGCACTTTCGGAAGAAGTAGTCACCTATATAAGCTGACATCTCCATGTTTCTTGGCGATCTTCCACAAAGACTGATCACTTATAGCTGGTAGTCACTCCTAGACAACCTGGGACCTCATAACACTCACAACTTACGTCAATACAAACCTACAACCAGTCTCAAAATGAAGTTCTTCTTCCTTTTCACCACTGCCCTTCTCTCCTCGTCTGTCTTGGCGCAGTCAACTTCCCAGGCTGGAGGACGCGGCGGCGGCGGCGGTGTCCTTCCCGAGTGCGCAGTAAGCCAATCGATCATCCCACTGCTCTCAAGGCTGAGCTGACATCTTCAAACAGCAACAATGTGCCCTGAAGGCCATCCAAGATAGCAAGTGCGGTTCTGAGGACCCCGGTTGCGTCTGCAAAGCCCCAGGGTTTGCCGAATCCTACGTCAGCTGCGTCGGGTCCAGCTGCGGCCCACGTGAAGCCGCTGGTAAGTTTCGATACTCTCGCCGACACGAATTGAGCATGCGCTGATATATTTAGCTGCAATTTCTGCTGGCATTCGACTCTGCGAGGTTGCAGGCGTCACTATCACCGCCGTCCCGAACGCCACGGCTGAGTCTAAGTCTAAGGGTCTTGGACCAACATCCGCTGCACCCGTTGGTCCCGCCCCGCCTGTCGTAAGTCCAGATAATTTGAGAAGACTTGATGAAAAAGGCTGACCTGCATAGGTTCCCACTGCCCCTCCTGTCGTCACCCCAACTGCACCCGCACCTATCCCGGCTACACCTGTTCCTACTGCTGGCGCCAACTCTCTCAACACTGGAGTTGCGGCTATCGGAATGGCTTGGGCTTCCATGATGTTCTTGTTCGCTCTTATGTAAAAAGACCAGCATCCACTAAGTAAAGATGCTTTGCCTAAAATATCGTCTCAAGATTGTGAAAAGCACATCGGTTTGAGTACGCCAAAGATGAATGGATCTGTACGTTCATACGCATAATAGTATTAATATTTGTTTCTTAAATATGCATGTCTCCTTGCTACTTGGTGTAGTCGAATTCCACGCGCCCGGAAGCATGATGATAGAGCTCATCCTTAAAAATGGCATGGAGTTTGAGACTCTACACTCGACAAACTACCACTTCCAGGAGTTCTCGAATTGGTTAAATACCTTCAGAACCTGAAAAGGTCCCTCTGTTTGTTTGTTTGTATTTGTTTTCCAGTTTCTGTCTGACTTTCATCAAGGACATCGCGGTATCCATGACAACCACTGGCTGGCACTGCTGGAAATCAGACATCCTCAAACTACGCCGCAAGCACGGACTTGTTGATGATTTCGATGACTCACAGCCTATGGATACAGGCTGTGATGTTACACAGCATCAAGAGTGAGGCTGCAGTCACGTGCTTGCGTTGCACAAGCGCGCTACTGACGAGAGTTCTGCTCTGTTTTGATGTCTATGCTCTTCTTTTCTCTTCCTCACACCTCACCCTTCACTTTACTCCATCACTGACATCCCGTTCACTACTGCGCACTTCGATTTCATTCGCAACCTCGCCGCAGTCATGACGCATGCTGAAGAGGCAGCAGCCTCGCCAGCCCAGCCGTCTCCGGGTCCAGTTGCCACCCCAACCGCTGAGCCTGAAGAGATTGTGTTGCCGCCGAACGTCACTTGCAGCCAGAAAGATAGGCACATCACTCGACGCTTCATTCAACGAATTGAAGTCGTCGTGGGCCAGAAGCCTTGGGAGTGGCTGGCCGAGGTCCAACCTAAGCAATAGAGTCGCAATATGTTGGCAGCCTTGGCCAACCTACTCGAAGAAGCCAACAAGGTTTGCAATGTGTCTGCCATCAGGGATGATCTCCATGAGAGAGCTCGCCGTGCTCCGCATAACGTTCTTCGTCCGTGCGATATCAAGGCCGCCAAGTGCTTCTTAGTTGCAAGCAATCTCGCAAACTGCACTCGAAGTACTTCAAACCCTACTGCTCAGCGTCAAGATGAGCACGAGATTGGAGCAACGGATGACGACGATGAGGCCACGGCCGACGAGCATCCCCCCCGAGGAGGGCTCGAACACATCTTGGTCGCCATCAATTCTCAGAAGCACTCAGATGCCGCTCGTGAGCATGAGGCCACTGCTGATAGTATCGTCGCCGTCACTCACAACGAAAACACCATCACTCCGGCTCAGTCTCATTCACCCGAAGAGGTTCCTGCAACACCTTCTCCGATGCTCAATCCACCCACCAACAAGCGAGACCGTTCTATCTCGGCGGCATACGCCAACCCGTCAAACAAGCGTGTCTGCTACCAGACGGTACCATCTTTGCAGCCTCTTCAGCCAGCCGTTCCGACACCTCTCATGATGACTGATCAGCACAATGTAAGCTCTCCCTCCTTGCCTGCTTTGATGGCTTTGCTAATTGAATGACAGTATGACGACCGTCCCGCGGGGATACAGGCAACTGACATCTTTCATCATCACCTGGAGATGCATGTGCAAGAATTGCGTCAGCAACACGAACATCTCCTCGGCAATGTGGAGCTTCATCAGCACCATATCAACCACGAGCTGGAGATCCACCAGCCCTGCCTCGAGGCATATCGAGCCGCACAAGAATATTCCCTCCAGGCAGAGGCCAAAGTCGAAAAGGTTCGAAAGGATAGCGAGACACTCAACAACTGCCTCAAGAACCTCGCCGACTCGCAGAAATTCTGTCTGCCATCCGTCGCCGAGAATTTCGAGGCCGTGGAGCAACACATGGTGGCTCAGTTGGCCGCCAAAGCCAAGGATCTCGAAGAAGCTGAGGCGGAACTTGGTGCGGCTCACTTGGCATGCCATCAGACAGAAGAGGCTGCGCGCCCTGCTCTCGAGTTCATGAAAATGGAGAAGCCCCTGCTCGAGGAGAAGAAGACAGCTGCTGAGAAGCTCGGCATGACTGTCGAACACACGGGGTTCTTTCAACTTTTGGTCAGAACTAGTCCTTCAGCCATTGAAAATCTCGAAAAGTTCGCCCAGGACAAGGGCTCGTCGCTTGGAGAACTTCGGGCGGATATTGAACAGCGTGTACTTCTCACCCAGATGGATGGTCAGCAGGCAGATGTACCCATGGGCTGAGAGTTTACCAGGCGCATTCTCACGACTGATGAGTCAAACCCAGTATCTTGGGAACTAGCAAGGAAGCAGATACTGTTGGGGCTGTGGCCTTCCGCAGAATCATGTTGTACCCTTGTTGATGAGGATATGTTTGGGTTCGCACCAGTGGAACAGGTCTGGAGAACTCAGCTCGTAATGTCTTTTGGCATGTTTGAGTTTACGTGTCTGCGCTGTAATAGCAGATGAGGTTTTGGAGGGAGAGATGTTTGGTAGCCAGGATACAGGACCAAGGTTGGCATATTGGTACCTGTTGAAGTTACTTTCGGCCACAATGATAGTTCACCAGAGAGAAGCTGGTATGCTTCTGTAAAAGTACCATAAAATACGAATATATTTACGCTAATACAGCACAATACTCTCATGCTTCGCCAACCGCTGTCTTGATATATGCATGTCTTTCCTGCACTAACGGTAACTAGGACACGGCTTCTGTTTAGAGTCGTGAAGAGGGCGCTCTGTTGGGATCCAACTCCTCCTTTGCCTTCTCCCTCAATTCTCGTCTCAAGATCTTCCCGGACTGGAGGCAAAAGGTTAGCGACATGGCATAAAGCTTTATTGTAGGTATCACTTACTGGATTCTTAGGGATCATGTCCACGAAGGACACACCACCCTTGAGCCGCTTATACTTGGCAACTCTGGCCTCCATCCAATCAATAATCTGCTGTTCGGTGATTTGTGATCCAGGAACCTTGACGAGATATGCACGAGGGACCTCGTCGCCCTCATATGGAACGCCAACGACAGCAGCGTCAGCAATTTCAGGATTATCCAAAAGCACGGCTTCCAGTTCTGCTGGTGCCACCTGGTTGCCCTTGACTTTGATCAACTCCTTGATTCGATCGACGATATGGAAGATGGCTCCAGGCTTGAAGGACTCGACGAATGCGACGTCGCCTGTCTTCAACCACCTTGTACCATTCTCATCAACATAAATCGTCGAAGCGGTAGCACTGGGATTCTTCCAATATCCCTTCATCAATGTAGGTCCTGTGACCCAAAGCTCACCCCGCTCACCGGGCTTTGTCACTGGTGTCTTGCCATCCAAATGCATAAGCTTTGCCGAGTAGTTTGGCGCCAATTCTCCAACCGCAGAAGGATCGCACACGACCCGAGGGTCCCAAGTCATACTGGTGCAGGTAACCTCTGTCATACCCCAACCTTGCTTGACGTTGACGCTTCCATCAGCCCACAGCTTCTCAACACTCGTGGCAACTTCTTTACTCAAAGGTGCAGCCCCAGATCCGAGGCGCTCGACACTGCTGATGTCGTATTTCTTGACGAGAGGATGCTTTGAAAGGTAGACCAGGATGGGAGGGACGCAGAGAAGGCTTGTGATGCGGAAGCGCTCAATGTGCTGTAGCATCTTCTCGAAGTCAAAGGCGGACATGATGTATGCGGGAATGTTGAGATGGGGATAGATGGAGATGAAGTATGTTTGCGCGTATGCGTGATACATGGGGAGAAAGGCGAGACCCTTGGTGCGCTTTTGAAGCTCGGTATCAGGCTCTAGGTCTGAAATGAGGACAACGCCTAAGCCGTTGGCGACGTATGAGGTATGAGTTATCTCAACGCCTTTGGGAACGCCCGTTGTGCCGCTGCTATAGTTGAGGCAGCAACCTGCTGTCTCTGGATCCGCGGGCTCTGTCCATTTCCAATTCTTAGCTTGTGCTTGGTTATCGGCTACAAGATGAGTCCACATGCGAAGACCATCCTTCGTAATCGAGGGTGCAATCGGTGTTGTTCCAACAGGTGGAAGCACAGACGGATCGATGACGAAGATGTTCTCCTTTGGTAGGCCAACTGTCTCAGCAGCCTCCAATGCCGTGGGTAGTTGGCTCGCAACAACAAACATATGCGTGCTCTCAGAGTTTTTGAGTTGGTACGCAAGCTCTCGTGGTGTGAAGGTGGGATTGGCACCGGTGAACATAGCACCGGTCATCAAGATACCGAGGAATATACATGGGAAGTAGATGTTGTTGGAAGAAAACATCAGTACCTTGTTTCCTGGCTTCAGACCGGCTTTCATGAGACCGAGGGCAACTTGTTTGGAGAGAAGTCGGAATTGCTCCTTTGTGAGAAAGTGCGTGTCTGGACGGTCTGCGTCGATGAGGATGGGCTTATCGCCCTCCTCCATGGGTTCAGTGGCTGAACCAAAGACCCATTGCTGCAGGGAGCATTTTGGAATGGGTTTAGACCATCGTGAATGGAGAGCCATATTGGATAGAGATATCAGGCAAACTTGAGAACAAAGCAAACAGATTTCACAATCGTTCAAGGGAGATCAGGCGTGGAAAGAGGAGAATCACAGATCGATTACGAGCTATTTAACACGTTTTCCCGGCCTAGAGCAAGCTGAAGAGCAAATCCGGGGTAGACCAAGCTATTTCGACCACCAAATGATGAATTCCCATGGCAAATCCGTGTGGGGTAGCAACCAATCTTTGCTTCTTTTGGCACTGCAACCCCGCGTTTCGACCCTCGGCTCGCTTGCGACGATCAAGTATTCGAGAGAAAAAAGCCGAGGCACGATCTGGTGGACGGATTGAGAGATAGCTTGGTTTTGTCTTGACCCGAAAAAGGTGGGGGAGGTTGGGTCAGGAGGGTTAGGTTTGCGAGATGCAAGTGAGTGAGGGTACGGTGATTTGGTTATTGTTTGAGTTTGGTGTTTTCTAATTGATGTAACATGGTATCAAGGTCAATCTGAAGGATTGGGTTCTGAGTGGTTGGTCAACAAGGCTCACGGCTTAAAGTGGTAATGAATTGAAAAGTGTGTATCACGCTGACTCAGGCTTGATCAAGGATTAAAAGAAAGACCAGTGACATGTAATACAAGCAATCTCACTCTTTTCCATCGCTCATCCTTCTGAACACTAGCTGCTACCGCGATTTGGGAGTCATCCGTGCGCCCTCATTCACCCAAGATCTTCAACCTCGGCTGCCGAGACTAAGTCGCGAAACGAAAGCCGAGTCTGGATATAAATCAGCAAGTTATAATATTTCCGCCGCGACCGAACGGAAACTCACCGCTTGTTACCCCTATCGGTCGTTGTAGTTCTGTAATGATGTTGCTGCTCTGGGGTCATGGCGTCCCATTTCTTGGCCTTCTGGTTGTTCCTCCACCTGCAATAAAAGAAGGTTCCGGGATATTGAACGAGCTGTGAAGATGTGAGTTAAGCTTCATCGTTTAATAAGACGATTGATAACACTTGCACACATCCATACACAAATGACAAGTAGACCTGTGTTGGCTTTGAAGTATCGCGGCGAGTCGCTTAGCTGATAGACTACGACATGTCAGTGACTCAGCTCACAAGGCACCATGGGGACTCACTGTTTGCTCCAATCATTCCACTGACCTGAACCCACATATTGTAAAGTCTATACATCGTTAGATATCATACCTAAGGATGGAGGTAAGCAACCTTACGATGCTGAGACTGTTCTGTTTTGCACCGACCCCGCATTCCTGCTCGTCCATGCGACTTGGATGGGATGAGTGCTAGGTGCTGTCAGTGAAAGGCACGCCGTTAAGTAAGAGGACACTCACTATGGAAAAGACAGAAGCACAGTTGAGATGGCAAAGTAAGCCCAAGGCCCGATCGGGTCAGGCAACGCAATCAGTGCCACGAAGCACGGGAGCAACCAAGCATCCTCCGCCATTGAGACAAAACTTCGGTTGTTGACGAGTTCGCTGAACGCTGTGATGGCAAGCATCGTGATGCAACATCCGACAGTATATGGAATGGACAGAAGGTTGGTCTCGATGACGTTGAAGCCCAGTCCACGGAAGGATAACGTGAGGTATTGGTTGACGGGGTGCTTTGGCAGGCCGAAGAGAAGGCCGAGAGCGTAGAGTGGCCACATATCGTAATCCTTGGTGCATTCCCAGATTTGGCGGACGGATAGACCTTGCCGGTTGTACATACCTCCCTTTTGAGGGTCATCGCGAATAACTATTATGTGTCAGCACCAATATTGTTACTAGTTGGTGAAGGACTTACCCGAGGTTGACAATGATCTTCTGTTCGTGCTCCGTGAAGTAGCCCTTCGGATTCCACCAACTCCTCGTTCTCGCTGGTGATTGAGGCATGAGGAAGAAGGATGCAACGCCGATAAGGACTGCGACTCTGTCAGCATGACCATTCTCACGGACTAGATATCAACGTACAAGTGAACGCTCCTTCGATGAGGAAGAGCCATCTCCAACCTTCATATCCAAGCATTCCACGCATGGAGAGCATACCGACAGCGACAAATCCAACTCCGATATCGACTGTGACTTGTCAGCTTGTGCATTTTCGAGTACAGAGTCTTTGCCTACCGAGCTGCGAAGACATCCAGAACCAAGCCAGTCGTATTGGGAGCTACTAAAGTCAGTAAGCCTTTTCGTGGTTCCATGGTATCCAGACGTACTCTTGTGCCAGTATACCAGTAGCTGAGGTAGAGAATCGTGTCGCTGTTCTTTGTTAGGTATGTTTCAGCGCATTATGGCGAGGAGACCTACGGAATGAAGCCGCCTTGGAATGTTGAACTGGAATTATCAGCAAGAGCCCAGGTTCCTTCTTCTCGGAGAACTCACATGAGATATCTTGTAGCAAGGAATGATGCGCGGGCCTTGAGGGAGAACTGCATCGCTGAGATAAGACTGAAGATACAAAGCTGAATGGGAATCCACATATCTGGTCCAATTCTACAGCAAGATTAGTATTAAGACCAAGAATAGTGCCCAATAGACTTACCGCTTTGAGATCAGCTGCGACGGCAACTCAGCAACAAGGAAGCCGACTCGAGAAATGGTTTGTCTAATATTCTGCCCCCGTCAGCGACGTGTCTTTCGTCTGTCAAAAAGGACTCACGTAGTCGGCGTGTGTAATGCTCAAGTCATCAAGCATGTTATCCGATACAGCGTTTTGAATGTTGTTCCTGTCAATGTTCAACGCCGCAAACATGATGCACATCCAAACCTACAAAGGTCAGTCTATACAACTAGTGCGGCTGGCATGGTTTCTACCATGATCTTCCAGTCAACCTTGTGTCGGACAGCATTCTCTTCACGCCAAGTCCAACGAAAGTTTGGATCAAAGGCCAACCAGTTCTCCCACTGCGGGTGGATATACAGTTCTTTGTATCGTTCGATATCGGGCGAGTCCCAGATACTCGGCTGCGTCGCGACCTTTCTTCTAATCAGTATCCCTCTCCATGAACAATTCCCATTGTCGTCCGTACCGCATCAAGATCGTAGATATCGTTCCTTCGAGGCTTTCTTATCCGCAGAAATCGTAGGATCGCATCTCCCATTGCCGCTTCCATGCGCTGCCCTTGCTGAGCAGCCAGGGCTGGTGCGGTCCGAGGCACCGAGTCGCTTGGATATCCATCGTTTTCGTCTTTGATTTTCCCTTTGAGACTTCCGTTATCAGAAGGAGAGTCTGATACTCCCGATGATGGGACGATGGTAGGCTGCTGATGCGACATAGTGCAATCTTTTACTTGACTAAATCGATAGTACAGCGCACACGAACACTACAAAATGCGAGGAAAATGTCACATCACTTCCACTGAAGCAATTGCCAACTCCCAATACAACCCTGCCAATTTTGTGCCCCGAATAATAAATTGGGGGCCAGCCATTGCGAGATCAACGTGCACCATCGCTTCGATGACCAAGTGGTTCTATGTTAGTAATATCAATGGAAAAGCTACCTATGCCGGTCAATAGGAGACATGCTTCCGACAAAAAACTGGTCGATCCTCCGAGGAGATGCAGGAATTTTAAAGAATCGTTACATCAGGGCCCATCGCAATGGAATTTGTTGCTTGCGACATCGACTAGCAATGTGCGGATCCAATGCCGTGATCGTTTCGGAAAAGTCACCACGACAACTACGGGGCGAGCTTGGCTTAAGCTTAGAAACAAGTTTATATACAATTTATTCATGTTTATATATCACTAAATACAGAAAATTGTCGATTAGTCTGCTGATTACTCAATCCTTTAGCCCATAACAGTATCCAGATCTTGTTTGCCCATATTGCGCTTCTGTAGAGTAAGTCAACAGCCAATGAGACCTGAAGCAAGATTCACCATCGGCCAACCTTTATGGATTATTACTACGTTATCTTCGGGGACTGAAGTTTGCCGATTTATCGGCAAATCCTGGTGCGAACAAGGAAAGATAGGCTGGACTGGACAAAGCCGGGTGATGTCTTTATCACCCAGTGCTGCTGTATTCAAGGAGCAAGAAAAATTCAGTTCTCAATGTAGATAATCAAAATAAACTTAGCAAAAGGTATCCTAAGTCTACAATAAGCTTATCCTAAACTTATGCTGAGTTGCCAAAGTCTTTTTATCACTTAGGCTCAAGGTCCTGAGTTTTCTTTCCCTCTCCTAGCGCGTCATGGATGACCGAGACCCATAGACTATTATTTCAGATGAGCATTAAGTATTTGATACTTTGTCATTGTCTATACATTACTTTTGTTCATTCTTGCTACCCTCACCCTCCTGCTTGTTCCATCCGGGAATCAGTTCATTATCAGCCTCTCCCTCGTCATCGCTCGCATCCCTGTTCTTCCTCACTCTCCTCGCCGCTCGTCGTCCTACCACCGGAAGTTTCTCCATACCAAGATCCTTCGCCGACTGCGGTAGCAGTTTGGGGTCGAGAAGTCCTGCTTGGACTAAAACGCTAGCTTGATCCCAGTAAACATGCTCCTGGTACAGTCTCCCACCTCTGACTGCGACAATGCTCACCATGAGGATCTCAATCTTCTTATTTGTAGGTGGAACTCCAGGGAGCATCCACTGGACTTGCTCGGTATGCTTGAACTGGACGTGCATTTCGTCAACAACGCGATCAACGCCGATGGTGCGCGATAAGAGTGTGATCTTGAGTGAGGGTGGAGTTGTGAACGATTCTGAATAGAAGCGCTTCAGCTCAGCGGCGCCAGTTGCACCGGTGAGAGTCGGCATGTAAGTGACATGAGGGGTCTTGTGTGTGGTGAAGGTCGACAATGCTTGGCCGAGGTTCTTCGAGAAGAATTTGCCTGTTCAAAGTCAGTTCTACTCAAAGTCCACCATATCGTGAAGGGAATGAGACTTACTCTGCAGGTTATGTTCCAGAACAAGCTCTAGATCCGGGTTGATGCAAAACACCTTCCTAGCCACAGCTAAGCTTCGACTCCAAGCCAACTCCGCCGAAACACCATCATACTCATCGAGATCATGCTCGGCAAAGCCAGGCTCAGCTTCATATGTGTAACTAGGATATGCAAGGTCAAGTTTTCCGCCAGTACCCATGCCGCTCTGAATCTTGGTGCGTCTCATGCGTTTCTTGCCTTGAATGCCCACCATTTGAGATTGCTTGACAACACCGACTTCTTCGCCTGCTGCTAGATGAACAAGGGCGCTAATACTGCTGGGGAATCTTCCATTGGTATCTGGGATACGAGTCGGGTAGTAAGCAATGAGAAGGCCGAGCTTGAATTCGGGGTTGTTGTCGAGAATGTGAAAGTGCTCAAGACAAACAGCTGCAGCGTCGTCATATGCTTTTATCTATTAATATTGATTCATTAGCCTTGGTGACGCATTAACTTACCGACAATTCCAAACTTCTCACAAGGACCCAAGTTTTCCCTGCTCAAGGACTTGATCTTCCTTAGATATCCATCACCGCAACTCTCCATTGAGATATACTCAACATCAAAACCCTCATCTCTCCACTCAGCGAGAGTGACCTCGTCAAAATCGTCATTTTCACCGGTTATGTACAGTTTTGGGGGATTGCGCGGGAAATCACCCGAGAGAAAGTTCTGGTCTCTGTGATTGGTCCTGTTGTCTGAGAGGATCTGGACGTTGCGACCCTCAGCCTCTGGGACGGCGGATTTGATGAGATTTGGAATGCTGATGTTCATATTGCCAATTATTTGATATCATAATTTACAGAAAGCGAGAGCTTAGAGGATAAGAATAACCTGATATATTCTTGTCCACTTCCAACTTCCAAGTTTCAGATCAATTGGTTGACCCTGTTTGAGCGTGATGATGATGTCAGAACAGTACGTGTTGCGGCTGACTCATCGGATACAGTGTTCTGATTTGGTCATGCCCAAGTCTTAAATACCCTGCAGTTCCTGATCTTCCGTTACTTGTCGAACATTAGAATATTGAAAAAGAATGGTGCTAGCAATGAGCCAACTAGGGACTGTCATCTTACTTTGATCTACTTGTCCACTGTACCGGGATATAAGGACGGCTATCCACGATTCATCTTTCGTCCGTGTCGTAGGCATCCTCCCTAGCCTCACAATTGCCCTCAGATATGAAGCCCTGTGTTAGTCACGTTGGAATTGGATATTATCTCTTGGTTTATTTCCGACTATCTGGCCACACGGCCATATTAAAACAGCTAGCTTCTTGTTTCAACCGGTCATGCTTAGTGTCGATAAGAAATCTGACAGCGTCAGCATGATCCGGATAAATCACCAGTGCTTATAAAAGCCTAAAGACAACATTTGTAGCCTAGGACAGTACGGGCGAGACATCTCAAGACCAGCATCAAGAAGTCGTACTACTGTATCAAAGTTTAGCTGACCACTGCTCAGTTATCCTTCTGGAGTCTAGCCCCGCTAACTATGCATAAGAGCTTTACTTAAGTCGCACTACTTGCTGGACATTGTGACAAAAATGAAGCTATCTATGAGGGAGGTGATCTCATTGAGAGTCGTGCTTAGCAACCGGTGTTCAGATAACGTTAGAAATGATCGGGTCTTTATGCATTGCTTATCTTCTGACTGGCGAATGCGGAGGTTAGGGCGAGTGCGAATGCGACGCTGCAAATAACGTAATACTTCAATGCAGCCGGATTACATGGTGTGATACCCAGAAAAACATTGACAGGTTACTTCACATTACTTAAGATGCTCTGTAAACCCACAAGACGCTAAGAAATTGTTGAGAGGCTCCGAGCGATTATGGGTGACACCAGAATGGATCTCCAGGAGCCAATGTCAGTATAACTCAACATGCAAGAAGATACAGACTCCTGACTACAACATAGACACGAGGATGACACTAAACTTCCGGTGAACGCTCCTTTAGAGGCTGTACATAAGAAGTTGAATCCGCCGGCGAATCTCGAGGCAGGTGTCCACCGAGACGACACTGTTGAGGAAGAATTAGTACAGGAGGAGGATACTTATCTTCATGGATTGCCATTAGTACTGATGACACTTTCACTGATGGTTGGCGTATTTATGATCGCTCTGGATAATAGCATCATTGGCAAGGATTCATCTCCGTTTCTGGGACCCTAGCTGACTGCCTGAAGCTACTGCTATCCCAAAGATTACGAGCGAGTTCGATAGCCTTGGTGACGTTGGTAAGTTAGACTCATCCATCCAAACAGGTTCACCTAACGATAGTCTTCCGGTAGCATGGTATGCATCGGCCTATCTCCTCACCCAAATGTCTTTCCAGCCAACTTTCGGCAAGATCTATACCTTCTTCAACCTGAAATGGGTATACTTGATCTCTTCAATCATCTTTGAAGGGGGCTCTATTCTTTGTGCTGCAGCACCGAGTTCAGCAGCCTTTACAATCGGTAGAGCCATTGCTGGACTCGGTGCAGCGGGTATCTTCTGCGGCGCCATGATCATCATTTCCAAGATTGTGGAGATGAGGAAAAGACCGTTACTGCTGGCCATAATCTCTAGCATGTATGGCATAGCGTCTGTTATCGGTCCTTCACTTGGTGGTGTATTCACTCACTCTAAGCAACTTACTTGGAGGTTCTGTTTCTGGATCAACTTGCGTGAGTTTCCCCTACAACACATCTATCTACGTGCTCATCAATGGTGAAGCTCTGGGTGCTGTGATGGCTCTCATAATCTGTTTCTACTATCCCATCTCACTCGGTGAAGCTCCAGATAGCGACCATACCCTCAAGGAAAAGATACTCGGCCTCGGCCTCAAAAGCGCAGTGATCCTTGCAGGAGCTCTTGTATGCCTCTTCCTTGCTCTTCAATGGGGAGGCACCAAACATCCTTGGTCCGATTCACGTGTATGGGGCTGTTTGGCTGGTTTTGGTCTTCTTCTGACACTTTTCGTGTATATACAAATCCGCCAAGGAGAAGCGTGAGTCCCCTTCTCGCCTCAGGCGCCCTTTTTGTCTGAAGTCGTCGTCGCTGACTCATTAGTGCATTGATCCGCCCTCGCATCATCTCACAGAGATCCATCTTCCTCGGATGCCTGTTCTCTGCGCTCTATCAGGGAGCTATGACCACGCAGAGTTACCATCTGCCGTTCTATTTCCAGGCTGTCAAGGGAGTGGACCCCCAAACATCTGGTGTTGACATTCTCCCCCATGGAGTCACCGTCACGATAGCTACTCTTATTACCGGCTCGATTATCACTTGGCTGGGATACTACGTACCGTTCATGTGGGCCGGCTCAGCCATCTTCACAACTGGTGCAGGTCTGCTGTACACGATCTCACAGAACACCCCAACGGCGAGATGGTTCGGTTACGAAGTCCTAGCCGGAGCTGGATTCGGTATAGCGATCCAGATCCCCATCTTTGCCGTACAGGTCGCTTTGGGAGCAGGTGACATTCCCCTGGGAACAGTGCTGATCATCCTATCCCAAGCCCTTGGGGGTTCAGTGGGTCTGTCCATCTCCCAAAACGTCTTCCAGAACTCTCTCCGCCAGAGGCTAAAGACAATAGCCGGCATTGACATACAAGTTGTTATCGCTGCGGGTGGAACTGAGTTGGAACATGTCGTGTCGGCTAACTCCCTCGCCTACGTCAGAGATGCGTTTAGGTACGGTATCTCAAATGCCTTCCTTGTATCGACGGTACTTGGCAGCGTCGCCTTTTTGGCAAGTATCGGAATGGAGAGAAGGAGAATCAAGTCAAAGAAGGAAGGAGGTGAATAACAGACCTCGTGGTCGACCCTTGAAGGCGATGAAGAGGGTGTATAGCGGCGGCTATATAGCCGAGTGGGGAAGGATAGCTTGAGGCCGATATCAACTATGATGCATAGATAGCACGCATCTCGAGCCTATCTTGATTGAATCACATGTTTATTCGGCACTTCTATTGAGAGAATAGCATGTTTCGTTTCTTTCACCGTTTCCGGTAGAGAATTGATTCAGCTGATCTTCATCTCCCCCTGTTGCATCGTTCGGATGATATACCCTTTTTGCTAGATCAACTCCGTAGAGTGACATTTCCGCGAACATGATTGGGCAATTGACAACTAAAATCAAGGTTTCGCTCGGAATTCCATGCGCTCTTCACGGCACTGTCACACATGACCTTATAATTCGGAGATAGTGTACGAATTGGATGCTAGATTTGGTGAGGCGAGGTTGATCATACTATACTGGTTCCTAGTCAACTTGTATAGTATAAGACTGCACGGCCTTTCGGTGTTTGTATCTTCTCTAGTCGAGGCTCAATTGACACGAAAATGACTCTCGCTAAGGTTGCTTTCACCCTGGCCAACTTGGCGGCCGTGGGTTCAGCTGCAAAGAATGTCGCGGATGGGTTTGTTGCTGCACCGTACTATCCCGCTCCCTATGGAGGATGGGACGAAGCATGGGCAGACAGCTATGCTAGAGCTAAGAAGATGGTTGACTCTATGACGTTGGCTGAAAAGACCAACATTACAGCTGGTACTGGTCTCTTTATGGGTAAGATTCCATCGCAAGAGAAGTGGAACTCCTGTTAACAGCTATTAGGGTACGATTCTTTATCTTTCACACGGCTGTATATACTGACATAACAGACCTTGCAATGGTAATACCGGATCAGCTCATCGCGTTGGCTTCCCTCAACTCTGTCTCAACGACGCCGCCAATGGTGTTCGACTGGCCGACAACGTAACTGCTTTCCCAGATGGAATCACAGCCGGTGCAACCTTCGACAAGAAGCTCATGTATGAACGCGGTGTAGCAATCGGAAAGGAGGCACGCGGTAAGGGCGTGAACGTCTGGCTTGGTCCGTCCGTTGGTCCCATCGGACGTAAGCCAAAGGGTGGACGCAACTGGGAAGGCTTTGGAGCAGACCCATCGCTGCAAGGTATTGGCGCGCGAGAAACTATCAAGGGTGTTCAGGAGCAGGGAGTCATTGCTACGGTCAAGCATCTTATTGGAAATGAGCAGGAGATGTATCGACGACAGACCACCGATCTTGTATCTCCTGCATACTCGGCGAACATTGGTGAGATTATCCCTCATCGTTGACCTTGCGTAGCTAACCATCATAGATGATCGAACTATGCATGAGCTGTATCTCTGGCCCTTTGCGGAGGCAGTGAAAGTTGGAGTTGGAGCGACGATGACAGCTTACAACCGAGTTAGTTTATCTAATACTTCTTACTCACCATGGCTAACAAGTATAGGTCAACGGCACTATATCCAGCGAGCACTCATATCTCATCAACGCCTTGTTGAAAGAGGAGCTCGGCTTCCAAGGCTTCGTTATGACAGACTGGCTCTCCCAAATTACCGGTGTGCAATCAGCCATTGCGGGAATGGACATGAGCATGCCTGGTGATACCATCATCCCTCTCTTTGGCAACTCTTTATGGATGTACGAGCTAACCCGCTCGGCACTCAATGGCTCCGTTCCCATGTCGCGATTGAATGATATGGCTACTCGTATCGTGGCAACCTGGTACCAATTCGAACAAGACAAGGACTTCCCCTCTGTCAACTTTGACACCAACACCTACAACAGAGTCGGTCCTCTGTATCCAGCAGCATGGCCTAACTCACCCTCGGGAGTTGTCAACCAGTTTGTTCAAGTCCAGGACGACCATGACGAGGTTGCTCGACAAATCGCCCAAGACGCTATCACTCTCCTCAAGAACGACGACAAGCTTCTTCCACTGAGCACCAAAAGCTCACTGAAGGTCTTTGGCACTGGCGCGCAAACCAACCCTGATGGCGCCAATGCCTGTGCCGATCGAAGCTGTAATAAGGGCACACTAGGTCAAGGTTGGGGATCCGGTACAGTCGACTATATGTATCTTGATGACCCCATCGGCGCTATCAAGAAGGCGGCCGGAGACGTGACATTCTACAACACAGACAAATTTCCATCTGTTCCGAGTCCTTCTGACGACGATGTCGCAATTGTCTTTGTTACTTCTGACGCGGGTGAGAACCAGTACACGGTCGAGGGCAACAATGGTGACCGGAATGCGGACAAGTTGAACGTTTGGCATAACGGCGATGCACTCATCAAAGCTGCCGCCGCCAAGTACAAGAATGTTGTCGTTGTCATTCACACTGTTGGGCCTGTCCTCGTCGACCAATGGATTGATCTTCCATCAGTCAAGTCTGTCTTGGTCGCTCATCTTCCAGGACAAGAGGCTGGAAAGTCTCTCACCAACATCTTGTTTGGCGACGCGTCACCTTGCGGCCACTTACCCTATTCAATCACCAAGAAGGAGGACGATATGCCTGAAAGTGTCACCAAGCTCATCGATTCTGGCTTTATTGATGCACCGCAGGATACTTATAGTGAAGGACTATTTATCGATTACCGCTGGCTCAACAAGGAAAAGATTCGACCTCGGTATGCATTCGGCCATGGACTCAGCTACACCAACTTCACGTACACGAACGCGACCATCAAGAGAGGCATCCAGCTAAGCCAATACCCTCCCAAGCGACCCGCAAAAGGAAAGGTTCTGGACTATTCGCAAGACATTCCCGACTACAAAGAAGCGGTTAAACCCAGCAGCTTTAAAACCATCTGGCGCTACCTGTACTCTTGGCTCTCCGAATCCGACGCAAAGTCTGCGGCCGCCAAAGCCGAGACATCGAAATACCCTTACCCAGACGGCTACTCCACCGCGCAGAAGACGGCTCTCCCCAAGGCGGGCGGTGTTTCAGGCGGCAACCCTGCTCTCTGGGACGAAGCTTATACTCTGAGCGTAGTGGTGACTAACGCAGGTTCCAAATTCTCCGGCAAAGCTTCTGTGCAGGCCTACGTGCAATTTCCGAGCGTTGCCGGATACGAGACACCCGTCATCCAGCTGCGCGACTTTGAGAAGACCAAGGTTTTGGAGCCTGGCTCGAGTGAGACGGTGCAATTGACCTTGACCAGGAAGGACCTGAGCGTCTGGGATGTCAAGGCTCAGGACTGGCTTGTCCTTGACGGGGAGTTTAAGATTTGGCTGGGGTCTGCGAGCGATAAATTGGACGCTGTCTGCTTCACAGACGATTTGGGCTGTGAGCACGACGTCAAGGGACCAGTATCATACGATTCGTAGATATCCCGACATCAATCTGAGGAGGAACCGAGGTTGCAGCCGGGGATTGATTAGTCTAGCTCTGATCTGTCAAAAACGCCATGGGCGATCTTCATCTTTTGACCAGGCTGTGCTGCAGCTTGATAGGGGAAAGCTTTACGATTTGACCAATAGCGAATATTCCCTGCACTGAGATTATGAAATTGTGCATCTTCCGCCCACTTGCCGCGATACTTTGCACACAGTTTCAGGTTGGACAAGAAATCTATTTTAGTGGAATTGCCCTGTCGTCATCGTTGTTGAGATAACAAAAAAATGGAACTTTTTGAAACGCAGATTTCTCGCGCTTAGGTAACAGAGAGTCCACATCTTGCGAATGCCGTCTTTTCGTTGGGAGTAGATTCAGTGGGGATTGTCTCAAATCTGGCTGCTAATTTGCGGATCAAGGAGCTAACGAGAGAGACTAAGCAACTTACCTGCCGATCGGGAGCAAAGGTCAAGATTGAGCCCCTGTGATCAAAGACGCCACCTCCACTTGTTTATGTGATCGTGTCGTGAAATGGCCCGTAGTGCGGAATTTCTGGTAGACGACGCGGGAATGGAAATTAAGTGGCGGCTGCCTCCCTCGTTTCGGTTTCTGAGCAGTGAAAGGACGTCAGATGTAACGTCGACCCTTGTAGGATTGTCCTCCATTCTCCCGGGATCCTTGGGCCAATCTTCCCCGCCTTGACCGGCGCGTCGGGCTAACTTTTTCACTCTGTGTTTTTTTTTGAGGTGAGACAAGAAGAGGGAGGATAAATTCCGCTGACCATTCAGGCTCCCCTCGTGATGGGTATGAGATCCTCGAGCTAGCAAATCAACGGTCTCTTAGTGCCTTTTGTTAGACCGATCACCAGGGTCAGGGGTACCTTGCTGTGGGGTACGCCATTGGGACCATCTTCTCTTGGGGCGAGAACGTGCAAGTGTTTGCTTGGCCAGTCTCGTTACCCAAAATAAGAATTCTTTGCGCCACGAGCAGGGTCTATACGAACCGACTTGCATTCGATCTGCACGTCGCTTCAGTCATTGATTGATTTCATATGTAATATTGCAGCCTCAAAAGTTGGTTGCAGCAATCCGTAAGCACCAAAGGTTCCCCCTCACTCACTGTCACTGTCACTGCAGCGGTGAACTTGGGGAACAGGGGGAAATGTATAAGCACGGCGGTTTAAATCACTCAATCAGTCAGCATCTTTGAGTTTTTCCCATGCACGTGAGCTCTCTTCTCTCTGTCTCACGTCATCTATCCCGCACACGTGTATACGAACCCCTCTGGGCATCACCAGTCAGTCACAGTCACAGCAGCAGCCGCAGTCAGATTAGGGCCAGACCCAAGGCAGACCCGGCCCGGGCAGCCCAACCCAACACAACACACTAACAACCAAGTACCTCCCCCAACTCAATAAATGACGATGTACTTACACTTGGCCTTTGTGGCTGCATCTTACTGACATCCACTGATTGGCCTCGCTGCTTCAGCTTACAGGGGTCTCACTGCAAATACGCACATTAGCCTGCCGCAAGGGATTTGCTGTATTCGGGGCTAACGAGGTCAATCTCGTGGTGTGAATTATCAAGATGGCAGTTCCCTCTCTGGCCTCTTGAAACTAAACTTGGTGTACAGCACACACAGCCGAACAGTCAGTTAACTAGTTGGGTTTGCTTCTGATCGTCCAAGCTTCGACGCCTCAACTGAACGGGCCAATGTAACTTGGAGTTCCCGGCACCCGATGACTTTTTCCGCCTGTGCGTCTTTGTTCAGCCCGTCCCTTCATAAAATGTTCAACTCTGTTTTTTTTCTGACCCGTCCTGTCCATGTTTAGTAACGCCCGAACAGACAGAATGGGTGTGCACACTGCATCGGGCTGCATATTGTGCACGTCTGCTGCATGTACCTATTTAGGGGCGTCGTAAATAAAAACGAAATCAATAAATATGCATCGTCTGTCTCATAGCCCTTTTCTTCTCCCTCTCCAGCCCACTCGTTCACTCACTCCCTCTCGTTTCTTCTCTCTTTTTGCCACTCTTGGTTTAGGCTTGTGACTGTCGCTTATCTTTCACCCAAGATGAAGTCTTTCTACTCCTTGGCCTTGTGCCTTGGTGCCTTCTTCAATGCAGCCACTGCCATTCCACCAGAGGAGCAGGGACAACAGCCTGGAAAGTTCGCTGCTGCTCCCCCAGTCGGTTCGAACCCCATTGACCGCAAGGGGTGGACTGTCAAGTGTTCCAGCCAGGCTTCAAACTTCCCCTGTGGTAGAGCCATCGATGGTGACAAGAACACCTTCTGGCAGACTCCCTATGGCACAACCAACACGCCTCCTCCTCACACCATCACCATTGACATGAAACAGACCCAGTATGTCAGTGGTCTCCAGATTACACCTCGCCAAGACGGCAACACCCGTAACTGGATTGGTCGACATGAAGTCTACCTCAGCTCTGACGGCACCAACTGGGGAAAGCCCGTTGCCTTTGGAACCTACTGGGGAGACAAGTACCCCTGGATCACAAACTTTGAAACTCAGCCTGCTCGCTATCTTCGCTTTGTTGCGCTTTCTAACGTGAACTCTGACTATCCCTGGATTGCTATTGCCGACTTTCAAGTCTATAACGCTCTCAAGTACAATCCTCCTGTTAAGGGTCTTGGAAAATGGGGTCCTACTCTTGACTTCCCCGTCATCCCCGTCGCTGGTGCCGTTGAGCCTGTCTCAGGAAAGGTCGTCATCTGGTCTGCTTACCGATATGATGCTTTCCAAGGCACCACTCCCCGTGGTGGCTTCACTCTCACTTCTATCTGGGACCCCAAGACCAACGTCATCTCCAACCGCAATGTTTCCAACAACCATCACGACATGTTTTGCCCTGGTATTTCCATGGACGGTGAGGGACAGATTGTCGTCACTGGCGGTAACGATGCGAAGAAGACTACCATTCTCATGCCTGATGGTAACTGGGTTCCTGGCCCTGACATGCAGATTGCTCGTGGTTACCAATCATCTGCTACTTGCTCTGACGGCCGTGTCTTCACCATCGGTGGCTCATGGAGCGGTCCCCGTGGCGGCAAGAACGGTGAAATCTACGACCCCAAGGCCAAGACCTGGACCTCCCTTCCAAAGTGTCTTGTCGGCCCTATGCTCACCAAGGACAAGGAGGGTGTCTACAAGGCTGACAACCACGCTTGGCTCTTTGGCTGGAAGAAGAACAGTGTTTTCCAGGCTGGACCCAGCACAGCCATGAACTGGTACTACACCACCAAGGGCACTCAGGGTGACACCAAGGCTGCTGGTACTCGACGAAAGAACGGCAGAATTGATCCTGATTCCATGAACGGCAATGTTGCCATGTTCGATGCCCTCAAGGGCAAGATCCTCACCTTTGGCGGTGCTACCAGCTACCAGCAGGCTCCTGCCACTGCTAACGCTCATGTTCTCACCATTGACCAGCCCGGTGCCATCGCCCAGACTGCTCTCGTTGGAAACAACGGTGCCGGTATTCACGCCCGTGTCTTCGCTACCTCTGTCATCCTCCCTGACGGAAACGTTTTCATCACTGGTGGCCAATCTTACTCCAACCCTTTCACCGACACCAACGCTCAGCTCGAGCCCGAGATGTTCATTTCCTCCTCCAACACATTCACTAAGCAACAATCCAACACCATTCCCCGTACGTATCACAGTATGTCTCTGCTGCTGCCAGATGCTACTGTCTTCAACGGTGGTGGTGGTCTTTGCGGTAGCTGCAAGAGCAACCACTTTGATGCTCAGATCTTCACCCCCCAGTACCTCCTTGATGGTAACGGTAACCTTGCTACCCGCCCTAAGATCACTGCTGTTTCGGCTACTACTGTCAAGGTCGGCAGCACCATCACCGTCACCGCCAACAGCGCCATCAAGAGCGCTTCTCTTATCCGATACGGAACTGCGACACATGTTGTCAACACTGATCAGCGCCGCATTCCTTTGGCCCTGACTGGTGCTGGTACCAACAAGTACTCTTTCAAGATTCCCAATGACTCTGGTATTGCCCTCCCCGGCTACTGGATGCTCTTCGTCCTTAACAACGCTGGTGTTCCCAGCGTTGCCAGCACCATTAAGGTCACTGTCTGATCTAATGTCTACTTTGCGATAAAATGATTTTTTGCGTTTATAAAATTAGCGAGGATAGTACAAGTATCCTGATTCATTATGTATATACTTTGATACCAATTGCAGTTGGATATATTGACAGACGTCACTTTACTATCTAATACAAATCTCTTACATGAAATTTCTGTTTTGGATGACTTCATGTGTGACTGCGCTTCTCACAATGGCAGTGAAGCAATTGCCGAGCCGACGCTCATTCTCGTGACTGACACTAGAGATAGAAAGTAGAGCCGTATTCAAATGCCGACGAAGTTTATCTCAAGATCCATGCTAACCTTCGTGATCGAATCACACCGTAATCCGCGTATAGTTACGAACCCGCAATGCGAACCAAGAGAAGTCAATATTGTTTTAGGCCGACGTTTGATCCATTGCGCTGGGATATCCCGACACACCAAGAACACGGGATCCCTAAGACATTTATCTATCCAGTGACACTAGTGGCCACTGAGTTTGCACGAACCCGGGAACCAGGTTCACAACGTTCGAAATTAGAGTTTTAAGGCTTCACGGGTAATGGCTGCAGAGGTATCGCACATGACGCTGACAGACGACAGAAATAGCTACGTTGCGTGTCAATGTACGTTACCGCCCTGTGAATCACCCGAATGCAAGCCATGTTCGGCACATACGGGAAAGCTCTTCATTCCTGCAGAGACATGCAGATGGCTTAAGCAGGGTCGGGACGAAGTACATACGCTTGGACGGTGCGTAAGTTATGCAGCTGACTGTCATTCATAAATGTGGCACAGACGGGAGGACGCTATGTAAGACTGAGGGCCGGCAAGTGGCTCGTGATAGGTGTCACCGGGATGACAGACGTCATGTTCACGTTGATGACATAGCTTCTGCACAAGACAGCTCTAAGACATCTGGCACTGAAAACTACTATCCGCTGCAGGAAGGGTCCTGTTCGTTGAGTATGAATTCATCATCGCTGCTGACAACTTCACAGAGTCGTAGCTTTCATGTCTGATCCGAGTGCCCCAAAAGCTGGGCCCCGAAGGCAACAAAGTACCAAAGTAGCCGTCAATTTCAGTCTCATACGCATGCTACCGAACTCCGAAGCGCCTACTCAGGCTTCTTCAATCTCGCCTCCAGCATCGCAGTACATCCATAGGCAGATGGGTAAATCTTGACCAGCTCTAGACCGGCAGCTTCAAAGATATCTTCGAAGTCTGCCTTCTTCTTCTCCTGGCCAGTCATGGCGAGGAGCGCAAAATCAAGCCAGTACAGGTCTGTGAACTTGTCTTTCTCGACCATGTCGGGAATAAGCTGGTCGCATATGATCAGACGGGAATCGGGCCCCATGGCCGACGCGGTGTTCTTGACGAATTCAATACAGACTGGCGTATAGAAGTCGTGAAGAAAGCGGCGCATAAAGTAGATGCGGGCGTCTGCGAAAAGTCAGTCATTGATATGAATCAGAGGCGTGGTTACAGTATGTTCGCCGACTCTGGGCAGTCACCTACTCTTGACAGGCTGCGGAGTAAAGGCATCGTAAGTCATGAGTTCAAAGTCTGGATATTCCTTGGGATCCATCGAGTCAATGACACCAGGGAGGTCCTGGAGGATATACTTCGCATCAAAAGTATCGCCTATGTCTTTGCGGATTGCGATGCACGACTGACCACGGCCAGCACCGATATCCACCAAGAAAGGTCGCTCTGGATCCTGAGCCACTTCGTCTTTGAGCGATGCAAAGGGGAACATGCCAATTACAGGCATCAGCTCATCAACAGCAACCATGTTGGCATTCCAAAGCTCACGTCGCTCAGGATCGGGATCCATCTCTAACAGCTCATAGTATGACTTTCCAAGATGCTCCTTGCCGACGGAGTACACGGCAGGGGACTTTTTGAGATCAAAGACATCTTCTGGCTTATGAGACTTGAGGTACTCAGGAAGATGCATCCAAGCACGACTAAACTCCAACACGATCATGAAAAACGAACCCAGACCCCTCGGATTCAAAATCCGAGAAAGCTCATTATGAGCATACGTATCAGGCACCTTCTCAACAAAAACGCCATGATTAACAGCAACTCGGTAAATGCGCTGAATTACAGTAGTAGCCACATTGGTAATGCGAGCCAATTCCTCAGCGGCGATGGGACTTCCATCTTCGGGCATGGCATGATACGCCCGGATTCCAAGAATGGTATGGAAAGCGCATCCGAGACTGAATTGCTCCATTAGGTGTGTCATCTGATCCATGGGATCCTGGAAAGCTGAACGAACTGCTTCCGTCTGTTTGAGGACATTTTGGTGGCTGATGGGATCATCCTCGTATGATTCGAGCTGGGCGACTAGTTCTTTTGCCTCCTCGAGGGCGTTTTCAGCTTTGGGATGGACCATTGTCAATATTTGAGATTTTAGAGATGTCGAGATGTGGCTTGAAGGATTCAGCTGCTGGGTCTGGATTTGCGGAGATGGCAACTGTCACCGCATGTTTCGTAGACCATGTGAATAGTATATTCACTTAAGAGTGCTCCGGGCGGGGCACCACCAACAGCCAAGCAAGGATTCAGATCATATCAGTCCATGAGCGTTCACTTCCTTACAAGACAGGTTAGTAGGTGGGTATATACCCAGCCGAGGTTCTGTAATCCCGGATAAAGTGCCTCAACCATGCAGATCACGACCCAATCAGAATATTATATCCGTGATAAACTGGAGTTTGAACTGCGGCACGGCCCAAGTGGCGGGAGCTTAGTCCGGTGGCATTTATCGCAGTGTCGAGGACCATTATCACTATGGCGAGTTTGTTTCGATATTTGCTCAGTTTCTCCTTTTGACCGTGTCCACTTTGCATGATGCTGATACACAAACGATTGTGACACTAGTGTTACAATGTCGTCTCCTCGTGCTCCCGAAGAAGAGGTTATACAGCCTGACGCTGTAAGTTTATTCCCTGTAGGGCTGAAGTCGAACTAAACGGATTTGTCTAGGCTTTGCAGAATGTCACTGACGATGAGGTTAGTGTGCCTATTGATGCGACTCGTCCCAAAGGCTCCACTTGCTAACCAATGTGATGGGACACAGGCTTACGATAATGAGAGCGAGCGTTCATCTTTGACATCTCTGACTTCGTCTGTTCTGCATGGAAAGGTCGAGGGCGGAAGAACCTACGCCGTGTATGGCAAAGAGGGCAAGTCTCCCAGAGTAAATCGCTTGGCCACTACTAACAAGTCAAAAGAATATGGGTTACCAATGGATGAGGCTGAGCTTGATCGCATCGATATGTGCCATGCTAAATACTGCGCGTTGATTGGAAAGAACCGTTACTTGGCGCCTCTGGAAAAGCCTCAGAGAATTCTGGATCTTGGCTGCGGTACAGGTTCGTGAAGCCTCATTTTTTTTAGTGTGAAAGTGTCATATCGATAAGTGATTCCTTGCTGACAGTATTAATAATAGGGATATGGTCAATCGAGATGGCAGAAGAGTTTCCGTCTGCAGAGGTGAGTACAGGATCTTGCTGCCGCGGTTACATCGGGTGAACAGTGACTGATAAGCTCCCAGGTCATTGGGACAGATGTTGCACCGACGCAACCTGACTGGTCAGTGATCGATACGATCACAGCTGTGAGAATTTCTAAAACTGATTTCTGACAGGGTGCCACCAAATTGTCACTTTGAGGTTGACGATATCGAAAGAGAATGGACATGGAAAGAAGATAGCTTTGACTTCGTTTATGCCCGAGATCTTCTGCTAGCGATTCGGGACTGGCCAGCCCTGATTGACCAAACATACACGTAAGCCCTAAATCTGCTCGTATGAGATATTAATACTAATTCCACCAGACATCTTCGAGGAGGCGGCTGGGTCGAGTTCCAAGCCATCGTCGGCGTTCTCGGCTGCGACGACGACTCCATCCCCGAAGACAGCTATCTCCGCAAATTCTCGACAATGATGGAGCAGGGCTCCGCGAAATTCGGTGCCAGTCTGACTGATCCAATGCGGTGGAAGGGCTGGCTTGAAGAACGCGGGTACCAGAATGTCACAGAGCGAGTCTTTAAGCTTCCGTTCAACCCATGGCCCAAAGATCCGCGTATGAAGCTCCTGGGGGCCTGGGAGATGGAGAATCTGCTAAGTGGTCTGGAAGCCATGGTTACGAGGATGTTTCAGAAAGGTCTTGGATGGACAAATGCTGAAGTCACTGTTTTCCTTGCATTTTTGAGAAAGGAAATTAAGAATCCAAGGATGCATGGATACTGGCCTTAGTAAGTTTACCCTGGGAGTCTTCACTTACCCTGAGGGAGAAACTTGTTCTCTTAATCGTTCTAACATCTCTTCAGCTACGTTGTTTACGCTCAGAAGCCAAAAGAGAACTCATAACAGCAAGACCAACGCTTCTGTCTACCTTACCAATAGAGATGCCGTGTGTTTGAAGAAAAGGTATCCGCAAGCAAACCATCAATACTATATCTTTGACCAGAAACTCCATTCAGTCATTATTATTCTGTTTCTGGCTCTCGATTACCCTTTAGATTAGGTTTGTCATGTTCTGCGAGTCAGGGTCACATGGACGCTTGGACCTTTCCCCTGTTCCTCGCGTGGCGATCAGGGGTAAGTAGAATTAGACCACTGCCTCACGGGGCTGTCTTTCTGGATTTCTTTCGTGGGATTCTCTCTAAATCTCCTTTATTCTCCTTGAAAATAGATTGCTTGAAGCTAAGGGAAGATTCCGTGATCCTGCAGGCCGATGCTTAAGTTTGATTGATGCCTCATCCAACTCTAGCATAATCCTCTTGCTTTAAGACGTCATTCGTTACCTAGCAGAGGTGTAGTGAAGGGTCCCAGATTTATGCGTTTTGTTTGCATAGGAACACCAATGTGAATGCCAGAGATCGCTCAAGACTCCCGTGACATATAAAGCATGCGTTTACCTTGACAATCATCACTTCACTAGCATGACTGAATCTGGCAAAGTGATGAGCCGCACGGTTATACGCCAACGCACACAATTCCCAGACTCCACAGTAATCTATTATGCTTATCCAATACCGTCATACTGGATGAACTTCCTTCGGACACCAACCGAGTCATTGAAGGCTGTCCCGTAACCAGAGAAAAGGAGGTTTACGAAAATGAAAACGAGATGGAAATGAGCGAAGTTTCATTATCTATTGCGATATTCCTCTGCACGGGGCGCTTCTGTCATGGGCGCTCGAATGTGCCCTCAAGATACGGGTTTAATTTAACGAAACTGGCGGTGGATCGGCGTTGCATTGGCGAGAGTGCTATCCCGAAGATCCCGCGTGATAACATTCTCATTACAATTGGCCATATGCAGAAAATATAACCATAATCAATTGAGAGTATCATGTATCGTTTGAATTCTTTAAAGCTCTCCGTTGGTTGGGTTTACTGGAGGATTTATCTGGATGCTGAGTCATAGCCTTACAGATCACAGAAGAAGCTATCTCCAACTACTCATGCCCCCTGCAACTCGACCTGGCCGATGATACGCCAGAGTCTCATCAACGTCATTGTGCTAGCAACACAAAACGACGATCTCTGGCGGAATCCAACGTTTTGTTTATTGCGATCGACTCGGCAGTTGGCGATGTTTCATCGCTCCACAATCGCGTGTTTCAACACCAACCACCAAGCCAAACAGAGCAGCGATGAACCACTCCCCCAGTCTATCCCAACTGTCGGTTTCATCCGATGTGCAAAAACGTCTTGAAGATCTAACTCTCGCTTATGCCGTGGAGTATCGTCTCCTATCTAGGGTCCCATCATCTATGTCTTGCTCAAAGTGTATATAAGAAACTCCAAAAGTCAATCGGTTTAGAACATTCACCCAACCATCCACTCTCGCTTCTCAACCCAGTCACTCTTTTTTTCAAAGCAACATCTCACCAAGTCACTCTTTATTTACTTTACGCTTTTATTCATCATGAAGTTCAGCCTTTTCTCCCTCGCTGCTCTGGCCGCCTCGGCCATGGCTGCTCCTGCTGCTCAGGTTGCTGCTCGTCAGGTCCCATCTGTACCAGTTGCCAACGGTGCTGTCAGCCAGGTTGAGAGCATCGCTACCTCTCAGACCGTCACCAAGACAGTTACCAAGAAGATCACTGCTGTCAGCGTTTCCAACACTGGCGGTGTTGTCAAGGTTCTCACCATTGCTGTTGACCAGGTCAAGAGCCAGACCACCACCATCAGTAAGTCATATAACCATAGAGTTCGGATTACATGATTGCTAACAACATCGTCAGAGGAGGTCATCACCAAGGTCAAGTCCAACGCCATCTCCAAGACTGCTGCCATCAAGGTCGTCACTGCCGAAGTCCACTCCCTCAACGAGCTCCTCACCGCCGTGGTCAACCAGCTCAAGGATGTCGTCAGCATCAAGATCAACATTCCCGACGTCAAGATCATTCTCGGCCTCGTTATCCAGCTTCTCCACGAGCTTGTCGGTGTCGCCAAGGAGGTTCTGAGCATCCTTGGCCTCGACAACGTTATCGGCAGTGCTTTCGAGCTCCTCTTCCAGACCGTCGCCACTCTCCTCGGCCTCGTCACCCAGCTCATCGGCGACATCGTTCCCGGTCTCGTCGACATCCTCTCCAACATCCTCAACACCCTTTCGGGCACTCCTCTTGGACCCATCATCCAGCCCGTCTCCAACATCTTCGATGGCCTCACTGGCTACCTCACCCAGGGCACTGCTTAAGCGACACGTTCAAGATATGAGACCAGGGTATGCCGGATATGCCCCTTAGACAAGACAAGCATGGAGGGAGTTTAGACAGTGGATCTGGTTCAAGTCATGCATAATCATTAGTTAATTCAATGCTGTATATTAATTCATACGACCTCTTTGCCAAAGGAATGTCCATAACTCCGTCTCATGCTGCCATTATCCTCATCCATTAATTAGTCCATTTTCATGTCGCCCCCATAAGACATCATTATATCCCATCAGTCATGTACTCTCAGCTGCAGACAGTCTTGTAGCTACTGAAGTGAGTAGAGGTCTCGCGACACTGGTCGTCCTTGACAGTCTTCTGTCCACGCTTGCAGTTGCTGTCTGTGAAGAGAAGAACTATGCATGTGTCAGTAAGTTTTGTGTTCGAAGGGACCTAGTAGTTCTTACGCTTGCAGCCCTTGGCATGCTCATACTGGCTCACGGACTTGACCTTGTCGCTGAACTTGAAGCATTCATTGAGCTCATCACGATGCGTGGTCAGTTCGCCGAGGTTTCCGTTGTTGTTGTCACCTCCGCAGTGCTTAGAGCTCCAAATGCGGGCAGAAATGACGTTGAAGGGAAGATCGTCAGAGGCAGGCTCAGCAGCGACGCCCATGGCGAGAGCAGCAGTGGCGATGATGGTAGCGAAATGCATTTTGGTGGTTGAAATGTGAAGATGTGAATGTGAGCTAACTCAGTGTTGTAGTGCGGGGTGAGTGATTGATTGATTGATGGATGGCTGTTGAATGATGATGAGAGTTTGGTCTATTGCGGGAATGGAGTTGGCCTTAAATACAATTGAGATACTCAACGCAGCTTTACATTCTACTAAGGCAATAATGAGCTAAGAGAGAAGATCACTACGTCAAGTCTGTGGCTGTAAGTGTCTGATGCTTCAGGAAGTACAGCTGAAAATTGAAGCCCGATACAGAACTAGCCGCGATACGAGCTGCACTGTCAGCGCTAGCAATACAGCAGTGTGAGCCCACTACAGCTCGTATCTTTTCCAGCAAACGGCCAAAACCGATCAGGCAAACACTTTTCCCAATCATTTTGGCAGAGAATTAACTCCGCTGCTATCAGAGTCGATCAGTGGAACTTGAGAAATATGCAGCAGGTATCATGTGCCGGGGATGGACTGTGCCGTGTCAACGCGCCATGGCCCTATTGGGATGATCCATGTGATGCTGGTGATGTCAAATACGAGCATTGACTGTAACCCTCTCGAAGATCTCTGTCACTTCAACAACAGCACAGCAAGGCGATGCAAATCTCGTGTATGTATCAGAACCTCAGAATCAGCATTTAGATCCTATCTTATGCTTACTCATTTATTACGCGGTCATGTCCATGCATCCCGATTGATGGCCTCCAAGCGTCGATACCTAAATTTAGTAGACACGGCTAAAAACTCCGATCCCACGTCGAGATGAGTTTACATCATCGTCCCCCGCATTTCCCGCCGATAATCCGGTTATGATGGAATCTCACGATGCTCATGATGCGGGAGCCGCCCGGTTCATCCGCTGATTCTGCTTCCACGCGTCACATCGTCAAACACGACGTATATGCAATGCAACATGAACCAAAGTTCTCGAAAGTTGGTCACGCTTCTCTTCGGGTATCACAAATCTTGGCTGCCGTGATCCATAAGCTTCTGGAACTCCGCTTGTTCATATAACCATGTTTGGATAAGCATACGAGCTGGACCTTTTGCTGTTTTATTTTTAACCTTACTCTTTTATTGAAGACGGGTTCACAACATCCTCCGTCCACTCCGTCTTGAAAGGATACATGTCTCGTTGCTTGCAGGGTAATCAGGTGGCACAGACAAGGGCGGCCGATGATGCACTAGCGGTATGCAGTTATCACGCTTTTTCTGGGAATAGGCCATTTTGATACATGATATATAGTGATACAAACGTCTTACAACCTTGTCCTCATCTTCACCGTCTTCTGCAGCAGCACGAGGCCAGGGACTTTATGCGTTGGGGAGAGCAACCTTGAAAGCGGGCATATTAGGTTTGCACCTCGTACCAACATCTGGAAGGGTACCATCAACAAAGTAAGCAGCAATAGCCTCAAGTGTACAGTTAGAAGCATGCGACGTGACTCCGTGCTGTAAAGTGTCAGCTGAAAGTTCTATCAAAACGATGGAAGTAGACTTACCCCAACTCCCTCGTTGATCAACAGTCGACTCTCTCTAAATCGAGAAGACACCTGCCAAGCATGGTTGAGGGAAGTGATGGGATCGTTTGCGTTGTTGACAACGAGAACTGGGAAGCTCGTGTTGACGTTTCGAAGCGTGTTGGTATCAACGCCCTCAGCAGCGTCGAACTTCCAAGCTCCGCAGGCGATATAGTCAGCGGCGATGGCATCTCCGAAGGAGCTTCCAGCGAGATGCGCCTGGTACATAGAGTAAAGGTCCTCGGGGTCGCTGACACGGAACGAAGACTCGGAGCAAGCAATACCCTGGAATGCGTTGGTACCAAGGTTCCACTCAGATGTGTCCTCCTTGTAGATGCTGAGAGCCTTCTTGTAGTCTCCGTCAAAAGCGTAAGACAGAATCTCTACTACTGAGGGATAGTTGAAAGGGCTTGACAGCAAGTTCATAATGCCGTACTTCAGCTGCTTCAACATAGAGTCGCCAGCGTAGGGATAGTCTTTGGATGAAAGACCATCAGGTAGAGTCTTCAGGTCCTTCAACTTCTGGAAGGTCTCGACCGTAGCATCTCTCAAATCCTCAACAGTAGTGCTGCTACCAGAGTAGTTGGCCAGCTTGCAATACTTGGTGCCGAGCTCAACGCACTCAGTAAACAAATGCACTAGCGACTTCTCAGCGTCGTGAGGGCCACCAACACCAGTTGACGTGAGATACGCATCAGCCAAAGAGTTCGAGTCAAGAAGAAGACGGCCAATGCGATCAGGAAACATCGCAGCTGCGACTTGTCCGAGGATAGTTCCGTAGGAGATGCCCCAGAAGCGAAGTTTGCCATCTTCACCGAGAGCATCGACAATCTTCATCATGTCGCGGGCAGTAAATGCTGTGCTAAGGAAGCGGCCGTGTTCCTGCTGGGTCTCGTAGCAGTACTCGGCAATAGCTTGCATGGTCTGCCAGCCCTCGTTCTTTACATATTCCCAGAGATCTGCTTGAGGCAGTGGTTCTAGGCTGCGACGGGTGAGTTCAGCAGAAACATTCTTGCCGCAGGCAAAGGGGATGGTTCGTCCAACGCCTCTGCGTAGAGTTAGTGTAGCTCATTTCAGTAGACAGGGAAAACATACCGAGGGTCAAATGAGATGATGTTGTGATGGCCGCCCATAATGCTAGAAACCGTGTCAGTAACTCTTGATAATGGGCTAGAGGTTACTCACTCGCGGAAGTCCTGTCCGAGATAAGCGAGGGTCTCGATGCCAGAAATCCCTGGACCGCCAGGGTTCCAGAGAACGCTGCCCTTGAAAGGCTCCTTTGTGGCATTATAGCGGATCAATTGAAGCTCAACTGTCTTATCGGACTTTTTATCTGTATAATCCAGAGGAACTTTAATAGTCGCACAATCACCAGCCTTCAGCAGCTCTTTTGCCGCATCAGGAAGATCGAGCCTGCAAGACTCCCACTTCAGTGATGATTCTCCACGGGCGACCAGCGAATCAGCACCATTTGTCGCGGTTGCAAGACGCGACGCGCCGAGGAGGAGAGGGCCAAGAAGAGACTTCATCTTTGCTCCGACGGGTTGCGAGTTTTTAAAAAGAGGAGTTTGAGCAAAGTCCATGAGTTCGCAGGACACGTATGGGAAATCTCGGCGTGATATAAAGTGATGTGAAGTGGAGGCAGCAGGGGTACAGATCCCAGCGGACGGAGACGGAGACGGAGGCGGAAGCATCCGTCGATCATGATCCTTGAGATTTAATTTAACGATTGATCCTTTTGATAATCAATCAGCTTTTATCGTGTCATCATCGGGCGACACCGCAACGAGGCCTTGTTTATGCTGTGCAACGTTGACGGGGTCTATTCAACGTATCACCACTGACGGGCGATGATTGTAGACGCAGATGGACAATATAAAGAAGCAAACGTGAGCTGTCTATTGAGACGCTCACGAATCAACAACGACTGTCTGTTAGTTCAATCTGATAAGGCCCGGCACATCGTTCACGTTCACGCGCTAGGGGTTCTGCTAATCTCCCGAGGCCGTCAGCCGAGCAAATTGAAGCGAAAGGATCTCTTGGCGTAAGCAAGGCTCCAGCGACCTATCCATTCAGCACGTTCAATTGCCATGTTGTGTACACAAAAGAATGACAAATGCCGCGGTCTTTTGCTAATTGTCATGGGGTGATATCACCTCAAGTAAGCAGACTGTTAGCTTGACAGTAGCCAGGGAGTAGGGACCAAGAGCCTCATGCGAAGTGTTAAAACAAGCAAAAGGCAAAAGAAATGCGGTTTGTGTGGATCGAACACACGACCTTCAGATATCGGTTGATATTGATTGAAGTTTTTACTTCAGTCTGACGCTCTCCCAACTGAGCTAAACCCGCTGACTAATAATTGATGATACTCGAGACTCAAATCCAGGATGATGTTTGTAGCATCTTACGCAGACAGTCAATGATGTTTCTTCATGCTGTATGGCAACATGTTTATACAGTGTTCTTATTGATGAACCTTTCTCCTTTGACGAAATGGATGTGTGACTCAACGATGTAGTAAGTCTAAGTAAGACGGCCTATCAGGAAAACTGAATTCATAGTCGCTCTATTTATTGCTTGGCCTAATCTCTATCCAGATGTTCAACTATTGCCCACACGCACTCATAGCTGGAGCATATAAAGCATTTATACTAGAAATTCGTGATTCAGCGTTTTGATAACATGGCAGTCGCAGGTTGACGTAAAAGGTGACCCAGCTTTGCGAGTCGTGTGACCGTTCAAGCCTCCCATGGCTACACCTCAAAGTACAGATCATAGTGGTTCCTGCATCCCGGATTGAAGCCAGCATCACATCCAGGACACCGGTTACCACTGCGGAGATACTCTGCAATTGTCAGTTCCAGGCGACAGTTGCCGCACAAGACGGCCAACTCATGCTGTTCTGCCTTGGGCCAGACTTGATTGGGATGCTCTGCTAAGTCTTCATGGCAGCTGATACAGCCGTAGTACTCCATGCAGCATTTGTGCCGGATGGCAATAATATCGAGATCTGAAGACCAATGTTGACATTGAAGTTTTGGACTGATATTCACTCCGTGGACAATCGGTGATGCTTGCGCTTGGGATGTTGTCGGTTCGTGCTGCGGCATTTAATGCGACCGATGAATCCTGTGGAAATTGATGATGCAGAGGCCAACGAAAAGAAGAGGGTCGTGCAAAATATAGTGTTTCGTTCAAGCGACTGTCATGTACTGAGTGCGGGAGAACTGAAGTCAGACGGACAGTACAAGATTCAAGGCTCTTGAGAAAATACTGTTGGGTTTTGGGGGCTGTTAGTGGAGCGATAAGAACCGATGTAATTGTGGTGGCAAACATGGCTTTATCTTATCGCGTACTATTTCCAGCCTAACACCAACCGATAAGCGGAGCCAGGCCTTGAACACTGGTTTGTCCCATCAAAGAGGCCAGACAAAGACATTTTTGATGTTCTAGGGACATGACATAGCAATGGAACAGTTACGGAACAAAATAATGTTCACATACCTATCATGGACAGTAGGTTCCGTTCGGGCACGCCACTAGAACATTGAGCCAAAGCATTGTTCAACGAATAAAGACCTTCCTGATTGACATAGATGACCCTCAAGATATCCCAGACAAAGACCTGCAATAGTAACAAAAGAACGACAACCCGATGATGGCCACCCGTTCTTTCCAACATTCATACGTTGAAACATCCTAACACCTTAACAAAAATGCACAGAAACGACCCCACCGCACAATACGTAGAACACGACGATGATGAGGACTGGCCTTTCGGCACGAAACATTGGATACTGCCACTCATCATGTGCTTCGTGTACATCAACACCAGTAACTATTTCAGTACGTCATATAAGAGTATGTGTATGGAACGAGGTCCCCTACCGATCCAAAGATTCAACGCATGGGCGCCAAAACTTGACGACATCAAAATTGACATCCAGAAGATTACCCAGGAGGTGAACGATGAAGAGAAATCTTTGGCTCCCGACGCAATTTACATACCTGTAGATATTGCTACCAGCCTTCGAAAGGACAATCAGCAGCTGAAACAAGCTATTGGCTGCAGATTCGACGAGAGACTTTTGCAAATCGCGAAGGAGAGCGTGGAAGAGGAACTTCCAAGCTACCCCGAGAATCTCCTGTCCAGAGAGAAACTCATAGCTGCGCAAGCATATGTATTACTCTCCTGTTTACAGGAGCTACAAGAGTACAGAAATGAGATCTGGAAGAAGCTCAGCGGTCAATTCCGCCAAGACCTCAACAAGATCACCAACAGCGTATGCTATGCTTCTGCACAACTCGAGGATCTTGCACGAGAGGCCAGAACGTTCAATAAGCCAACCCTCCTACCATTGCAAAAGGTAAGCGTTGCCACATATGTCCTTTGCCAAGAGAGTCGTAGCGATGCTCGAACGCTCGATGAGCTTGTCGATCAACTTGGCGTTCGACTATCACTTGTTGAAACAGCGATAAGAAGGCTCGATGATCTTCGTAACAATTTTGAGGGGAAACACGCTTTGAAAAAGCTATGGAAGTACTTGATGGTCAAGTTGACAGAGGAAGAACTTGACAGCTACGAGGCCGAACGGATGATGATTGGAAGAAACATGATTGAAATGTTGGACGGGGGATTTGTTTTACCAGAGCTGGCCTCATAGTAAAGCCGAACTTGGATGGCCACGGCGGAATGGATGAAGACTTCTGCGATCCAATCACGTATCTATTGAGAGGTGATTTCTTGGTTCTGCCGATGACTTTGCGACAATGTGGGGGGACAGAAGTATAGTGGTAGCGTTGAGTATGATCACGGAGGAAGATATCCGGTAAAGCTCCATATATCGTAGTAATTACACCTATCGTCTTACTTACTTGCAATATTTTGAGTATGCATGTAAGAACCAAGCATCCATTACGGCATGCCTGTTTCATCGTATCCGAAAAAGGACAAATAAAGGCGAACCAGACCGATATGCATGTGACTCAATAAGATACGTCATTGGGTATTGCCAATATGTGAGAGTAAAGGCAACTTGCGCTTTCACTATCTTGCAGGCGCCTTGATAGCCTATCAAAGCATTCGCCAAGCTCTGTTGGTGGGAGTATCGCAATTATCGCCCATTTGAGCGCTCAGCTCGTTGGCAATGATACGCAAACAATATGTAGTATGCAATAATAGACGAGCTTTTTACCCGAATAAGTGAAACCTGCATGCACTTGTTGGCATCTACATGAGCAGCCCATAGTTTTACTAGCATATGACACGATTCTTTATAATATCTTTGCTTCTGAAAAGGAACATTGCATGCAGTCGACCCTGCAGCTATGAGGCGACTATGTTGCTTGTCCTGGTTGATGAGAGGGCGAATGGAAGCCACTCGTTTGTAAATTGTTGGCGAGAGAGACTGGCAATGGCGTGTGATGTGATGAATGGACAAAACAGTGTTATAGCCAGTATTTATTACTCATACGCCGGACGTGGACTCCAAATTGGTATTCGCAAGCCTTATTATATGTCAAGAGTCTTGGGCTTGAACTGCCGGACTCCCAGATCTTCACCGATCCCTTCACCGCGCCATGCAATGGCTCAGTCCAATGCACACGTTCCTCTTTTCGTTGGGACACATTGGCAGCACGGTTCTAGGTCATAAAAAAGTCTTTAAGCTTGGTAATGATTACAATTCTCGTTTGATGGCCACTCTGAAGTCGTAAACGCATCACTGATCGTTACACAAAGGCCGTTTGTGGAACCTGACCACGCCGCATAATGCAAGTTTGCACCCTATATGCAATAACAGTCACACACGAAGATCCTCTTCAACAGGAAATATGAACGCCACAATTCAGAGGTTGTAGGAAGCATATATGGTGGACGAAATTCTGTTTACGACACCGGCAGACCACTTTCAATCCCATCTAGCCAAGCAATTCTAAGCCAACCATCATGCTGAACCTATCCGTTTCTCAATGGCTCATGCTCTCCGGTGCAACTGTATGTACATTCCAGCATGGACCTAACACTTACTCAAGCTAATGTTGCAGTTTTTATCGTGGATCATCGGCGTTATCATCTACAGATTGTACTTTCATCCTCTTGCCAAGTTCCCAGGACCCAAAATAGCTGCATGCAGTGAGGTAAAGTCCTCCTTTACCCCCCAGTCGCTTCTCAACTAAGGCCTTGGCAGTTTTGGTTCTTACGCAGTTGGGCCAGTGGTCGCTATATTAATTATATGGGCGACCTGCACCGCAAGTATGGCGATGTTGTCCGAACTGCCACCAACGAACTCAGCTTCAGGTCTCCAATCGCACTCAGGGACATTTACAATCATGTTTCCAAAGATAGACCCACGTTCCTGAAGAGTGACACCTTCTATACTGTCGATCCGTCTATCCCGCGCCCTGATATTGTGTTCACTAGAGATCCACAAGATCACAGGCTGCAGCGAAGATCTCTCGCTCATGCTTTCAGTGCAAAGGCATTGAGGGATAATGAAGAGTCTGTACAGCTTCACGTCAAGTTACTCCTAGAGCGACTCGGACAAAATGCAGGACCTGGGACTGCGGGAGCCAACATGTCAGAGGTCTTCAACTGGTTGACCTTTGATGTCATCGGTAAGTAGTCTCTTCAGCACCCATCATCAACACCAAGGCTGACCAGAGTCTCAAGGCGATCTCACTTTTGGCGAATCATTTGACTCGCTGAATCAATGGAGACCTAGCGAATGGGTAACTTGGATTCTTGGATTCATCTCTTCGCTTACTTTTCTCCCCTTCATCAACCGCTTCAGGATCCCAATGACACTAGCCGTGTCTGTGATGCCGAGCTACCTCAAACAAAAGATCGACATGCATACAACTGAAAAGGTCAAGAGGCGGGTCGCAATGGGAAACTCCCGCGACCATGAAGACTTCTTTGCTTACATCCTCAGGAAGGAAAGTCACAACCTGGATCTTGTTCATCTGCGGGAGCAGGCCAAGGTTCTCATGCTCGCCGGGTCTGAGACGACAGCAAACCTACTCGCTGCTACGACATATTACTTGTTGAAGAACCCTGACAAGTTGGCCAACCTTCAGGCTGAGGTCCGCTCAGTGTTCTCGTCACGAGACGAGATCACGGGTGATGCTGTGGCTCGTCTTCCATACTTGAACGGTGTCATCGAAGAAGGTCTTCGCATCTTCCCTCCAGTCCCATTTGGTCCCCCGCGCGTCTGCACAGGAGCCACTATCGATGGACATTACGTCCCTAAAGGAGTCGTTGTATCTGTCGATGGATTTGCGACAACTCATGATGAACGCAACTTCATCCGACCAGATGAGTTTTTGCCAGAACGATGGATTGGCGAGGGCTTCGGAGACCGGAAAGAGGCTAGTAAACCCTTTTCGCTTGGCCCTCGAGGTTGCTTGGGTATAAATCTTGCGTACATGGAGGCGAGAGTCACAATGGCCTCGCTCGCTTGGAAGTACGATTGGGAGCTTGTCAATCTGGATCTCGACTGGCTTGCCAATGTCAGATTGCATCTGATTTGGCAGAAGCCGAAGCTCATGGTTCGCTATCACCCACGAGACGAAGTTGCAGCTACTTGAGAAGATTTCACACAGAGTATAAAGGGGGCAGCTGATGAGGAATCATTCAAAGACTTAAGGGGTTTAGCTCGTTACGATCCCGGCTCACTCCTTCATAGCTTCAGGAAGCGACGCGGAAGAATGATCATGCTATGTACCAGGAAGGTCGAATTTCATGTGTGTTCATAATTACAATGAAGTTCAGAATAGTTTGTTAATTCGAACGGTCAGACTGAAACACTCCAATGCTAAAATAGTTCATCTGCCATTCTTTGTGGCGCACTACTTCAGCTGATCGGCGATTATACGAAATTCTAACTACGGAAGGGAAATTCCTTTTCGTCAGAGGCATTTTTAGACTTGGCTGCCCTGTCAGGGGTAAGCGCCTCAATCGTTAGTCAAGATTGCTGATCTATCATTAATACAACATGGCTTCCATGATGATGTCAAGACTTGAAGCTTCAATTTCGCCTCCTCTTGAGCACATACTGGTCACGCTTGAAGATGAGAAAAAGATGTATGATCGTATTACAATAACTTAATTATGCAAAAATGGTATCAGAACTCGCTAGTCTATGAAAGCACAGCCTTATCGGCCTTGAGTCTCGCAATCACTGTGGACATGTCCACGTCTTGAATGTTCACGCCCTGGTCGATAGCAAGGCACGCTGCTGTTGCAGCACCCTGGCCCATGACCATATATGTTGGCTCCATACGGATAGCAGAGTAAGCGATGTGGGTAGCGCTCATGGTAACGGGGTTGAGGAAGTTTGTCGCGTCGCTAGGCTTGGGGAGAAGAGCCTGGAGAGGAATGTTGAAGGGGCCGGGAGTAGCGATGTGGACTTTGCCCTCGTCGCGGATCTCTCCGTTGTAGACGATTCGCTCGACTTGGTGAACATCGAGAGAGTAAGCACCCATGCCGATGCTCTGGTTTGGTCGTGATGGGGGAGTCTGGATGTCGCTTTGGCGCATGGTGTAGACACCGTTCATGCGACGTCCCTCTCGGATGTAGATCTCGTAAGGCCAGTTGCCATTCTTGGTGTACTCGTCCTTGGCGTATCCCCATTCATTGACTCTATCACGTAGAGATTTGGGAATACGAGGATGGTTGGCCATGGCCCAGAAGAAACCCTGAGTATAAGACTTGTGTGTAAGGTAGATCTGTCTACGCTTGTCATAAGACCAGAGAGCGTAGTTGCCATCATCATCGTAGTTAGCGCCGATCATGTCAGTGCTGACTTGGCTCTGAGCATTAGAGTCGGTCTTGATGTTGGGCATGAGCTGTGAGGTGAAAGGAGTTCCAGTGTATCCAGATTCGTAGTAACGGAAGAGGAGCTCATAACGAGACTCGACGTAGTCAGCGGGCTTGGTAAAGGGGATCCTGTTGTCGGTCTGCTTGGTGAGAGTCATGCGGAAGTTGTAAGATTGTAGACGATAGTCATCGCCCTTGCCCTTGAGAGAAACGGCATCCTTGACAACTCGGCCTACACCCTCAATGAGGCCACTGCTTGAGTCGCCCTTCTTCTTCCAGGGATCAACCTTTGAAAGTTGATCAGAGCCGCCAGGGCGGAAACCAGCGGCATCTTCGTTGTAGTCACTGATGCTCTCACGACCAGTGCTGTATGAGATACCAGCGGCCTCCATGAGATCACCTTCGTAGCTGGCATCGATGAACATCTTGCCCTTGAAGACACTTCCCTTGGTGGTTCTGAAAGAGGTGATTTGGCCGTTCTTCTTGGTCACACCGCTGCTGGATCGATCAATGGGTTGGTTGCGGAAGATAGGAACCTTTCCATCCTTCATCCACTTCTCAAGAATGGACTCAGCAACCTTGGGTTCGAAAGTCCACTGAACCTTCTTGCTTTCATCAATGGCGGGGCCTGGCTGAGCTCCAATCTTTCGTGCAATATATTGCGAGCGCGTCTCCTGTGTCCACGGACTGGTCTTCTGGTAGTAGGTATAGACCTTGCCGTAAAACTCCCTGGCAATACCACCAATAGAGCTTCCCTTCTTGGAGTCTGTCCATCCAAGGCCCGATGTTGTCAAGCCACCCAGCGTGTTACCGGGGAAGACGATAGCAACACTCTTCTTCATGCGCTTGGTCTGCACAGCAGCTGCTATCGCAGCGACTGTGTTGCCGTAGATGACGACATCATACTGGACATCTGCTCTCTCGGCTGGGGCAGCTGAAGCAGTTGTCATGAGGTACGACACCATCAAAATGGTGAAGATGAAGATGAGGAGACGATTCCTCAGTAGGGCTGCCATTTTGGTTAACAAGCGCATATGACCTTGCAGCTTGAAGGTGGTGAAGAGAGTGAAGAGGTAAAGGAGGGAAAAGAAAATAAGGTATTAAGGTAAAATGAGTGGCGTGGAAGTTTGATGGTCGAACTGGACGCCCACAACCAAACAAGGGAAAGGTTCAGATGGGAATGGCTTTATGAGAGATAGCAGTGACATGCAGTGGCAGGCCAGGGGGTGAGTAGTCTAATCTCGAGCACAGAATAAGGTAGCGACATCTCGTATTTCTAGGAAAATAAAAGAGGCTAATTTGGGGACCAACAGATTTAACCTCCGGGGTCTAGACCACAAGAGTCTGTTGGTCACATTCTAACCAAGACTGCTCTCGCCGTATTACGGCATGGCCATACCAAAGGAACAAAAAGAAAAAGGGCTAGACCGTAGGGAAAGCATATGGTGCGGTGTGAGCGTGGATCAAGGGAGAGAGAGAATTGGGCTGTGCTGAGCAGTGTAGCTGTAAGTCTTGGCCCCCCTCCCTTGACTCCAGACTATTGACAACGCTATGTACACTGGACAAAAAAGAAGCCTCAACTTACAGTGGCCGAGGAGCTTGAATGGATGCGCCCAGACGGGCGAGGGTCTGTGTGTCTGCGCTTCTAAATCGAGGTCATTCCTTGTAAATTGCCATTCGCGCAGCTTTCGTATAAACGACCGAACAGGCATTGTGTGTCAGCCGGACCAAGATAGGAAAAGGCCGATCACCTCGTCTCCCAAAGCCAAGACGGTCGGTTAATTGTTCAGTGAGCAAGCACAAGACCCAAGACTCGATCGAGAGGGAGGGAGAAGAGCGTGTTGAAGATTTTCGGCCCTTGTTAGAAATGGGGTTAGTTATGAACCCTTGATTAGCGTCATGGTTCAGGGGTCGTTATGCAGAGAAGAGGGGGGGGACGGGTTCCGGACTTTCAACTGTTGCGTAGCGAAGCGCTATTTACTCTGAGGGCCTTTAGTGCACTCAGCGTGCTACGGTTCCGGCTAAGGTGCCGTTTTGGCGCTGCTGGATCTGAACTCTGATGCGATTCTACAGGGGTGAGGCCTGGTACGTGCCCCGAAAACCTCGTAAAACTCAATGGCCTCATTTTACTTGAATCGCGGCTGTAAACAAGGGACAATCATGAATTATCATTTAATCAGCGGCATCTCCGTTCACAATTGTCTCTCTAATGACGAGCTAGAACTCTTGGCTCTGGACGGATCGTCATTCAATAGCTCGCTTTCTCACCACTCACCTTGGAGGCTATCTCATCACTAATGTACCTACATTGTCGATCGCTTACCTACAGCAGCTTCATAATCTCATCTTCGACAATCTCGACCTTGGCCTGGACCTGAAAGCTTTGGTCAGCTTACAGGCCCTCTCGCTGCTATCGCGGCAGCCTCGGCATCTGAATGTCACCCAGCTGGGATTGTCACTCTCGAATCGATAGCCTCCAGGTTGACCAATTACAGGGCATTTAGCGCCAAATAGCGCTCTTTCTGGCGCAGCTAGGTGTGGTTCAAGCTAACGTAATAGAGGCCGACGGTCGAGCACGCGCTCAATGAATGTCATAACAATCATATCATTTATCGCTCGTGAGGCGGCTGCCCTTACCGAAGCGAAGCGCCACGTTTTGGTCGCTCGAATTACAAAATCTCGATGAAATGAAGCATGCGATTTTCAGTTGTGGATGTGTCGATCAACGCTGCAAACGTTGATCACAAACATCGCCTTGTTTTAAACTTTTGCCTACCTATTGACTGACTTTTGTCTATTGACACCGACTCTTCTTGGCAATTGTTCAGCCGCAGCAGTCTTGCACAAAACCGCACAAGGCTAGCTGTGCTCTTTATTGACTGCATTGTTCGAGGCCAGTCTTTTGTGCTGGCTTATCAAATAGCCTGATTTCACGGCCGCCGATAGGTCAGTGCCCTCTTCGACGTGTACAAAATTGGGTGGCCAATTGAAGAACCCATCACACTTTTACCAGGATTAAGAGCTTGCATTGGTTCCATTCCAAATCCGGCCGGAACTCTCATGGTGCTTTTGCTCCTGAGAATCTGCACCTGCAAGGCACAGTCCTCAAGGTCGAGATCCCTGGCCGAAAGTGATCGGAGACTCGGTCTAACTATGCTGCGGCCGAGTGCGGGTACGGACAAGCTCTACAAGGCCGACGGTCGATCAACCTTTAGATACGAGTTTGCGTCTTGGCAGTGTAAGCTTAAACACGATCACCACTTAAACTTGCAGGACGAAGTCACCTGCTTTACCACGTCATGCTTACTTTGTGTGATAAGGACAAGGGAATGGTTTGGTGCCGTTTGCGTAGCATTCTAGGCAGACGGTCCCTTTGTGCAGGTCGAGACAAGGTACAAGCGAGTGCGCCAAGATTGATACATCAGCAGATGGATTCACAGCCCTACGCTCCCCAAGATTCGGCCGTTTCCTGTTACAGTAACATGTCAGTCGCTTCGACTCTAATCGGAGAATTGCTGCACTGCCATCACCGGATCTGGAAAGTCAGCATGGCTCAATTCTTGACAAGACACCCTGTTGACGGCCACGTGGGTGTCCAAGACGTGGCTGTGTAGTGAAACAACCTCATATCCGTAGTTCCAATTACGATTAGGTTTATCACCTTCGTATATGCATCTGTACGGGTGGCTGAATAAGGTTAAAAATGCTACGCTAGCGGTCTCGGTTCATAAAGGGTTATATCCTGTTCACCTGAACAGGCACTTCACAAGGCAGTGAGATCCAAATTACAAAGATGAAATCAGCCTGTTCGTAGACTCTCGGCAATATCTTGTTCAAGTAAATGTCAAGCTATGTCTTCCTTGGCGTTTTTCATCGTGGATGCCTACGACCTGAGATAATTCTTGGTATCGTATGACTCAATGCATCCGGTTGATGAACGTTTTCTATTGAGGATTCCAGCTTGATTGAATGATAACAAATGGCTAAAATCAACTGAGACGGGACCTGGAAAACCGTTATACCTCATATAAAAATATTAGAATTTGCTGAGGTCTTAACCAGGAGAAGATACGATAATATCTGTTACATTAGACATGACTATGGAAACATCTCGCAATAGGAACTCGACCAAGAAAGCCTTGCAGTAGACTGTATATCAGTTTGACTTCTGTGTATAGATCGAGAATACTGCTATCCAAGTCAAATTTAAGGGAAGCAACTACGCACATTTAAAATTGTTTAAATCAGCATCAATAAGGAAAGTACCTATGTGTCTCATACTTTTTCAATCTTTTTTTGTCTTTTTCTAGTTTCATCTATAATTGGAGGCTATAGATACTACCCGCAGGATGCCCATCCATCCTGTAATACACTAGATAACTCCTGTATCATGTCCACAGTAGGATAGTCCAAGCTACCAAACCTTGATCCGAACCAAGTCTCAAAAACGAAATGCATCCCGCGAAACAACCGAATAGAGGGAAGTCTCATTGATCACTGTAAGCCATCCTCGATAGCCTCAACACTGACGTTTGGGCCGGGCCAATACGGTGAGCCTGGTGGCATATCTGCAATGAAATGGATTCGACCACCAGGTCGAACAAGGTCCTTGAAGAGGTACAACCAGTTGGTCGATGTAAGAGTAGTGCCCTCATATCTGAAATAAGGGTTGTCCTCGAGACAGGCAACCCATGCATCCTCTCCTGTCTCTCCTTCTTGCTCCTCATTTAGAATCTCGGCTTCATACCTGGCAAGACATGGCACACCCAGGAGTATGAGTGTTTTCAGATTAAGACAGCGCGCCATCTTGTTGATCTGAACCCCCAGCAGAGGTTCTTCATGGAGCGCCGTCAGTCCGGTCATGTCAATACAAAGAGTGTCGAGATTTTTCAGCAGCTCCCAGTTGGGGCGCAGTGGAGAGCTCACAAGCTCGTCTCGGTAGGCGCATAAATTCGAGCTCCATCTATAAACACTGCGCACTTTGTCCAGTTGGTGATTGATCATGAGAAGGTTTCTCAATATAACGTTGTAGGAGACTTTGTTTGTTCGGATCATCAAATTTCTGATCTTTTCACAGGCCAGTTTGTCATCGTCTGGTCGTAGTCGGTGAGTCAGTGCGGTTTGGTTTCCTCGAGTGATACCGGCGAGTTGTCGAATATTGTCGTCGCCACCAATCTCAATTGGGACTGTTGCGATGAATTGGCTGTCGAGCAATGTATATCCCAGATAGCGAGCGTTGATAAACTTGAGAGGACAATAATCCATGAATGCGTGTTTATCCAGATTGAGAACTGGAGTGGCTATGTCTTCGTCCATACCAAGCTCAGCTACTACCGTAGGCTTTGTGAGGTGGCTGATTGCGAGCTCAATCGAATAGTCGTCTGAATGATCAAAGGGGAGAGCCGGTATTTCTGAAGTCCGGATGACTCCCGCGATGCAACGATGCTGCATCGGGAGAGACTCCAGTTTTCCACGAGAAAATATCCCGTCTCTCTGGGTCTCACCACGGGTATAGATGACCGTGGTATAGTCCTGGAAGCCGCCGTCACATTTGAGCTTGCCTCTAGAGAGATGGTTCACAAGACAGATAGGAGCCTCTTCAGATTCTTCGATGATCCGAAGGCTAAGCTCCGGGGGAAGGAATGGGACGCTTCCACGGGCGGTGCCACCTGTAGGCTGAGACATGGTGAAGCTCTGTATGAGCTGGTGTTGCTGTTCTGGTAGCGTAGATCTCGGGGCTGAAGGATTGGTGAGGAAGGAAAGGTTCTAGTATTCGGTAGCTGATGAAAGGGTCGAATGTCGGAAGATTATTGTGTAGTATGATGGGAGAAAGATGTAATTCCAAGAATTGGTGGGCAGAAGATTGTATTTGTAGGTGTGAATCTCAAGTGACTGGTAGGATATTGCTCAGCACTTAACGCAGGAGTACCAGTGGTTGTTCAGGACACTGTCAAACAAACTTACCCACGATACTGCCACTGTCTTCACTGACAGCCATCACAGCTCCTCTGTCAACTTATTGGTTGCTAAGGTCAAACCTCTCGCCGCCACTGGGAAACAGAGCATCGGTGTCTGAGTGAACGTTTGTTTGGCTCCACAAGCCTGATGAATTAGGGTCGTGACTGAACGTACAACGAACGAACAAAAGGCTCAACAGAGACACTGACCAGCACATACGACCATACCCACTGTTGAGAATTCAAGACCCCGTCCGCTCTCCCATAGACTAGCCAGTGAGGGGCGGACTAGTAGTTGGGTCGGTGATGACCAGTGAATACTCGCTGCGGTATGTTTTTTTGCTCTCGCAGAAAGGTATAAGCATGCATGGGCCTTGGGATTATTACTGACTTATGAAGTTGCATTATACCGGCGAAATGGCACGTGAGTTTGTTCGACCGCATTGTCGCAGCCACTGGACGTTCCGCCCATAGTTCATGAGAAGTAAAGGGGGCATGTGACATGGTGTAACTGGCTAATGATAGTAATGTTCCTAACAAGAGGCCTCATACAGCAATGGATATAGAGAATTAAAACATTAAATATATCAACTTCTCGAGACAGAACTGTCATCTATTTCTCATTAATGCAATTTATGGACTCCTTTGGTTATGCGTTAGAGAGAGATATCAAAAAGTGCAAAAAAACAAGGTAATAATAGCGGAATTGAACCGCCTACAATGGACGAACAGGGAATCGAACCCTGGACCACTCCCAGATTATCCAGATGAATTATGCTAAGGGAGTATTATACCACTAAACCATTCGCCCGAATCTTACATACGTTCACCATTATTCACACTCAACAAGGGAACGCCGATAGGTCAATGACAATGTCTCGTCAACGGCGACTGCTTCCAAGTCAGCGACCACCTTGAGCTGTGTACAATGGAGACTCCGGTAAATACCCTTGGCCAGATGGGCACTAGGCATTTCATACGCAGACGACCTCAATCCAAGATATCTTGATCGAGGTTGCTGCTAGAAGTTGGGAGATCTTACGTTAGTATCGAGCAAACGGTCAGTGGCTTTAGTGGTCAGCGATAGCGTACTGTATGGATCAAAAATCCCAAAAACAGCTCGCCGTCTCAGCGACCTCATCCCATCCTCACTTTATGCTTACAACTGCGATTGTCAATAGATAAGACTTCGAAATGAGTAGGTGGGGATTGCTGAGGGAGCCACGTGATTCTCAGGCAACAGTGGCTCTTCTCAGATGCTGCTTACATCCGCTATCTCGTCAGCAACCGCTTTGTAATGCCGACCTTACTCACAACTTCAGATTCACGAATTCTTTCAATCCCTCTTGAATACTTCTTGTAAAATGGTCAACTATGGTGTCTCTCGCGCGTGCGAGACGTGTAAAAAGCGGCGTAAAAAGGTACTATGATCTGGTCTTCATCAAGGCAAACTTGCTAATCATTCGTGACAGTGCGATGAGACTCGTCCAGTGAGTACCAAACAGGCATAGCTTGTAAACCTAAGGCACTAACGCAGAGGCTAATAGGCCTGTCTTCGCTGTGTAAAGTCCCGGAGGCGATGTCCTGGCTATAAAGATGACACTGCACTGTTATTTCGACATTATCAGCCTACAACGCCGCCGCTAGAGCGATGGCATCCAAGCAATAACTTCATACTTGAAGCTACGGCACTTGATAATTTTCTTGATAACTTAGTGGTTAAATCTCGCGATCGGAGCCATTCACGTGGTTTTCTCGATGGGATGCATTATCTCTTTGCCACCTCTGCTCCAACGTCCACTTTGATGAGAGCTGCCAAAGTTGTTGTTCTTTCATCGCTCGCAAACCGTTATAGGCAAGACTCGTTGATGAGTTTAGTTCGGAGACAGTATGGACAGGTCTTGGTTGATTACACCCGAGTATTGTCGCAGCAAACTGCGAGTCCATCTGTAGAGCACTTCTTCACCGCAGTACTATTGGGCTTGTACGAGGTTGGTTTCAAAGCAGCCGTACGGTGGCAAGTTGATTAACTAGTGTTAGCTTGTAGCAAGTGACAATGCCTCTCCGACCAAGCATCTAGTTCATGTTCGGGGGCTCACGTCCATCCTCTCAAAGGGCATTACATACTCGGCACCAGAACCGAAAGTGAGCGTCTATTCTCCCGGGATGCGTCTCGTCACAAAAGGGATCATGGTGCGTATCCTATTATCTCTCAAGGGCAACCCATACTCACATCCACCTCAGACACATCAAACAGGCACTGGTATTCTGTGCCCTCCTCTTGATGACACCTATCGTCGATCTCTAGATGACATTATCATCAAGATGTCACCTCTAACAAGTCGAGCGGAGAAGCTACTCTCCGATTCCTCTCCCCCGGTGTTGGAGCTGCTAGAGCTACAACGAGATCTATTGGAGATTGACGACGATGTTACTTACTGGGCATATGACCGACCCCCTAGCTGGAATCCAGAAGTAGTTGGGGAAGTCTGGATTGATCCAGCAATATCAGAGGAATCATCATTCTATTGGGCCGGCCCAGTTGAGAAGTACTTCGATAGTAAGCTAAAACTTCTACCTTGTATATGTGAATTTGAAGCTCAATTTACTCAACAGTATACGTCGCAACGGCATGGAACTCATGGCGTTCAATACATGTCGTCTATCTTGACCACCTCATACACGTTGCCAATGCCCTTGGACAATGCGAGCTTGTGCCTCTATATAAAGAGCGGATTGGCGAGCTGGCTTCGGGGATCAAGGCATCAATTCCATTCCACCTATATCAAGACGTTGAGAAATACGTCCAGCAGGCAAATGCTGGAGCAACCCTTTTACACTCAGATCGGCTTGTGGGAGGACTTTTACTTCTTCATCCTATGTATGCCCTTGCCCGGTGCACCATAGTGGATGACTCAACAAGAAAGTACATGTCCAAAACTCTAAGATGGATCGGTGATGAGATGGGAATTCGACATGCGACCATTCTTGCGGATAGCCTTCAGCCTGATATGCAAGGACCTTCTGCGATGCAGAGTTCGCAAATTTCCTTCATCGACGCACTCGATGGGCATTTCCTGATTACCGCGAGTATGATGTTAGAGCCGCATTAAGAGACGTGACTCGCCGGTGCTCTGAGAAGGGTTTAGAGAGTCTGGGGGAAAAGGCTATTGTATTCGCTTACAGGCTATAGAATTGATGAGAAACGTAGCATTCCTTTACTTGCAACATGATTATGTCCATCATGATCCGTGCTGAGACTGACATCCTCCCAATTACTCGCAAGCTCAAGCTGCTCCTTGCACTTCTGCTCTATCAACCGCAATGCATCACTTCCAAGAATGACTCTCACCGGCTCCGGCCTTCCAGCACTGGCACCCTCGACCTTGACACAATCAACAATGCGCTCTGAGAGCTTGCTGATATCACCAGGGACATTCGGGCCAATATCCGAAATGAACACGTCCATCAACTCCTCAAACCCGGGGTTATAAGCATCTATAGCAGGCTTGTACTTTCCAAATCCTTCGACTGAACCTTCACGAGGTTGGCCAAGTTGAGACGGGAAACCGCCAGGTTCGAATATGAGGCAGCGAATATTGAATCGTCGGACTTCCTTGGCTAGGCATTCGACAAAGGCGCCGAGAGCAGCTTTCGAAGCGGCATAGTGGCCTAAGAAAGGCAACGGACCCCAGCCCACGCCAGCTCCGATGAAGGCGAGGGTGCCGCTTTGTTGGGCTCTGAAGTATGGCAGGATAGCTTGAGTAACATGTAGCGTTCCAAAGAGATTGACATCGAAGACGTTACGGACAAAGTCGTCGCTACGAGACTGTCAGCAATGTTCACCAATGTCGCGTCAGGGAGCCTACTCTGCCTCCTCAATACTCTTTGGTGCTGAAATACCAGCGTTGTTCAAGAGAACATCGATACGTCCCCAAACATCCCAGGCTTTCTTTACCCGCTCGTCGATCTCTGCTCGAGGCGCAGTGACATCAAGATCGAGAAGAAACACATCGTCAGACTGCAAATGTTTGAGCCGTTCCGTTGCCCCTCTTCCCGTCGCGATGACCTTATCGCCTCTCGCGGTGAGGTTCTGCACTACTGCGGCACCGAGGCCCGAAGTAGTAGCTGTTACTAGCCAGACGGATTGAGGCATATTGGACTTCTCTTGAAGAAGGTCGATATCACGCAACCAGTGATAGATGATACTACTTATACCCAAGAGCAGAGAATAGTGAGCATCGTGACAGCTCGCCATCGAGTAACCTGTCCACTTAAAGGTTCACCCCGTCTTAGGCAGGTGCACCGATACCATTCAGCCCTGAAGCCCATAAGGGATCTTTGTCCGTCTGCAAGACCCCTATCGCTTGTTCATTGGGTCAGTCACGATAAATATCAGAAAAGCGCAAAGCTAGCTTATTTTGGACAAAGCGAATCTGATCTGGAGCGCTATTATCTGACAAGCATGAGTCAAAAATAGCTCAATCTGTTATTGGCGGACTGCATGACGACATTGTCAGGATTGCGACTCTTTGGTGTCCCAATAGCACCCTTTTGAGGCTTTGCAGATGGACCTTGCCAGCAAGACTCTCGAATAACGAGCACCAAGGCATACTATCGCAAGAATTCATCAATATTTTGGATCAATTCGGTAAGCTCTAAATTAGCCAGACAGCCCATTGGTAACCTTCAGATAGCTCCATGTTCTGAGTAACAAGCAATCAGTCTGTGAGGAAACAGCGCGTTCAGTCATGTGTGCAGACCATCATATCGCGATGCATAATTGCTTGGCCTCAAAAACATTGACCGTATTAAAATTATAGTGATTCCCTGTGTCATAGAGATCTGCCAGAAATACAAAAGCTGTAAAGAACACGCTAGCTATCAGGTTTGGGTCGTTGACGTCAACACCTCATACCAGGACTTTCGCGTGCTAGATTTTCGCATTAAACATATTTCAAGAGAATTTTCCATGTCTTCTTTATACAAATGAGGTTATCTAGATATCCTTTCACTTTGAGAAGCCTCGGCCAATCCGCGATGACAGTCACGACAGTCCCTGCGACGCATCCCATTGCAAGACGCGGCCCCATCGCACAAACAAGCACAGCAGAGCTGCATCAGTCCAGCGGCCTCCAGTACCAACGTCGCGAGGCTCATATTCCGAAGGGGTCAAATGAAGAAGAAAAGCTCTACATCCTGACACTTCTTACCGACAAGCGACACCATGATGAAATGACTGCACTACGAAGACAATGGTTTCCTCCGAAGTTACTCAAGGTGGACGCTCATATCACTCTGTTTCACGCGTTACCTGGCTCCAAACTGTCTGAGCTCAAATCAGATATTGCAGATATCGCAGCTCGAACAGCCAGATTCTCAATTGGTGTCGGAAATCAGGACGTTTACGAAATGGGAAAGGGTGTTGGCATCAAGCTCTATGCTGGTCAAAAGAGAGCTTTGAGCATACGCAGTGAATTGAGGGACAAGTGGGAGCCTTTTCTCAGCGACCAAGATAGACGAGAGAAATGGAGAGGTCACTACACAATCATGAACAAGCAGGATGATAAGGAAGAGGTACAGAAGTGTCTGGACTATTTAAAGGAGGGACATGCAGAGAGTAAGGGTACTGTTGAAGGACTGAGTCTGTGGCTGTATGATAGAGGCTGGTGGAGGGAAGAAGAGGTATTTAAATTCTCATGGGAAGCATCATAATAGACTTTAGAATATAGGATTGAATCGAGTTTTGGGCGAAGTCGCATCTGAATTGTCAGCGGGTCGGGCCCGTGACGGACGCTCGCCGAGACGGTACAACCACGACCACCCAACAACGCGAAAATTATCGCAATCGCGTCTAAAGATCAACAAAATGACCAAAAGACAAAAAAACATCGACAACGGCAGGATTCGAACCTACGCGTGCGAACACAATGCCTATGATGTCTCAGAAAAGATAGCAGGGCATCGCCTTAACCACTCGGCCACGTTGTCTTGGTGGGGAACTCCAAATTTGTGTCTATATACGCGACACGGAATCACGCCGACGGTGCACTCACCCCATGAGTCAATTGTCCATGCTGAACAATTTTGCGAACATTGTGGTGAGTGAATGAGACCAATCGGGGATGATGGCGGATGGAATAGTCGAAACTCGTAGCGAAAGCAAACAACAAGTTTTGACTCCGAGTTAGATGCGCAGGAGCCGGGATTGTCAACAAGAGACCAAAAGAGTGACAGGACAAATAGCAAGCAGACAGTGAAATTAGTCTGCAGCAACGGAGAAAACCAAGACTGAGCAACTGGACTTATGGCCAAATATTGAACATGTCTAATTCTCATGTGAGGGACAAAACTCAGATGTCCATGAACAACAATTGCCAATTACAGGGTAACCACACGAAGGTGAAAAAATATCTTCAGGTCAAAGCTTATCAGATAAGAGCCAAAGTGGCGTGTTACTGAAGTTTATCTGTTAGCACAAAACATCTAGCCAAGCTTCATATTGATTCGAGATCATCACATTGCAGATGATAATGCAACCAAAAAGAGATCAGTTAATCTGGGCAAGTACAAAAAAATGACAAATGCCTGTATTCACAGGCGGCTGGAACTCTCCCGCCGGGAATTGAACCCGGGTCTCAAGCGTGACAAGCTTGCATACTGACCACTATACTACGGAAGATGATGACTGTTAGCAGTCACTGTAGCGAAGTTCGATGTCACGTGGAGTCGTAATTATACTTATGAAGGCTAGGAGCTCAAGGTCTTGTTTACTGTGGACATCGTCGACGCGCCTCTGATGAACTTTGTTTGTTTGCCAAGCCTCAAGTACAGGCTGCATTTCTCTTGTACCAATCTTCATGGGTGCGTTGGAAGAAATGACTCGGTTAGCGAGCAATGCGTCGTCATGCGACCGGGCTGCCAGCAGATTCAACAAATGCCGATGAGCTCTGGACCACGGAATATTATGGTTGATTGCCGTGTTTTGTCTACATTATTTCCATCGGGCCATGAGATTACAAAGTTGGCCAGCCTTCGAATTGATGTAACTCTGCGGGGTCTCGCTGTTTCAGACACCTGCAGCTTGACGTGAGCTCACATCTCAGCTCACTGCCGTAAACTCTCACGATTCATTCAGCCATTTGCTTATTGTCACTCAAGGCTGTGCCCTCAAGACCCAAAATAGCGACCAATATTGGAAATACTTTACGTGTTATGCATGACGCAGCCGTTCCCCGACCGCCTGATTATAGAGAGGTCCCCATTTTTGGGCCTCTTGGTGCGCTGTTACTGCATCGTACGCATAAACACAGAAGCCTCCGCCACTGATTTACGATTCGCTGTAGTTGCACCCGATCCCTGCTTGTGCCACGAATCAGCAGCCCTGATCAACAACAGGACCAATTCTTGGCTCTGGAGGATTTGAGATGCACGGTTGATCATCATCTCGGAGGTTGGGGATTTGTTATTCATAAATATGCTTAATTCTTCCCACCGGTCCCGAGCTCCAGTCTGTCTGCATTCCAGAGCCAACCTCAATCAACTCTAACTCACGTCGAATACCTGCAAGCAAAATGTCTTTCCTCGCCAACACATTCACTGCGCTGACCTGCCTTTTGGCTGTCGCTGGCGCTGTACCTACAGCACTACCCCGCGCAAGTGGCAACTGCCCCTCCACTGGAAAAACAACCCGTCAGGAGCCTTCAGCCCTGTACAGCGTATTCCCCGGCTCGCCCGACGTCGCGAAAAAGTCCGTCGGCTTCAACGTCGCGACGTACAACAACGCATCCCAGATCGAACAGCTCCTCGTCTTCACAGGCATCCCCGCCGAGGCTAAGAAGTGCACTCTTGGTTGGGCGCAGGGCGAGCAGCCCGAGCGTCTCTTTATCGTCAAGGGAGGAGATGCCTTGACCGAGTTCAAGCAGCTCTCTGGCTTCCCCAGCAAAGGCGTCACCTACAATACCGCGAAGGAGTTTGACACTGCTGGTGAATCTGTCGGCGCAGCTGATTTCACCAACTGGGATGACTTGCCTGCGCAGACCCATATTGTCGGTAACATCGACTGCAAGAGCACCGTCTACCTCAAGGCCGCGCTGCGAAACCCCAACGGCAACACAAAGGTGTTTCTCGAGCAGAGCGACAACAATGGTGTGTACATCGATTACAGCTGCTAAACGGCCTACTAGATTGGCATTGGACCGGAGACATTATGAACATTTCACTTCTCAATAATACTTTTCGGGATACGGGGTTTTATCTGCATGGGAATTGGACACGGGCATTTGGCAGCGAGAGATTAGTAGACGACGGCTCACTGAAGCCTATGACATGTTACGACACACAAACTCGACTAGATAGACTTAATTAATTGGAAAGACCCAGATATCAAATAAGATTTACTTTTCCAGCCGCTCGTTGGTCTGTGGCCACCCGCCCGCCGTTGTGACAGGAACGTGCTCAGCGTGTCGCTCCGAGGGAGTTCGAGGCCTACCAGCAGCACGCGCTGGTCTCCATACCAGTGAACACGTCAACGCGCTCCAAAGCAGATCTGATCCGATGACAATACAGCACCATAGAGCTGCGACATGGTTCGGCTTGTCGCTCTATCACAGGCTTCCAGCAAGTGCCCTGTAGCTCTGCTTTATAGAAACAAGAACCCATTGCCCAATTTTGGAGGGTCGCGGATGGTGGCCAAACCTGTTGCATGGGCAAGACTTCAATTAACGTTTCTGGGCCATTGCCTTTCAACATATCAATTGGCTGAACTAAGTCATCGATGTTTGTGTCAAAACTTGTGTTTTACCTCACTTTGCTTTTTACTGTACTTTGAGCGTGGGCACAATTGACCAAGATCATATGTACATACGGTGTACGGCGAGGCTGAATACTGGCCCTAAGGTTAAACTTCAAGCCTGTAAACACAGATAATGAGGGCACGATGTTCTTTTGTTCCGTAAAAACTTTTTTCCAAAAAACTTCTACCCCAAAACATCATACGATGTTTCAATTGAGTCAGTGACAAGGAAGCGTTACCCTATCGGGCTCCGAGGCACCATTCACGCACCCGGAAATATCGACATTGCAACGCTGCCAAACTCTCGCCCCCAAGTTCCCCAACAACGAATCCATATTGGGCCCGTGGGCTCCTCCATCACAAGTTATTCCGTATTGCCACTGGCGACATCTCAATTTACAACCTCCTTTTACCCCCGGCTAAAGCCAGACAGACAGACGGTCTAGACGGGACGGGATCATCTTGGCTATTTCCGGGATTGCCTAGAAACGAGCGGTGGACCAAAAAGGGATAGAAGCGAGATGCTTTCTCCACTGATTTTCTCACCAGGAATGTTGCCATTGGTTGTTCTATTTCAGATTTAGGGGTGACTTTTCTGTTTCTCGCGATTTTAACTCAGGGTCTTGCAAGAACATCCATCCATCAGCTGAGGACCCTGGATTTGCGATTCAAGCTTTGGTCCCCTATCTGAGCGCTACGATCAACCTTCAACCTGCTGCTTCAAAACAGCACACTACGATATCCTCTGTTTCTGCCATTTGCCACAAAGTCAACATGGAGGACACCGTCGTCTTTCATCCTCAGCTGACAAAAGCTGATGCGCTGATCCTCGAAGGTCTCCGCCAAGACATAAAGGATTCATCATCTAGCAATGCCGAGGCGTCAACCTCAACACTCACCGGTTCGTATCACCTGCATACCTCCAACATACAACCAATTAACATCTCAACAGCCCGCGATGAAGAACTACTTCGTCATCTTCAGGCAATGAACGACCCCAAAGATGCGCACTTTGAACCAAGCGTCACGACCAATTGGGACATTGATCAAATCAAGTTACCACTATTCCTGGAGAAGACCGTGCTGAGACCGTATATTCGCCTGGCACGGTCTATTGTGAGGGTTGAGACTGATGTCATTATGCTTACGCATCTCCTTCTCTACTTCTCAACCACGATTCCCAGTGCCATCTTTTTGTTCACGAATTTCACGTGGATTCATGGTGTTCTTCATTTCGTTATGCAGTTCTCTTACATGGGAGCGTATACTTTGCTGATGCATCAGCATATTCACATGAGAGGTGTTTTGGACAAGAAATTTGCCATCTTTGATCATCTGTTTCCATATGTCCTTGATCCTTTGATGGGACATACTTGGAACTCTTACTTCTATCACCACGTCAAGCATCATCACGTTGAGGGCAATGGACCCAACGATCTGTCATCAACTATCCGATATCAGCGAGACAGCCTTCTTCACTTCCTTCACTACGTCGGTCGATTCTTCTTCCTCGTCTGGGCTGATCTTCCCATCTACTTCATCCGAAATGGCAAGGTTATGACTGGCTTGAAGGCTGGCTTCTGGGAGTTTTCCAACTATGCTTTCCTCATCACCATGTTCAACCTACACAGAAACGCCACCATCTGTGTCTTTCTCATGCCGCTGCTTCTTCTCCGTCTCGGCTTGATGGCGGGTAACTGGGGTCAACATGCCTTTGTTGACGATGTTGATCCCGACTCTGATTACCGATCCAGTATTACACTGATCGACGTTGCTGTAAGTTGAAACTCAAATAATCACTAACGAAAGCGTACTGACTATAAACAGAGCAACCGCTTCTGCTACAACGACGGTTATCACACCTCTCATCACCTCAACCCTCTTCGTCACTGGCGCGAGCACCCTGTCTCTTTCCAGAAGACAAAACACACCTACGCATCACAGCACGCCCTTGTCTTCCACGACATTGACTACATGATGGTCACCGTTCGATTGATGATGAAGGATTACAAGACTCTGGCCAGGTGCTTGGTACCTATGGGAGAGCAGATCGCTATGTCGTTGGATGAGCGCGCTGCTATGTTAGAGACGAAGACTCGCCGCTTCACAGAGGAAGAGATCCAGAAGAAGTTCAAGAAATAATGATGTCAATGGAACGACATTGCATTTTGAGCATTTTGAAGGCGAACGGGCATGCGTTGTTGATGGAGCGCTGCATTCAACGGAGTTGGTGGTTGTATATGCGAAGTCGCTAGATTAAAAGTATTATCGTTAGTTGAGATACAGTAGGCAGAACATGACACCCTCTGGCCTTAGAGATTCTTTGTCTACTAATCAGGAGACATCTTCTAGTTCGGATCTTGAATCACAGATGTTCGGCCAAGGACTCACAGGCACCGATGAATGTTCTGTAACTCCTAATGATCGAGAAAGATTCCATTCACTGTCAGAAGTGAGTTAAGAGTTTTACGCGAGTCATTGTCAATACTGGATGTATATTTGATGCCGTCAAGATTGCTCAACAGGCTGTCATAAGAGCATCATAGACTTTCTTCAGATTTGCGCATCAAATTCTCTAATACTACCCCGAAGTGTGAAATTTTCTTCTCGCATGTGTGAATTTACCCCCATGGTGTCTCTGATCTATCCATCGAAGCTATCGAATAAGGTTTACAGATCTAACTCGTCCATCAACCTCAAACAACACTCCAATGTGGCAACACTGAGACACACCAAGCGATGGTCAGAGACCTACGACATCGCAAAAGATGTAATACGACTTCTCAAGGAAGAGAAAGAAACTGTCGGTGTCGCCGAGTCCTTAACAGGCGGGGAGTATCATGGCAGCGCTCACAGGAGTCGAAGGCGCAAGTTCTGTCTGTCGCGGTGGCATCGTTTCGTACAGCACTGGCATAAAGGTCAACATACTCGGAGTTAATCAATCCATCCTCACAAAAAATGGAGCTGTGAATGGAGAAGTCGTGGAACAGATGGCGGCTGGCGCTCGCAGTATCACAACGCTTGATACGCCAACGACGCGGGGACTCAGCACCACGGGCGTGGCTGGACCTGGTCCTGAGGAAGGTAAAGCACCTGGGACGGTGGTTATTGGAGTTTCGAGGGCCGGCCAGGACAGGTCGTTTGGGCCGTTTTACTTTCCGGGGGATCGGGATGCTGTCAGGAAAGCCACCGTCACCAAGGCTTCAGAACACTTGAGAGAACTTCTACTCGACCGAGGTCATATGGATGAGCGGCCATGAAAATCCGCTGGAAAGTCATAGGTCATGAAAGAGCGCAACTCAGCTGGCTTCAGATCGCCACTCACCCATGGATCATTTTCGACAAGCCAAAACTTCTGAGAACTTCAGAGGCTCAGAGGAACGACAGCATGACTGAATGTCGACTCTGATCTCTAGATACGTCGTTTCTGTTGTTTCGTTTGCTATCCGGACGGATTGGGATCCTCGATCATCAACCGATTCTTCGAGTGGGCAATCAGACTGCTTCCATGACTTAAAAGGCTTTGGAACGTAGTCCACGAAAAGGACCTACTAGACTAACAGCCTTCATTGTTTGGAATGGCCTTTTGGTCGCTTGACTAGAAGTATGCTGACAGCCGGACTTTGGACAACGCAAATTGTCCGACGCTTATAGGATGGACTTAGAAGGACTTAACTTATAGAATATTGGTCATTATAAATCGCCATTAATAATAAAAAAAAGATCTAAACCGATCCAATCTAAGAGATACGTCTGTCTCTGTTAAACCGGTGCTTGATCAACATAGGAAGCGGATATAAGCACCAATGATACTTGGTTCTATCGGAGTTAAAGACCTTGGAGCTGGTAGTGCAAGTCATGATTATTAAGACTGGTATTTAATCGATGAGAAAATCCTATATGAGGAACTACCTTGTTGCTAGGAATCGTGTATATAAGTTACCACGCCAATTGTTTACACCGTTGTCAACACATCTCTGACAGCCATCATGCATCTCAACCCTTTCATCCTTGCAGCACTGCCAACTCTGGCGAGAGCATTGCCATCCAGCTCATACGGCGACAAACCATTGACTGTTAACACGAGCTCTGGCATCTTTGCCCCCTTCTTTGAACCGTCTTATCCAAGCGTTTCCGCATTTCTTGATATCCCGTTTGCAGAGACTCCGGTCGGAGATCTCAGATTCTCGCCACCTGTAGCAAAAAAGCATCCCGGAGACGAAGTATATCAAGCAACGAAACTTCCACGGGGATGTATCCAATACGTGCCTCTGTTTCTCAGAGGTACTGTTGCTGATAGTCTCGTTTCTGCTGCCAACTTCCAGCGCGGAGACTACGCGAACACCACTGAAGATTGTCTGAGACTCTCTTTATTCGCACCCAAGAACTCTATCGCCGAGAGCAAAGGCGCGAAAGATGAACGGCTACCTGTCGTGATCTGGGTTCATGGAGGTGGCTATATGATTGGAGGCACCAACGTGCCATATCAGCTTTCCCAGCCTTGGGTTCAGCGAAGTCAGAAACACATTGTTGTACAGACCCAATACCGACTCAATATCTTCGGCTTACCCAATGCTGCTGCATTAGCAGAAGAAGGAAAGAACCTAAATCTGGCGCTGCTTGACCAACGTCTCGCTGTCGAATGGGTACGAGATAATATTGCCCAAATTGGCGGCGATCCTGACCGCATCACGCTGTGGGGTGAAAGCGCTGGTGCATATGCTACAGATGGCTATCTGTTTGCCTGGCCTCGCGACCCGATTGTCAAGGGCGTCATAGCTGATTCTGGGAATGCCTTGGCAATTGAGGGAAGTCTAGGTAATGCCAGAAATCACAGTACCTTTTCCATCGCCGCGAAGCACCTGGGATGCGGTAGCGTGTCACCGCAAAAAGAGCTACAGTGTATGAGACGCGTTCCTGAGCACAAGCTCAAGGCGTATCTCCAAGCAGAACTCGGCCAAGGAGGTGCTGCTGATGATGACCTCAGCTTCTCACTTATTCCTGACAATGTCACTGCTTTCACCAACTACGCCGGAAGAATCACTTCAGGCTCATCCAAGTTCCCAGCAAATATTCCTCTTTTGGTTGGAACCAATACGAATGAAGGAGCTGCCGTTATTCCCTACAACTTTCCAAGCTATGAAACCGCAACAGAGATACCGGCGAAGCTCAAGCCCATTGCTAATGGGTTTTCTCTCAATCTGCAATGCACTACCCTCAAAGAGAATCGTCTGAGATCCGAAGCAGGTGCCAGAACTTTCCAGTATCTCTACGCGGGTAACTTCACCAACATCTCCCCTCTGCCCTGGTTGGGCGCGTACCATACTGCTGAATTGCCTCTGATCTTTGGTACTCATTCTGCTGAGGGCCCATCAACCAAATTCGAGCGAATGGTCAGTGAGAGAATGCAAGACCTTTACCTCAGGTTTGCCAGCGACCCTGTTCACGGCTTGGAGAGGGATGGATGGCCGGCAGCACAGGCACAATTGGGAAGGTCGAAGCTTGTCGAATGGGCAGGGAATGGCAAGGTTCAGCAGACGGTCGGTGCCAAGAAATTGATCGACGAATGCACCAAGAACGGATTTGCCGTATAGTTTCCCTCCATAGTCCCCCCAAAAAAATGATATCTTGGCTAATAAGGTTTGTTCTTGTCCTCGGGGAACAAGAGAACATTAGACTTTGATATAGAGTGTCCAAATAAACTCAGCAAAGGGCATCCTAAGTCTATGTTAGGCTTGTCCTAAACTTATGCTAAGTTACCTAAGCTTTTTTTTGTCATTTAGGATCAAAGTCCTGAGTTTTCTTTCATCCCCTAGCTTGTTGATTTACAACATGCATCTCGCGTTTATGGCATTGTTTGTCCCTTCTTTTTCTCGTGAAGCTGATCAAGGGAGTGAAACACGGCATGCTGGATAGTTTCAATGATACACTAAGCTGTTGTTCCACCAATGAATAGGTCCCAACCCATGACCTAGTTTACTCTCGCTTGTAATTGCTCCGTTTTCCCAAAGATTCTTTCTTCGTCGCCTTGGCATTCGAGACCAAGGCGCGATACCATCACACCTTCCGCTTACTGAAGTGATCGCCAGTGACTTGTTGGTGAGGGGTCAACAGCTCGCTTCTTGCTCTTCCTGCCTCCCGGAAATCAGTACAGTCATCTCTTGTCACTGAGAGATAACTACTTGCAGTTGAAGTCTCTACGAGAGCTTACTTAGAATGCATAAGATCGATAAAAGTCACTATTAAGCTCATCAGCCTCGCGATTAGAGTTGTTTCTCCAAAATGTTCCGCTGGGCTGGGATTCGGTCGCTTGAAGATCCTAGCAAGGATCGCAGGGTTTCATCGCTAAAATGGTCTGAGCAACAATTTGCCCAATAGTAAGCTTTAGATATGTTTCGAACAGGATAATCGGATGAAGATACTCCGTATCGTATTACAAAAGTGGCCATGTGAGCCGATAGATGAAACCCTGAAATGATAAGGGTCAATTTGATCGACGGGAATAATGCAGATTATGGAAGCTGATATAGTAGCGGTATGCTATAGACTGAGCTGTGAGAAGTATTTAGAGACTTGGGTATCGACATTTTGACGAGGGGTATTCACCATCTCGGCATTCATTCTCACAAACATTCATCATGCGGTTTTCTACTATGTTCACTGCCTTAGTGGCTTGCGTTTCCACCACTTCAGCTGCCATCAACTGGTCCCTAGAGAAGGTCTCTAACCCATCAGCCGACCAAGCCGATGCCTACAGCCGTATTGAGAATGCCATGCGCCTCGCAGCAGCGCGATACAACCGTTTGGGCAGAGCCACCAAGACCATTCGTGTCTCCTACGTTCCCGGCGTCCCAACCGCCGATGCCAACTTCAATGGCAGTCTTCGCTTCGGCTCCAACCGATCTTACATGAGCGAGCGCACTGCTTTGCATGAGATCTCTCACACTCTTGGCATCGGTCAGACTGCGGCTTTTGATAGAAAGTGTGCTGCTAATGACTGGCGCACGGCGACTCCCCTACTTCAGTCTTGGGATGGTGCTGGTGTTCGTATTAACTGTGGCGGAGGGCATATTTGGCCCTATGGACTTAACTACGATAACGAGTGGAGCGAGACGAACGCCAATCGACATGTTCAGCTTGTCAATGCGATGATAGCCGATGGTCTTCAGGGCTGAACTCGTCGTCTTTCACCTAAGGTCAACTTTGGACCTCGTCGGCTGCCCGGCCATCGATGGATATAGATAAGATATAACTTTGTGTGTTTGCAGTTTGCCTTACCTTCACGAGAATATATTACATCGAAATTGTTATGATCGCCTTGTAAGAATGTGGCAAGCATTACAAGACCCCATTCTGACAACACTTGTATGTGCATGAGCTCTATGATGGCCAAAGAAATTCCGTAGCCGCGTTATCCCCATGCTAAACACCCTATCAAGAAGTCTCTTCACAAGAGACATAATTTGATGACTACATTTTCTGCCCCGAGAACACTCCATCGTATGGCTCTTTGAAACAAAAAGGATGCTCCCTAGTAGCTCGTAGCGTTACTCGAATTCGCATCTCAGTTCCCTGCATGTTAGAGCCAAATCCTACGCACGGATAGAGCTTCCCCTTCGAGAAGCTGTGATTCTCAAACGCATTACCTAGTTCTGGTCAGAATTGGATTCTCCGACCCTTCTCATGATGCAGACTTACCAGAATCAAGGAGGACTCCGTTCTTAGTGCGATACCCTTTACCAGTTTCCAAGTTCATACCATAGCCTACAACCTCGCCTATATCGAAAGCCTGGTCAATTTCCCGGCTTGCGGACCATCCTTCCTCCACATATAATCCTCCATCATCTACATGGTAGGCCCAAGATCCTTTATACCAGTCGGGCAGCGATCTCTGAGGGACGGATGCCTGACAGAAGCCAAAGACATAGCGTCTTGATTCAGAAATCAGCACAATGTGAGGCAAAGTGACCTGAATAGACGAAGTGAATATACGGTAATTACTTACGTCGTATTGCTGATATGGAGGACTTCTATTTCATAGTAAAAGAATTTCGAGTCGGGAGGAATCGCTTCTTGAGTGCGTAGATAACAACCCATACTCTCTGCTGTTGGGGGCACACTCACCTCTAGTTAAAGATATGTATCAGCAATAGATCATAGTGCAGCAGAGAAACCACGAACCTAAAACGAAGGATAGGGATGGCTCCTCTGTAGGTGATGCCATAAGCTCTGGTCCATCATAAACACTAATAAATGTTGATGGATGATGGTACCTGGCGGCGATATCGGCGGGTGTCCAGTTGTCTTCGTCCAGTTCATGAACGTTAATGCCACTATGGAGAAGTGATTTGATCATCTGTTGTCGACCAGCTTCAGCCAGCTTATGAATCGGAAACATCAACTTTCGTTTAGGGTCAAGGATACCGCGCTCCCATTCGTCCCAGAGTTCGACATTGCCGACCAAACTCGCATGTTTCTGGATGATACTTTCCCAGCCGCCCATGAAGAACACTATGGATTTCGTGTGGTAATGTAACAACAACGAGATGATGCATCTCTGATCTGACAACTCGAAAGCGAATTGTAAAAGATTGAGACCAATAAACTCGGTCGCACCCAGCCCGCACATGATCCTGGGGTCATCAAGCAAAAGCTCCAGAATGTCGTGGTTCTGTTCAAGCAGTGTGTGGTGAAGCGGTGTTGCGTTTCCGTATCTGGTTGCTTATTTGTTGAGGTCGAGCTTGTCTTCAAGTTGGATTGAGTTCCTAGTCTCGAGCAACATCTTGACGACCTCGGTCTTGTTCCTTTCGCACGCCATGCCAGAGGTGACTGACCAAGTGCTGCTTCACCTTGGTTGAGATCAATCCTACTATCTTGCTGTCGAGCCATGAGGATCACCTTTGAAATGAAGCTGAGAGGCCCGCCACTCTGACAAGCCCTCGTAAATGGGGAGAAAGGCTCCTTGTCCCTTATGGTCTGAGGGTCAGCGTTATTCTCTACTAGAAAGATACAAGCATCTTCCTCGTTTCGCGTAACCGCCAAAAACAATGCTGTATGGCCATCTTCATTTTGGTCCCTTATGCAAGCAGGTGACCTCTTTAAAAGCTTCCTGCAATTTCTTCTCCCCAGGTGGATGTTGCTTCACCATGTTGCGGCAAAAGCCGAACTGAATAATGAAGGGCATTATTTCCTTGGTCATCCTTCGAATCCGGATTGGCTCCCTTGTCCATGAGAATAGACACTATTGAGCTCTTGGAGCTTTGACATTCAAGATGTAATGGCGTACAGCCCTGTTTATCCTCGATGTCGATTTCTTTCATGGCTGACACAGGCCACCTGACGATCGTTTCCCGCTCTCCCTCGTTGTAGTTTTTGCACCCAATGGCATAGTGCAATGGAGACGTTTCGTTCTTATCCTTATCTTATGCTGCTTTCCTTTTGATTTTGAGCATATAGCAGACCATATTCGCTTCGCCACGGGAGCAAGCAAACATCAACGGAGACTGATCTCCAGTGTTATGGACGCCTGTGTCCGCGCCAATCATCAATAAAAGATAGAAAGCTTGTTTTATCTTTAGCCTGATTGCCAGATGTAGAGAAGTCTCGCCACAATTATTGCTGGCGTTGATGGTTGACCGATGCTGATCCTCCAAAGTATCTATTACCTCTTCATCACAAAACTTGACCCCATAGTGACAAACAGACTGACCTTCGTTGTTTTTGTCTCCGAAGAGTCTTGAGTGAACCTTAAGCAGTAGGCTCCCAATCGACTTGTGTTCGTCGTTCTCTTCGTCAAGATACGAGAATAGAGATCTCCCATGGATACCAAGAGTGTATGGGTTGAACATGAGCTTTTCATCACAAATAAGCTCGTTACAGCAATCGTATCTGCCTTTGAATATGGCAAGACGAATTGGGCTCCGTTTCAAAGTGTCGGCCGGTATTTCAAGTTCCTGTAGCCGGAAAGCGTTATTGATGACGGCCATACCTTTTGCGTGACCTCCCTGCACTGCAAGGTGCATGGGAGTCATTCCGTCCAAACCTCTCGCTTCCAAGCTAGCTCCCGCATCTTTTGCTGACAAGTTCTGCAAGAGCCTCTCTAAGAATCTCTAATTTACTGTCAAGCAAGCCACGTGAACTGGGCTTCTGCCAATATTGTTGAACCACCATTTCTGTGGGTGGCTCTGCCGTAGCAGGGCTTTGAGACAACCAGAAAGTTGATTGCTACGCAAGATGGGATCCTGGCACTTTTGGATGACTTTGAATTCATTGCAAGAAGCAGCGTAATGTAAAGCTGTCCAGCCAAATATATCTCGCTTCTTCCAATCTTTCCCTGGGTTCTAGTAAGTATGAAAGTCACACGTTTTCTTATGAGACAGAAGCTATTACCTTCAATCAGCCGCAAATCGATAGGAGCCATGATGGAAGCCGGGTCATGGAGAGACGCGAAACTGATTTCTTCATCAAGCCTTCCTTCTCGTTTCCAAAGCCAGGTGGCCAGGTCTCTATCTCTTCACAGCGGTTCCCAAGGTCACAAAAGTAGTCTTTCCGTCCTTGAAGTTTGTAAAATGTCAGGAGTCTCCTAAATACGCCTGGATAGAGTTGGGAAATATAATCCAATAGCGTTTGATAGTCGCCAGAGGATGGTCGGCTGGGAGACCTGGGTTTCACACTGCTGTCATTCTACTTAGACTCGGTGACCTTATCATGCTCTTGATTCAAAGTCTTGCCATACGCCATATTCTCATCATCGAGAGCCATAAGGCAGATGTAGTCCAGTGCGCGGACTAATGTAGCCAAAGAAAGGTAGTCGTCGAAGCTGCACTTAGATTCCTTGGTCATGAGCTTGAGGAGAGCTAAGTAAGCAGGCGCATCTTTCACCCATGTGTTTCGCCCACGCAATCCAGGCAAGTCAAGTTTCAATACGGCGTCGTTGGGGAGAACATCTTTGAGACTGAAGATGGGTATGAGACACAGAAGTATGTCATCCAGCACTCCAAGACCTTCTTTTTCAGCATGAAGTGCGAATCTGGTCAATTTAGTATGACTCAGCTTCCGACCTGTACCAAGTTTGGTAGATTCCAGGTCTGATGGCTTAGGTGGCTGGATGCTGACGGATTCATGGATGTTTATGGAGCCTTGGTCGAGAAAATCTTTCGTTAGTTGATGAAGAGCAACAATGGTTCATAGGAAACTAGTGAAGAGGTGCTGGGCATCAATGGTGGCTAAACCAGCTGTAGAGTACTGCACCAGTAACTTGTGCCTGGCATCGGGCTTGAGCGGCCCCATAAAGCCAATAACCATCTTAACATCATCGCGTTATGGATCCTTACAGTGATATGAAGCCTCACAAGTTCGATGCGTGGAGCCAGTTGTTTCATCGTCCATTCTCTTGTCCATGGCGACCTCGGTCACCGCGGGATTGCCCACCCACCACTTGATGTCTCGCTCCAAGACGCCGCGTTGGTCACTTGGTCCGAGGATCCTGCAGTAGTCAACTCCCAAGGCAATAACAACTTTGGTCTTTAGTTTTCGCGACTTTGGCCGCTTCTAGATGGGCCATCCATAGTGACAAGATGGCTTCAACTTCGCCAACTTTGATCTGCCAGCCCTGGGAGCTTTTCTTTGTGATTGCAAGTGTCACAACAGAACGGTTGTCCTCCGAATCTCTCATAGGAACTTTCCATTCTATCATCGGATGCAACGGGCATAAACTCGTCCATAGATCGCTCAATGAAACGAGCTAACGCCAGAGCTGGCTTGAATGCCTCTGTCTCCCATCGGACAAGATCTCCTAGTCGCTTTCTAACAAGCATAAGCCGCTGAGCCTCGTTCTATTGACTGGACTGTGAAGACGCAGACTCAGACTAGGGATACTTGGATTTAGACAGCTTCCAATACGGAATGAGTATATGCTCTGCAGTCGATGCTTTGCGGTATCGACGCTCCATGCCCAGTCTTTTTGTGAGGGCTTCAGTGGCTGATTAGGCGGACGCGGGCTCGAGGAGTTGACGAGTTGAGTAGCGAGGAGGTCTAGCTCATACCGAGAAGGTGGAGAGCAATAGTTCGGATCGTCTCCGAGCCCTCGACGAACTAGGGCTCTGATGATAGCCATGGCGATGATAGCACCGAGCTGAGCAACAGCACAAGGCCATGGTAGTCCCCTGAGGCCAATGAACTGAATTGTGAAACCGGCGCCACCAGCAAATATCGCAGTTACTGCCAGGAAGTCTGACTCTAATCTCCTATCTTTGTCAGACCCAAATGATTTGCTTACTTGGGCTCTTTTCCGACGGGATGCCATCAATCTGGCCGTTTTTAATTTGCTTGCGTCCTTTGTATTCTTTGTTGCTCTTTCCCGAGAGGACATCTTATCGCCTACTAGAAGTTGATATAAACTGCGTATTTCGGGAAGAGATCACATAAGAATCGAAGTCCTGGTCGCTGACGCGCTGCGTCCGTTGTACCTAAAATAAACCCATGGATTGAGGTCGGACTTCCGAAGAATATGGCGTCTTATTATTGATACCTGAGCTCGGCCGCCATTTGAACTCCTTGGTGCTTCGCTTAATGGCAAGACAGCATGCAAGAATGCCAATGAGAAGAAGTAATGAACCGCCAATGTAGCAGGGAAGTCCCTAAGGCTGAGACTCGTAGCCCTGAGCGCGGTAAGGGATGACAGTAGCCATAATGAGAAGGGAAGCCTGAAGAATAACTGCAATAATGGCGGCTAAGTGTAGTTCAATACTTCTTCTTCTTGGCAATTCCTTTCGGTTGTAATGTTCAGCTGTAGATTAGGTGATTTTAGTGTGTCCTAATACTTGTGAAACCTATCGTTCTTTTGCAATGAGGTCGCTCTTTCGATTCTCGAGATGGATGGGCCAAACTCGTCTTCTGCTTGCTCGACATCCTGTTTGCGAGTCTCCGTGTGCTTGAATGACTTCAACCAATTTTGTGCCGCTAAATCAAGCTCATTGCAATAGCCTAGTTTTCATGTTAACATTTAGTGGGAGAAACGCATGTTTCACACTATTACTTCCTTGTATAGAATGCCTTCTTAAGATGCGGACTTGAGGGTATGTATGCTGTATGATTGATTCTGCGCCCCCTTCTTCTCCTTCAGGAGCTTGTTAGGGAATACGATAAACTGAGCAATCACGGGCTGGCCCATTGTTGGCACTATGCCTCTTCTATTGAACAGTTCACCAACTTCGGCTGAAGTGGAAGACATGTATTCAATCTCCGCAGCTGCTTTATTCTCGCGAGCACGGCCGATGAAGGCCTTGAGAAGCTTGTGACCTTGCCCAACAGAAAGCACGCGAAGATAACATGATCGTACCAGGTAAAGGTCTCACTCAGGAATTGGCGAGCAAATTGCTCGCCGAACAATGCGAGGACGATGATTAGAGTAAGTTCTCGTTGTCTAACATCCAGAAGAACAAGCAAGCAAGCAAAATATCCAGTTCTGGTGACTTACGGGCCAAGGCCGGAGAAAGCATTCATGAGAAAATCAGTTTCATCGTCATCGCCAAGTGTCTCTACAACCAATAGGAGCAGGAGGGCAAAAGAAAGACGGAGGGAGCTTTTAGTTTGCATCGTGGCTTGTTACAACAATGGTTCAGTCGCGAAAGTGACACGAAAAACGAGAGACGCTAAAGATCAGGGGAATAGAAATTGGCAATTAAGACTGCCTTGTTCTGAATGACCATTGAGCCGCATTGCACCACTGCCCTTGCCTGTCCTGATATGCAGTTGGCGACTGAGAATTGCCCAATATGAACATGCTTGCAGCGGCTGAAAAGCAGGCTCTGGTAATAGAGTGCTGTCAGTGGCTACTCTTCCTGGTTGTCTGCCTTGTTGCTGAAGGACTGCTTATCCACCCAGGATCATCATTGGTGAAGATGTAGAGCGTGATGCGTAATTTAATACCCACGAATAATAATGTGCTTCGACTTGTTGGACCTTCGGTGTAACCAAGGCCGAATCTTCTCTGACTGTTGTGATAACGTGACGCGTGGTATGCTATTTTACGAAGGAGATAATGAGATGGTGGTCGCATAGTAAATATTAGCATAGGAAAAACCTCACCATGTGTTGGCTGGGCTATGATGAAGCTAGAGGTCATCGGCATACATACGTCAAACATGGGATCATAGATTGATAAGAAATCTCCATTTAGCGAGATTAGATGGGTCAAAATAAGCTTCTTTTTCGCCAGCACGATTAGTCCTAGATGTGGAGTTCGTTGCGCCATATTTTCATTGTGCAACATTTTTATTTACTCAAGCCAATTTTTGGACGGTTTCTGGCGCATCTGATGATTTATCACCCTGGATACGACATGTCCAACATCACCATCCAGCCAGCGACGCATGATGAGATCACCGCCATCGTGGAATTCATAACAAAGGCCCGAGCGGACATGTTCCCGTTCCTCGACCAATCATCCAGCGATCAGATGGCCCAGAAAGAACTCGACATTTTCAAGGACAGATATCTTGACCATCCTCAAGGCGCGTTTCTAACAGCTTATTCTGAGGGGCGCCTGATTGCGACAATTGGCTACGTTGCTTACGATGGGCGCTTCTCACATTTGACTCTCGAACCTGAGAATGTCGTCGAGGTACTGAGGTTATACGTTGAGCCTGAATGCCGTCGCGCAGGGATAGCCTCCAAGCTGTTTGACACGCTAGTCGAGACAGCTCGGCAATCTGGCATCAAGCAGCTTTACCTGCATACGCATCCCTTCCTACCAAACGCGATCGACTTTTGGAAAGGAAAAGGCTTCTCGACTCTTACAGTAGATGAAGATCCAGTCTGGCAAACGACGCATATGAAACGGTCGATCTAGCAGTGAAGTCAGTCACGGTAATGAGTTGTCTTTTGTGCATGGTATCTCGGATAATGCTAACCGCGTGTTTTCGTTACCAGGTTCTTGTGTCAGACGTGAAGATCAAGGTATCATTTAGCGGGGTTAAGTTCATGACCTGCATATGCAGGGAGAGCAAGTTCACCACGACCGGGGCTAAGTCGAACTGCCAGAGACACCTCTCCAAAATTCCTTACCTGCTAGACCTGTTTAGACATCAGTGCGAGCAGAATTAATCGGATTGCTACAGGAAAGTTCAACAAATGAGTATTGCAGGGTATTAATATTCGTGTCTTAACGTTAAACGTCGATGTTCTTCCGGCTCATATCAATTACAATAGATCATGCCTCGTTCTTGAATCCGTCTCAGTGCCATAGAGGGGCACTTAGTATCGGGTACCACCGTAGCCCTGCTGGCCATATCCGCCCTGACCTCCGTATCCGCCCTGACCTCCGTAGCTCTGGCCACCGCCATAGCCCTGGTCTCGGCCACCATATCCGCCTCCACCGTATGAGCTAGAGCCTCCATGAGAACCACCTCCATGTCCGTGTCGGGAGGAGTTGTCATACTGAGACTTTCCGTAGGCCAAGTCATCGTCCTTTCGTCGACGTCGCTCATCACCAGAGTCGGAGTCACTGCTGCTAGTCGAGTCGCCGGTGAATGCTCGAGGGCGTCCGTCGCGGTGATGTTTCCTGTTCTTCTCCTTCTTGTGCTTCTTGAACTTGTGCTCGAGGAAGTTTGCGCCAATGGCACCAGCAGCGGCACTGGCTAGACTGCCGAGAAGACCGCTACCAGCTGTGTGCGCGGCCCAGCCGGCTGCACCGCCTCCTGCAAGTGTAGCACCCAGTCCACGCTCTCCGTCCGGACCTCCCGGGCCACCCGGGCCGCCGGGACCACCTGCACCGTCGGGGTATTGGCCAGGCCCGCCGCCGTATTGTCCGCCCTGGTGTTGGCCGTACGATTGATCACGGTTGTCGTAGCTGGGCTGGTTGGAGCCGTAGTTGGATCCTTGAGAGTATTGTTGCTATTGAAGCTCTGTTAGTAATTGGAGCTGGAGCTGGAGCTGGAGCTGGAGCTGGAGCTCGGAGCTCGGTAGATAGCTTACCTGCTGAGGATAGCCCTGCTGTTGTTGGCCATATCCTTGTTGTTGTCCGTAACCACCGCCTTGCTGTTGCTGCTGGCCGTAGCCACCTCCACCACCACTGTAGTAATCTTGAGCTGACATGTTGTTTTGTGTTTGTTTATGTGTATTCGCGAGGTTGAAACTGTAACTCTAGCTTTCGAGCAGTGATGTAAAGTGAGGGGTCAAGCTCTACTTAAGTAGACACTTGTCGTCATCAAGCCATTCAGCTCCAACAAGGTTTATTGACCTTGGCTGATGTGATCTCACTCTGGGCAAAGGTGGCGCAGTTGCCCGAACCAACATGTTTGCGGCGCGGGTCTCGGCACTCCCGGTCACTTGGCAGCCGGATGCATCGGCATGCTGTGGCTCGGCGTTCGGACATGCACCAAATGACCCCGAGGCTGAGCCACTGACCATCGGAATCGCCGAATCATGTTTGTCATGACGAGCATATGCCTGTGGCTGGTGATCTACTTGGCATTACCTTGGGGACACGTAAGATGACCCTCTAGGCCAAGACTATAAAATCCACTCATTGCTTAGCGTTCAGCGCTGAGATTTACCATTATCAGAAGACGAGACTATAGATAACATTGTGTCTCGAACACAATATGATGGCAGCTCAGTACGGAGTATAGCCGCGCAAACAGATAAGATCATCTGATATGGTGTTCACGTGCTGGGACTGAGCCTTCGAGTGAAGCAATCACGAAACCTTTATATCCCGTGACCCCACCATATCATGTCGCCATCGAATACGAGGAGTCATAAATAATCATGCATGATTCTGTTCTTCCTGATCCTGGTGGAACAGCATGGCCCAAAAGCGAAAATAATGGAAGGGTAATGCTAGTTTGATGAACAAGCATATCACTCAGCCAGACATCATTTCTTATCTGTTGGCAGGACATTGTCGGTCGTTATGGTTACGACGGTGGTCTGCTTTCGTCCATCGACAGCATCGCCCACTTCTCAATCAAGGTGCCCAAGTTCCATATCGAGCATTCCTGATCGTTTTCATCAGAAGTGAGTACTTCCTTGACCTCTCCCCGGGGAGGCAAGGCAAAGCTCATTGGCAAGTCCCTCGCAACTGTGTCTTGAGTCCATCCTTCGAGATGTTGCCGTGCAGGTTCCGGGATCGACTTGTCCATAGCCCAGACGAAGGCTTGAGTCGCTTGTAAGAGAACTCCACTGAGTCTAACGCTGCCAGAAGATAACTGCGCCATCCGACAACTTTTTGTAAATACATCTTGTGCTGCCATGTCATCGAGCATGGGGACCAGTGTTTGGATCGATATGTACAACTGATGTGCTATCATTAGGTTCGTAGGCCACTTCTTGATAAATGACCCGATGATCTCGGTGTCGTGGCGACAGTGCTGAATGCATAGGTCCTTAACTGTCAAGCTGTATGGGATACCAAACGGTATGTCGGTAGGCATATCCTGAAGCAGTGTGTATAGTATTAGGTTCGCATCTATTCTGTAGTGCTGTCAGTGAATGAAACTTTAGATCACTGTGTCTTTACCTTAAGAAACACGTTACTGGTGTAAGGTTCTGCTCCACGACCAACTGGCGAGGTATGTCATGTTTCAGCTGTATGAGGCGAGAAAAGAATAGCCGTCTAGCATGAATATCCTCCTCACTTCCCCGTCTGAATTTAGAAGTTGAGAGATACTGCATGATCTCGTAGAGAAGTTCGGAAAAAGAGCATGCAGCTGACAAAACTCCTGGTGGCCGAGGAACAAGATCAGATGAGTCTTTCCAAGGTCTGTCAAGGACATCCAAATTTCCTTTATGGGTGAACGTCAGGATGGATAGGAAGGGCTTAGGGACTTGAGGTGGGGGGATGGTAGAGGGCCTGTTGTAGAAATAAGCTATCCGGCTAAACGTTCACAGTCAACACAACGTCTTATGATCGGATAAGCTCGCTCCCACCTCTCTAGAAGGAATATTCCCCACAGCGTCTTGGATGTCAGCATCATATCGTGAGTCTGAGGCGGGACGCTATTCTTCGCTGCTTTATACCTTGCCTCCAAGCGGAGTTGCTTGAGCATCTCATAGGCCGTGAGGCGGTAGATCAGACCAGCTCTGTCTTTCCCCGTGGCCGTCATGGTAAGGTATATCAGAAGTAGTCCTTGGACAGTTGGTATCGAAGGTCGGCCTTGCTCAGATTCAAAATGACTCTTGGCCTCGACAAGGAAGGACTCGGAGAGGTTCCGGCCTGTCATCACCCCGAATTGTTTTCCTCGTTCAACCATCAGCTATATTTACTTAGTTATGGTTAGAGAAAACCGGCTGGCTCCTTACACATCTCTTGGCGCAAATAGCATTTACCAGCAATGGTGAACACCATTTCACTTCTGTATCATCTCCTACTCTCATCTCATCCACAAACGTGACCCTATCGAGCACGGGAAACATATAGGAGTTATCCCAATTGAAGAAGTCGGTTATTAGCTCTGATACAATCCCATCTCCGGCAACTGTTGTCCATGGCTTGGCAGGAACTTGAATAACACTCGATTCAAATGCTTTCTGATCGAAAAATGCCAGTCTGGGATCGGAATCCCATGTTTTCGTCGATGGTTTCGGGAGCAGAGCTTCGGCTTGTTTCATAGATTCGAGGACAGCAAGGGGCTGATCCGAGCTTCTCAGTCGGTTGAAAATCTCCTGCGCCTCGCCCTCAGGCTTCTTATTTATGGCGTCAAATAGTTCTCGATACTGTTGATTTTCAACCAGCAAGATGTCGTACTTTTTCTGCACGGCGACGGGAACCGAAGGGGTTTCGTATGAGCATGCCTCGCTTTTGGAGAAACAACGGCTGCAGGTTGGCTTTCTGCCGTCACACTACATAAAACACCTCATTAGTATTGCTTACCCCTCTTCGACCAGAGAGAAGCCTCGTACTTTCGCTTTCTTCCGTCGGCATCCCTCGCAAGCCACGGCGACTAAGACTCTCTTGCGTAACCTGTGCGGTGGTGACGAAGGGCCAGGCGAGTGGTCTTCCCCATAGATGTACCCTGAGGTCTGCTGAGCGGGTAGGATCGGGACCAGCCTCCTTGCCTCCTGGGGATCCATTGCCAAAGACCCTTTCAGCTGGATCGAACGATGGAATAATCTGGATGGGACATAGTGAGACACATGGGGATGGTTTGAGTGATCCGTACTCTGGTAGGGAACAAAGCGCAACTTTTGAGTTTGGTGGGCAGAAAAGGATTCAGCCCTGGAGCGCTAGACAGGAGCAACGAGCCCACTGCGTCGGTATTAAAGTCAATAACGGTCATGTCTGTGGATTGTTTTCGCTACCATACCAATCAAGCTCCGCGGGGCTCTCCTGGTAACAGCATTGGTTAGAAGCAAGTTTGACAGCTGTTCAAACGTCATTCTGACGTCAGGCTACAGGGTGAAGAAATGAATCATGCACTTTTTGGATTATTTGTATGATTCTGCCAGCAAGTGAACTCTCATGTTTTTTGTTCACCATATCCTTCTAATTTCATTACTCGTAGAGTGAAACGGCACCTCAATAATTCCTCATCCTCGTTCATCTACCCTGGGACAAATACTAAAGTTAGTGTTTGTGCTGTTTCATCAACCCACTTAAGAATGTCACTCCTCTCGGTGAGCCAGAGTCACTCCGCCTTTTTTGCATCATGGATCCTGTGATTTTCACACATAACATGGAACAAGTGTCTTATGGGATGAAATGACACTCCGGATGACCTTGTTCCTTTATGTCCTTTATGATGTTCATCACGCGAGCACGTCCCGCCCTGGCTTAGTTGTCAGGCCACGTAATGAGCCAGCACAGCCGCCGAATCGATACAGCGCATTCTGTGAGTGGATAGGTCGATGGCGTCACTCGAGGGGAGCGCATGTGAACTTTTTTCGAGTCTTCGAGAAGGCTATATCCAGCTCTCACCGGTCGGTTTCTCGTCTCCACTGCCAACTTACAAGTCACCTGAGGAGAGCATAGATGAAACTGGACAGGCGGCTGCCTTTTTGGATCCAAATAGCAGGAATTATGGTTCAAAAGAGAACAATTTTTTTGACGTCTCAGGTTCTTGTGCTTGGTACTAATATTACTGGGAAAGCTCCTGGAATTAGTGCGCGTCATCAACAATTCTGACAGAATCCCCGGTATGGTGGCTGAAGAATGCCACAACTCTCGTGTCCCTTTAATGTTATTATACGCTAAAACCGTCTTGTGGAGGATGGGGAGGCTGGATCGATCGGTCTTTTGGTTGTCATCGACACAGAACACCCCAGGCATCAACCCTTCCAAGATTGGCAGGTCATGGTTCACACCGCCAGGAAGCGCATTAACGTATTTCCTCAGAAACTCTCTTTGCATCGTATAAGCTGTGTCACCTCGTATAGCAAGACATACATGTCCAGGCTTCGATGCGTAGGACAGTAAATCATGCCTATAAACAGAGGTTTTGCTATCAAGGCAGAGACATGAGGAGGGCTAGACAGGGCCCATAACCTGTTTCAGGGTTACAGAAAGGATGTCACAAGATTTGAGGCAGGGTGTCAGAATTCGAGCCATAGATGGTGCCACAGTTTCAGGATAAATAATGATAAGGCTGAGATCAAGATGATTTCAATCCGATGCAATCACGTTGATCTTGCCGTGTTATTATTGCACCATGCGGTAACATTGGACAAACTGGGCTAGACCAAACGGTCGTAGACAAGGATATCTTATGACTCAGCACTTGATCGGGGAAATTAGGGGCTATCGTGGCATGTTTCAGCCCACGAAAAGTACTTTCCAATTAATTGACAGCTCATGAAGTTGCAGAAGCCTCTTGTTACATCTGATTGCCCGTCGAAAAGGGGGTCTCCGACGCGTAGTGAATTTTTGACTTTGACACATTCCTTGTTAGCACCAACAGACGCCATCAGTATGGCTAGTACGCTCATCTTGGTGTTGCTTGGACTAGGCGTCTTTTTTGTGGCTCTCATCCTATATCTTCGGCGCATCAACCGGTTGCTGAACGAGACGCCCCATCAGGTTAGACAACTAAGGGGCGAGCCTTGGACCCCAGAATTACTGAGACAAACCTACGAAACCCTCGAAAAATCTCCAATAAACTTTGGTGGGCTATTACCTCCCAAACTTGACAGAAGATACATTGTCACGGGAGGTAATGGTAGGTCTCCTCCGTCCATCAAGTATTAGTTGGTACTGACGGATGTGCCAGGGCTTGTCGGTGGATACATAGTTCTCCAGTTATTGGCTCGTGGGACACCGCCTAGGTGCATCCGAATTGTCGATGTCCGAGAAACTGAGCGAGATGATCTTCGGCAAGGTCTAGCCTCCCAAGTGGACTTTGTGCAGACAGACATCACCTCCAAGGCTGCTGTGGGCGATGCTTTTTCTAAGCCGTGGGATCCGAAGATAGCATCTTTACCACTCACTGTCTTCCATACAGCTGCTATCATCATACCCGGGGCCAGGTCCAAGTATCTCTACAAGTTCACCGAAGCCATCAATGTACAGGGAACCAATAATATATTGGCTGCTTCTCGTGCAGTCGGTGCCGATATCTTCAGCTCAACATCGTCAGCTTCGATTTCCATCCGACCCGTCGAAGCCTTTGTAGCGCCATGGGCAGAGCCGAAGCACTATTGGCAAGTCATAGACACCCAGGACTTCGATAAGCCATTGCGAGAACACGAGGGATACTTTGCCAACTACGCTGTTTCGAAGGCCATTGCAGAACGTCTTGTATGTGCCGAAAATGGACCGTCTTTTCGCACAGGATGTATTCGACCTGGGAATGGTATCTATGGTCATCCCTCGGATAATCTCATCGGCAGTCTTCTGGCTAGAGATGTAAACCAAACGTCAGACTCGTCTAATATTATCTCCGGACGTTCCTAATGCTCTTATAGTTGGATCCCGCACATAGTACAGAATTTCGTTCATGGCGCTAACGTAGCCGTCGCGCATCTATACCATGAAGCTGCACTAGAAAAAGAAGATTGCACTCAAGCTGGTAAGCCATTTGTGGTCACGGATGATGGTCCGCCAATCGCTTTCGGAGACGTTTATACCGCCGTGGAAGTCTTATCTATGCACCCTTTTCGAAATGTCATCGTACCACCATTAGTCATCCTTTTAATGACGCACATTGTCGAATGGTTCATCTTACTTCCTCATCGCCTTCCATTCCTCAAAGGGGTACTCCCGGAGGTTAAAGGCGATCTCAGAACACTTCAGCCTGGGCTCATCACCATCTGCACTCATTTGGTAGCATCTGATGCTGAGGCTAGGAAGCCTGTTTCCGAGGACGGGTTGGGTTACAAAGGGCTTCTCACGACACTAAAGGGGGTTGTATCAGTCATTGTGGACTGGAACCATGATCATGCAGCTGAACAGACCAGAGAAGGCAAGAAGATATATCAAGGTTCATTACGACTGGCCGAGATGTTAGAAGAGGCTGGATCGTCTGCTCCTCTTTAGGGCGACTACTTTCAATTGAGAGCGATTTGTAGCATCATAACCTAAACTCGTTACATATAGCTTCAAGCTCTGTATAAAGTAATAATAGTATGAAGTGGTATTTCGCTCGGACTATAATGGCTGTACAATATGCAATTGCTAGGTATTAAGCCAAAAGGTTGGAAGGAGGAATCATCTCGTGATAGGGTCTTGTATGCCAACAATGGCAATGACAAAATTCACTAAACATTTACAGGTCTTATGAGCTTGGTGACTCTGGTGGCGGCTTATCCCATCACTCATGAATACGAAGCTACAAACTTTGCTAATCTCGCAAGCTATTAATGATTCTACGCTTGAGGGATTAGCTCCAATGCAAGCTCCCTTCCAATAAAAATAGGAGGCGGCTAGAACCGAGGAACCGCCTCAATGAGACAACAGCAGACCAAAGGCAGCTTTCAGATATGAGACCTTCGGTGTACACGCCGACAGTTCCGAGTACGACAGCCTAGCCTTGTTGCCTTTATGGAGGAAGTAAACTTATGGCAGTTCATGAAGGCATTAAGAAAAACAGGTCTAAAGACCTCTAGGTTTATGAGAAGCGTGCCAAGTCTATCCTAAACTTATCCTGAGAATAACTTAGGGCTTAACCTTACCTCCGAGTGCCTGCATTTGTTAGACAGGCGGCATCCAAGGCAAGATAAACGAGTCAAGACAGAGTCATTCAGCAAATCGATCTAAGCCTTTCTTAAGATTGAACTCACCGAGGCTTGGCAATGGTGGTAATCAACGGGAATATCAGTAGTTACTCTTGGCACATTGGAGAGGACTGAACCCACTCCGCACCGATTGGACAACCAAATATTTAGCCTTAAACAATTCACGATCTAAGCTTCTCCCCAGATGACAATTTCAAGTTAAACTGATCTATTCTTTGCCGGTTATCCGTACAGAGCTCAGGCCTTTCGGCGCCGTAAACATGGGGTTCGGCATCGGCCACCGAAACCGAGATGCTCAACCCCGCGAATACGATGCAGATCTTGTATGTAATTGGAACCAAGCGGGTTTGATTTATGCGGGGATATTTACCTCCGGCTGGTCACCGCGAGATGAGATGCAACGGTCCTTTCGCCTCGCTTAATTTTTTCTATTTCTTGGCTCTTCTCCTCCTTTGCCAGAGTTTTCAATTATCGCTGACTTCTGCCAAGAGATATATCTTCAAGTTTTGAGTTAAGATGGCGGCGCGAAACGACTTTGATAGCAATCCCGAGATGGCTGGTGATGAAAAGGTACGTCTCCCGCATTCTCCAACAAGGTCCCCCAAAACTGACGCCCTAATCAGAACTCCGATTCTCGGCTGGAGAGCACCACGACAATTGATCCAGCTCTTGAGAAGAAGCTGGTGCGCAAGCAAGATGTTCGAATCATTCCCTTGGCTGCGGGTATTTACTTGCTCTGCTATCTGGATCGTTCCAACATTGGTAACGCCAAGGTTCTCAACCATACGACCGGGCATGATCTTCTCACGGAAACCAACATGACCAGCTATGCGTTTACCATTGCCCTTATGGTCTTCCTCATTGCGTATGCTCTCTTCGAAGTCCCGTCCAACTACTTCCTCAAAAAGATGAAGCCCAGCAGATGGATTGCGTTCCTTATGTTCGCATGGGGCACTATCACGATCTGTCTTGGTGCAGCTCATAGTTATGCTGTTGTCACGGTTCTGCGATTTCTTCTTGGCGTCTTTGAGGCCGGCTTGTTCCCTGGTCTAGTCTACTATCTGACGTTCTGGTACAAGCCTGAAGAGCGCTCGGTTCGCGTCGCGACTATCCTGGCATCTGCTACTCTTGCTGGAGCTTTCGGCGGCGCCATCGCTTATGGAGTTGGGCATATGAATCAGGTACATGGTCTTTCTGGTTGGCGATGGCTGTTCATCCTCGAGGGTATCCCTTCCGTGATCTCATCAGCATTCGTCTGGTTCGGACTTCCAGATTTCCCCGAGTCAGCCAGCTGGCTCTCTGCGGAAGAAAAGGACATTGCAGCGTACAGACTTTCTGAGCAGGGATCACACGGTGACAGCAAGTCCATGACATGGGAGGATGCCAAGTCAACACTGCTAGAATGGCGGCTCTGGTGCCACTATTTGGTATGTATTGTTCTTCTCGCAACATTGAGACCCTTAACTGACCACTTCAAGATTTACTTCGGCATTTCAGCCCCATTCTCCAGTCTTTCGCTCTTCACGCCTTCTATTACAGCCGGTCTCGGGGTATGTGACAAGCTTATAGGAGATCAAGATCAGCATCAGCTAACAGCATATAGTTTGCGGATCTTAGAGCCCAGTTGATGACAGTGCCTCCCTACGCAGCTGCCTACGTCGTTACACTGCTTGTTTCATGGTCAGCAGACCGACACAATGCGTGAGTCATGTTCCAGTCTCACTAGCCTCACTATTCTCTAACTTGACATCAGCCGTGCTCTTCATTCAGCCGTTTTCTCCTTGATAGGTGCTGTCGGCTTCATTGCCTCTGCAACTCTTCCTGCCGATTCTTACAGTGTACGTTTGCATGAAACTCTGATATATGCAAATGTCTAACTTTATAGCCTCGTTATGGTTGCCTGATCGTGGCGGCGTGCGGATCATTCGCCTGTATTCCTCCCCTCCTAGGCTGGCTGTCGTCCAACCTTCATTCCACTGCGGCCATCGGCTTGGCCATTGCGCTCAATATTTCCATGGGAGCGCCTGGTCAAATTGTTGGTGTCTGGATCTACAAGGCAAACGAAGCTAAGAAGGGCTATCCTACTGGACATTGGGTAAATGCTGGTTTACTCTTATTTGTGAGCGCTGGCTGTGTCGCTATGCATGGGTATTATGTATGGAGAAATAGACGGGCTGCTGGTACCGATCAGCCTCGCTTCAAATACTAATGTAGCAGCAGGATGGGAACCGGGTATCGGCATATGAGTATTTTGAGACGGATGTAGCTGCAAGCTTTACGACTTCTTATCACGTCAGAAACTTGTCACAAGCCTTGAACATTAAGAAATCATATTTTATTATTTCTGTGCGACAAGTATGTGTATTGTATACTAGTATTGCATTTGCCGATAGAAACTTCAGTATTATGCTAAATCTATGCCGAGAGGAATGAAATATTGACGTCGACAAGTCAGGATAGAGGTAGTCAACACGTCATTGAAGCTTTCCAATGGTAAAATATACCCCCAAAAAGCATTCTGCGTGATAATGCCGCTTTTTCTAATAATAGATCTCTGGACTATCTGCGACATTTGATTACCCTTGGCTCCGTTGGACGACTATCTTTCCTGAGAATGAACCAATAGCAGACACTCACGTATGCAAGTCTTAGCAAGCAATACCCACAAAGTATTATGTGCGTTCTTGCTTCATTAGAAACTGCGACACTCTAGCGTCGGAATCTGAAAGGGGCCAATTACGTGGTGCGTAGGTTGACTGACGCGATCGGAGGGAACAATTAGCACATATATCTGGTCACATGAATCAGCGTAACCCCGAATTATGACAACAATGGTATATCTTCTCTCATAAAAACTATTCAAATGATATTTGAACATATTTCTTAATCGCTTTGCATTTTTGTTATTTCGTATCACGCCATGGCGACACTGAGAAATCCAGGATCGCAAGGCTATGTGCCCCTGGCCGACGCTTCACCGGAGAGTACTGAGGATCATGTAGTTTTTGAGCCAGTCAAAACATGGAAAGGATACATATGGGATACCTGGGATCTACCGCAAGATCAGAGGCGTTTACTATTCAAGGTCGATGCCTTCATCCTGACATTCGCATCGATAGGATACTTCCTTAAGAACATCGACCAGACCAACATCAATAACGCGTTTCTAAGCGGTATGGAGGAGGATCTTGAGATTTTCGGTAATCAGCTTGTGACTAGTGAGTGTATAATTGGAAATTCTTCGTGGTATCCCTTCTCACATCAAACTCAAGGCACTTCGATATGGACATTTGGCTATGTCATCGGACAGATACCGTCAAATCTACTACTGACACGAATCTCCCCACGATGGGTCATCCCATCACTTGAAGTCGGATGGGCTATAGCAACTATATGTACCTCATCAGTTCAATCATACAGGAGTCTTTATATATTACGGTTCTTCGTAGGCTTCTTTGAGTATGTAATATTCTCGTTCAAGCCCCATGCGGTATCTTGCTGTCGCATACCATTAGGCTGATATCAATATCAGATCGGGCTTCTATCCTGGAATTCATTATATGCTCGGCTCTTGGTATACGCCTCGGGAGATTGGCAAGCGAGCCATGCTATTCTGGCTGGCTGGTTCAGTTGGGTCCATGTTCAGTGGCTTTTTACAAGGAGCTGCGTACACAAGTCTTAATGGCGTTCACGGACGTGCAGGTTGTAAGTACGGTAGCTTAAAAGTCTCATCCACTCTCTATGCGAATAGCTTGACACTGTGATCTAGGTATATCTGATGCTAACTCTTCCCTAGGGCGTTGGCTGTTCATCATCGACGGTCTCATCACCATCCCACTTGCAATAGCCGGGTATTTCTTCTTTCCGAATCTGCCGCAAGATGGGAAGCGAACTTGGTGGACAACTGAAGAAGAACATGTTTTATCGGTCAAAAGAATGCAAGCGATTGGGCGTGCCGGGAAGCAACCTTGGACTAAATACAGGGTAAAAAGGTGTTTTCTAGCTGGCACACTTATCATCTTCGTACGTCGTGTCTCAAACCTGTGAGGATTCTCATAACTGACCAACAGCGTTGCTGTATATTCTTTGGAACAATGGAAATCCGCAGGCCGCTATGGGTTACTGGTTGAAGAGCTTCAACGATCAGCCTCCTCCGGTCCCTGGGACCTCGTTCACTGTGCCTGAGATCAACAACTGTAAGTCATCCTCCCAGTTATGCCTCGCTTCATATTCTCCACGATTTTAAACTAATGCCTGCGTCACCAGTACCTATTCCCAACACGGCGATCTTCCTTGTCATGGCGTTTACTTGGGGCTGGCTCTCTGACGGACCTCTCCAAGGAGCTCGATGGCCATTCATATATGCAGGCGCTATACTCATCGTAAGTTAACAAACTGAAAAGAAAGCTGGGATAAGCATGCTAATGCCAGCGTCCCAAACAGATCATCTTCAACATCCTCCTTCTGAACATGCCACTTTACTCCAATGTGGATGGAAGGAAGGTTGTCTACTGGCTCAGCAACATTGGCGTACGTTTCACTCCTTTCCTTATATTATATCTAACGCGAACTCAGCACGGTGCCGGTCCTCTGATCCTTAGTTGGATCAATGAGATGTGTTCTGCGGATACGGAAAAGCGAGCTCTGATCGTGGCCATAGCCAACGACTTGGCGTATGTTGTACAGGCTATTGTAAGTTACTCATTTGGCACCTTGTTTCCGATACTGATTATGCAGGTGCCCATGTTCATGTGGAAAACTACGGATTTTCCTGCTGCAAGGAAGGGATACACGTACTCAACCATTTTGCAAGTACTCCTGAGTTCGTGCCTCCTCCCCTACACACCTTTTTGAAGACTAATTTGCGTGTTCAGTTTTGGAGACTGCTTTTATCCAGGTGCTATTGTGGTGCGATAGACGGAAGCCTTTGAGGTCTGGTGGTACCGAGTCTCCGCCTCCACTGATCTACTCGGATGAGGAGGAGGGTGAAGAGCGCAACAAGCCAGGAGAGCCTCACTATTCTCATACTAATTAGACAATGGTAGACTATAGGATATAGAGATGAAGCTCCACGCGGATGGTTGGCATCGAAGGGTACGAGATGTAGTTTTCAAATTCACAAACGTTGCATGTCTAGCTCCATTCTTTCTCCGATATCCCTACGCCTGGCTGAAAACACTCTCTATCCGACACTCTTACTACGCAACAGGACTTCTAGCGGGCAGCGGGGGTGGTGGTCCAGGCGGTGGTGTGATAAAGCTATCAACCGTAGTATAAGGCGACTGTGACGATCCATCATATGGCGACCGAAACTCATCCTCCAGCCGAACATCTTCATAGATGCTTGACTTGTCGTCATCAAGCTTCTCCGGATGACTCAAACTCTTATTCTCCGGTGTCGTGCTCGTGATGGGTGTAATCAGGACAGGTTCAGTCTGTGTACTGGCCTCAGATGTCGTATATGTCCTGCTCGGCGTGGAGGCATAGCTTTCTCGATTGCTCCTTGCTCCGGTTTCTAGACTTCTCCTGTAGAACTTTTTGTACGTCGGGCTGTTGGGGCTGGGGTTGTACTCGAAGGCTTGGCTTGATGGCCTTGAGTGAGTTGCGGCATCACGGATCTCAAGCCCCTCTTTCTCGAGAGCGAGGACACCATATGGATCAGGATCTTCTGGGTCAGGAATACCGAAGACTGTTCCCTCACCAGGAGCCTCGACATCGACATCTCCTGGCGCGGGCTGTCCTTCCAACTCTTCCATCAATTGCTGGTCGACATCTTCTCGGCCCTCAGCTGCCTTTAGCGTCTCCATGAGCATCTTGATTTCGGGAGGTCGACTTGTTTTGCCAGCTAGGATGTCTGCCACTTTGACGCCCTCCTGCCCATAAAAGCGAGCGTTTTCGTCTGTTCTCTCAATGATGACTGTACCGTCAACTTGGACTCCAGCATAAAATCCCCTTGACTTCAAGTAAGTGAAGACGGGTCTGTTGGCCTGCTTCCACTTGCCATCATTCTCAAGCACTCCGCCTGCTCCGACGGGTCCGGCAACAGCACTGATCTCTCCTCCGAGAGTTGCTCTGATCTTGGTAAATGCATCCAGGGCTTTTCGGTTGTTGATGACAACGACACAATCGTAGATATCGACTCCGACTAAGAAGCCAAGACCTGCTGTGTGCAGCAGGATTCCAGATGGAGGAGACCATGAACCATCCTCTTCATTTCGGGCTACGAGGACTCCGGATCCGCCGGCTCCAGATACCCAGAGACCGGTTCGCATGGTAGTAAAGATGGCGAGGCCGACAGCATTCTGTATCACTTTTTGTGGGATTTTCTTCAAAACACGCTGCTTCTGCTTGGGACCAGCCTGTTCGGCATCAGCCGGCTTTTCTTCCTCGGTATAGAAGCCATCCTCTGTCACCTCGTCAGTCTTCTTATCATCATTTTCAGCTATGTCTGAAGGGATCACTTACTGCAGAAGGACCTCAAAATTCTGGCGGCTTTGTCACTCTCTTTATCCAGAGTCGTAGGCCAGAATGCCTCGCTGCCGATACGATTCGAGAGCCGATTGATTGGTGCACCCAGCTTGTCAGCCCAACCCCACACTTTGTCAAAGCCCTTCTTGCTTGTGGTCTTTGTAGTGTCCCATGACGGCAGTCTGGCCTTGACTTTCTGCATCTCGGAAAGAATCTATGGATACTCAAGGTGTAGAACAAGGGAATCGCAATATCACGCACGGGATTACATGGAGTTTCAGCTGAGTCCAACACTGGCTGTTATTTAAACGCGTAGCCCAGCAGACGTCATCCCGCCCCGTTGACCAACGTTTGGCCCCGAAGTTCCGTCTGTTCCGGGGCTTGCCACGACATGTCACCAACCAGGCAAAGCCATGCGGGTTGTCCGGCTTGGGATGACTAACATTTCCTCAGTTTGTCAGAACAGCCTGCGCGGGCTTTTTCGGTCGGGGGCGCCGCAGTATCCCGCGACACCGCGATCCCGAGATGAGAGCACACTTGATTGCTGTCGTTCTTCTGGAGGCTGGGGTGCACAGGGCATGCTTCAGTGGACTTCAGTGGAGCAAGTGATAAGCGAGGCTACAGTAAGATGTACTTGTATCAGCGCGATGACAATCATATGTCTAGAAGTATATCTTAACAGATAACGAAGGCCACTAGTCCGGATCGGGTAATCCTGATCCCGCCAAATCAGCTCTTCTGAGCACCAATGTGATGTGGTGATCTCAAGGCCCATTTGAGACTTGAAAGCAGTGTATAAACAGTCGCAACTCTAATATTTGTTTGGAGTTCTTATGCAGAATTGACTGTGGATAATAACTGAGTGATCAGTCATTTGCATGGCAGTAATCAACCTCGCTTGCTTATTGAACGCAGAGCTTTAGCCTGAATCTCCTTCTTATCTAGGGTAAGCATTGCATTGCCTTACCTCTTCCATCGCACAGAGTCTCCATAGAAGGAAGGCGCGTAAGACACTCATCATCAACGGATCAGCTTACGACTTGGAATGGCATTCAAAGCCGAAAAAGGATCCCGCAATGCGGGAACTTTTGTTGAAATGCGAAAACCGAGATAGATGACTTTATTTATAATCCTCCTGTCTTGCCATTATGAAGTACCGTCTGTGTTCTTGTTGATGCTGCTGGTTTAATTCCTCTACTTTTATCACTCTGAAGCTGTAGCCTCTAGTTCAAGCCTCCAAGGTACTCGCTGTTACAACATCATTATGGGTGGCGGTCTGGATCTCTCCAAGCGAGTTCGTCTCCGCGAACTCCTGCCTGAGCTGTACTTGGGCAGATGGCAGCCGGGCCATCTCAACTCCATCACCGACGTCCCAGGTGTCCTCGTTCACACCGAGTCAATCCAGCCTGACCAGGATGTCAACACTGGAGTCACCACTGTTCTTCCTCGAGCAGACTGGTTCGACTACTCATGTCACGCTGCCATCTTCAAGTTCAATGGCTCTGGGGAGATGACAGGCTCTCACTGGATTGAAGAGTCAGGCACATTGACATCACCGATTATCTTGACGACAAACTCATCAATTGGAGATGCCTTTCGAGGCGTGTACGATTATGTGACCAAGTATCACGCAACCAACGAGGGAGATGTGAACCTATTTGCGTTCCCTGTCGTAACTGAGACATACGATGGATACCTCAACAAGCAAAGCCGCTTTGCACTGACCCCAGATCATGTTGTCCGGGGTATTCGCAATGCGTCTGCTGATGCGGTACCTGAAGGTTGCACTGGAGGCGGCACGGGAATGATATGCCATCGGTTCAAGGGAGGTACAGGCTCCAGCAGCCGTATTGTACCTGTAATAGACAGCAAAGGAAGCTCGAAGGACTACACCGTTGGTGTGCTTGTTCAAGCCAATTATGGGCTCAAGGAAGACCTTCACATTGGCGGTGTTGCAGTTGGAAGAATTCTGATATCAGGAGCTCAATCGCCTTCCTCGTCGGGAGCGCCCGCGATTCATGGGCCTCATGTCGACGGCAGCATCATTATCATCATTGCTACAGACATTCCCCTGCTCCCAGTTCAACTTCAGCGACTTGCCAAACGCGCCACGGTAGGATTGTCACGCGTCGGCGGCTATGGCAGCAACGGTTCAGGCGACATCTTCCTGGCCTTCTCTACAGCTGCCAAGATCCCCATGCAGCGTCTCGAAGGCGGAGATTTGGACCCCTTCAAACCTACGTCTTTTGAGGTTGGGACTGTGCACAATGAGACGATCAATGGCGCGTTTGAGGCCGTTGCTGACGCGACCGAGGAAGCCATTTACAATGCTCTATGCCTGGCGGAAACTATGACTGGATACAAAGGACGCACTGTCGAGGCATTGGATCTCAACAAGGTCAGGGAGATAGTGACGAAGCGACTGTGAAAAGGTACCAAGTGCTCATCCATTTGGCGGGACGCGACATGCACGCGAAGACGTGAACCTAGAGACTTTACCCGAGACCTGACGAATTCAGGAAGAAGCCATGTTGATAATAGAACTAAGATCGAGATCATTTGAGAGTTCTACATGGCTGAGCCGTCTTTATTACGCTCGAGATTGAGTTCAAGTCACGCGACGCGACGCGTTGGGATGGCGTGTTTCATGAACGAGCATCATCTGCTGCGTGATGCCAAATGCTCGCAACCAAGAAAGAGCACTGATTACGCTTCACTATTGAATTGAAACCTCTTTGTAATTATCTTCATGCTCATCGTAAATAAAATGTAGCAATCGGGACACATATAGGCCACGCGTTGATCACAACGTGTCGCAACATCTGCACAGAGTATAGAAGGTAACACGCGACGACAATGATGTGAGATACTTCCATGATAACAAATTGTTGAGTATATTGACACTGACAATATTTTACAGACGATCTGGTTATATGAACAGGTGACGCTTCCGATGGCTGGGGCAGTATGGTACGGATTTGTGACAAAGGAAATTAGGGAGTGGACCAGTACGATTGCGCCTGGTCCTTGGTAAGAGCTTCAACGTTGATGTTGTCGAGCTCGAAGTCGGTATCATCGCCATCATCATGATCCTTCCAAGATCGCTCAGGCTCGGGCTTAGGCTCAGGCCTTCGATCAGGTGTCTTGTCACCATTCTGGGAGACTCTGGCAGATCGGTTCGAGGGCCCAACGCTGTTGACACCAAGGTAGGTTGACTCCTCGATCTCTTCCAGCTCGCGATGCTCCATGGCACGAGACGACCTTGCGGTCTTGGCTTCATCAAACGTGTAATCGTCAATCCTCCTGGTGCGTCCAAGGAGCATTCGGAGGGCGGGGAGGCAGGCAGTGATGAGGCCGATGTTGACGTCAAGGGAGCTCCATAGCTCTGCAAATGGGTTAGCTCGGTCATGGGAATGTGCATCGGGGTTAGAACTTACCGATCGTGCTAAAGGAGCGGAACGACCCGTTGTCCCCGAGCTCCACGTTCAGGAATCGGACTAGAGAGATGGTAATGTCTAGAAGACCGACCAATGACACAAAGTACAGACCAAGCTTGGCTCGTTTGGTTAAATCGAGATCATGAACGACAGTAAATGGGAGTATCAAGACTACACCGTGTTAGAGAAAGGTTTGACCAGGAGAGGCGATAGGTTGCCAACGCACTGAGAAGACTGCCCAGGAAAGACAAAGCCCAAGAGACCTGAAAGACAATACCCTGCCATCGCCAGTCGCATGCGGTCAAGGGCCGAGTGATGACCCTACCAGATATTAGTGGATAATCCACAACTGAGACATCTCTGTAAGACATACCAATGCCTCTCAATAGGCATACAAGAAAAGAGCTGCATGCAAATAGTCGCGGCATACGCCAACCCGCAGTAAAAGACAGTGATCCAGAGTGTCTTACGACGCCTTCCCATGAAAGCTGGGAAGATCTGGAAGTACATAGATAAAAGAATTGCTTTGGATAGATATGTTGTCGCGTAGAAGGGGATTTCGCTGGCCCAGGACATCTTGATGCATGTTAGTCCCTATCGCAGTCCGCATGTCCGCACGAATCATACCTTGTAGATGTACTCAACCTTCTCTTCACCCGGATTGTAATTCTCAAAGCCAACACTGATTCGTGGTCTGAGAACGTCGAGGTTGTAAAATACGACATCGAATGCCGCACACGATATAGCGGCACATAATCCCAGGATCATAAACCAGTCACTCGTAACCAACTTCTCCCTCTGGATCCTCAATCGGTAAAAGAACCTCGTAGCAATAATAACAGCCACGAAAGCGATAAGGCTGAAGGTCGCGCCCTGCAAGACATCAGTAACCAAACTTCACTGACACCGACGCAAGCGATGTAAGTGAGACATGTAACGTACGATCACGGCTGCACCCGTAGGTGGAGGAAAAGCCTTTGTGAGAGTCATTTTGTATAAGGAGCGTATCAACTGCACCGAGAATGAGAGACAAGGTGAGACAGAATTGTAATGAGATCGAAAACAAAGGCACCCAACGGATGCGTCCTTGTCTTATTGTTCCGCAAGGCCATGGCACTAAGTTGGATGCGGACAGGGCCTTGGAATGCGGCGGCGCTTTTCGTGGCGATTCGCCCTGACTCTAGCCTTGCCTGGCGTCATGTAAAACAAATCGTCAGTGATTTGACAATTACTAGCCAGGGCGCGGAACCCGTGGAGGCTTGGGGTAGGTTTTGCTAGACGACATGTGCATTCCTTGTCCGGAGGGTCTGATAGATCGGAAGGGTAGATAAGGTTTGGCACCAAAGGGTCCTCGATCGTCTTTGGTAAGGTTCCACCTATGATCTGGGGCATTTACGTCGTTGTTATAGGCGTCTTGAACTTTAGGGAGAGTCCGTGGTGGTCTAGTTGCATCAGCTGCATGATGCAGGAACACGATGTGAGGGCGAGAACACTAGCCAAGACTAGATGTGATCTCGTTGGACGGAAGAGAAGTGCGTAGTATTGACGTGAAACACAGACTGATAGCTAAGCTGTTTTGTTTGCTCAAGGGACTTTCCTGATTTGAGCCTTTCAGTACCTGAGTCGCAGAACCCTTCGCGTGATTCGTGTAAAAGTTTTCCAAAGCGCCGCCATGGCTATTGGTCACGCAAAGCCACTCGGAGCCGTCTCTGCCTCTAAGCACCGTGACGCTCAGATATTGCCGATTGACAGGCAGCAGTGACGTACTTCGTCACATACCGCATTCCGAGTCGGATCAGCACTGATCTTCTCACCACTTTAACTCATCCAGAATCACGGAGCTCAAGGGAATGCAGTACCGACGTCAATCGGCGTTGAAAGGTATGTGGTGGCACTGAAGCCGTTGCCAATCGTTGGCCACAATGATATAGCTAGTTGATGGCTTCAGGATGCTGCGATCTCATCAGAAGAGCGCTATCACAAGCGTTCTATTGATGCTTCAATGATACGAGTGCATTGCATCACGAAAAGAGGTATCCTGGTAAAACAGCTGGTAGTAAGGAGCGAAAGGGATCCTGAATTCATCCTAAATTTTTGATAAGTTACCTAATTCTTGTCATCATTTAGGATTGAGGCCTCGAGCTTTCTGTCCTCCCTTTGCCTTTACATATTCTAAAGGCGACGTGATGCTTTTTAAGGAGATCTCCACGAGTAGAGTATGAAACCTACTGTTTCTGTTCGGCGATAAGAGTATCGAAAAGTCCCATTCTGACAGTATCGAGCTCCTCAACATCCTTGATTTCTTGTTCAATATGGTCCAGACACTTCTGCTCGCTGTCCTGCTTGGGCCTCCAACCCAGAGCGATTCCATTTGCCGGCTCGAGATCGCCACTGAGACTGGTCAGCATTTGTATCATTTTGAGGCCAAGGGTAACCTACTTGGGCATGCACATGGGACGAATGAATCTTCGTGGGAATCCTAGGGCATCAGCTGCCACGTCGTAATTGGGCCAAATCTTTGGTGTTGGCTCGTCGACCAGACCCCGGGCATAGAGACCCTCGGCAATCTTATCCATGATCTTCCACCAGCTGACGCGATGAGCAACTGAGAAGAAGTATCTCTCAGTTCCAACAGCGATAGGCTCCTCTTTCATGATCTTAATAAGGATAAGAATATACAGATCCGTGAGATCGGAGATATGCACATTTCCAGGAGTCTTGAAATCTGTTAGATCGGAACCTCTTGGTGGGCGAATGGTGGAAGGTTCTTACCGAGTCCACATCGAACTTATGGACCGTCCTCAATTTGATGCTCGTCCGAATCAAAGCAGGAATATTGACAGATAGCTTTCTGCACTCGCCAGTTCCACGCCCATCTACGCTAACATTAGTATGATGTACCGGATTGGACAATATCAAGAGTATCTACAAGTGAGCTGGATGGGAATGTTAAAAGTCTCGACGCCCTGGGCCTTGCCTTCATCAGCAAGAACAATGTTTGTCTGAGCTCCGTCAGCAAGCAAAGTCACCTCTCATATTGAGTTTCAGGCCTACCTTTCGAACAGGGTTGTCAAGGCCAAGCTCCCTCTGCCTAACGATGAGGGAATCAGAGTCTTTGACCTTTCCGAAAGGCCATCCACCTTCCTCAGTGAACATGGATGCGACTGAAGACTTTGCAACTGTTAGGAAGACTTCAGATATATGTAGGAGGAACTTGCATGAATCAGGTATGCTTTGTTGCCGGTAGCTCGGCGGTGGTCTCCAAGACCACTGAGCAGGTTCGACAACATGTCTGGAAAAATGGCCCCAGCTGCATGGATGACGATGTCGACTGAGAAGATTGTCAGACACTGTGAACTCAGAGACAAACAAAAAGCTCACTCTCATATTTCGCAATTGCATATTCCACGGCAGGCTTGTCTTGGAGGTCGAGTAAGAAGGCATGGAATCTTTCGAGTTTCGATATCTTATCGACCTGATCTTGGGTTCGAGCAGCCGCAAAAATATTGATGCCTTTCAGCGTTTCATCCGTACGGGAAAGGATATCAGCGATGATAGAACCACCGCTTTTAACCATTAGTAAAGGGGGGATCAATCGAGATAGCTCACTTACATGTAGCCAGCGGCTCCAGTAACAAGGACGTTGTGAGGCATGATGTTGAGAAGAAACGTATGTAATAACCGCAGATTGTTGTTCAGCTATGAGCTTGTTGAATTTAGGATTTTTCTCTTGAACCGGAAACACTCATTTATAGTCATTGCCTCTTCGTCCTTAGATACCCTTCTCCATGCCAAAGGTAATCCTTCTGATAGCGAGAGGTAGGGCGGTGGTCTTGATTGGCCTGGCTGACTCCACAACTGACCAATGCCTGGAAATCCGCGCGTTTCCGTGAGGTTTGTCATCGACAGGACCCGTCCCCTCCCTCATAACATTATGACTGAGTCTCTGTTAATGACAAACTTCTAAAGACCAACTAACCAATATGGAATCCCGCGCATCTCCGGCTAAAAAGGGAGGCTTCGACCGCCCTGCAATTAGTCGCCGCTCGGTATGGGCCCATGCAAATCTCTCAATATTATTTACTAAACAGAGTTGTTGACTGACATGCTTGTTAGTGTGATCAATGCCGAGCAAGAAAGGTACCTTTAATTTTGGCATGATTGGCGTCTACTAAGATTTTGTAGATCGGGTGTGACAGAGCATCGCCTTGTTCCAACTGCGTTTCAGCCCGCATCGACTGCACTCACAGCAAGCTTGCGCCCAAGCAAAGCACTGCCAGGCAAAGAGTCTTGGTCTCTGAACAATAGTACTTAGGATCCCCTTAACTATATTGATCTGCATCTAATCAGCCCCAAATAGCGAGAGAAAGATTGATGACATTTCCCGCGATGTCAGCAACATCAAGACTCTTCTTCTAGGACTCGACCTGAATAGAACGACGTCGACTCTAACATCACAAGAGCAACATCGTTCGGCTTCTAGCTCTTCCAAGCCAGTTGAAGAAAATAAGTCAGGGAAGCCCCGACCCCCGGATAGAGCTGCTCCGCCTCCTCGTTGGGATTACTCCGCCCATATCATAGACTTTGTTCAATCCATTATTCGGGACCACGGTTCAGTTCAAGCGGATACTGAGTGGAGCACCATCATCTCTTCGTTGAAGAGTCTTGCCAATGCTTTGGAGAACCCTCATATGACAGGAAGCCAGCAGCCAAAAACTGATGAGTCACCGGAAAGTATTCCGACGCCCCCATTGCAAGCCATCGTGCAAATTCTGCGATGGGTCAAAGGTAAATCAGCGAATGCTTCTCTCTGCCAATGCTGACAATGCTAGATCACTCACAAGACTATAGAGTGGTCTGGATATGTCGCTTCCTTCCGCTCGATGTCTTTCTAGACATATGCAACAAGGTCTACTTCCGCGCTGAGAATCATACTGAGGCTGAGTTTATCATCGCAAATAGTTTCTTATCATACGTATTTGCTGAGTATGCTGTCATTCACGGTGATGCGAAGTCACAAGAGTACTGTCGCTCTTATCGAACCAAAGTTGGCGAAGGTCTTACGAAATTGACTCTGTTAGCGGCGCCATGCATGGAATTGATCGCCGCACTTGCTCTCGGAGTATGCTCACCTCACGCGTGGTTCCAAGACAAGAGCTAATGTTCGTAAGGCAATTTACTTGGTCGAGGAAAGCCGAGCATCACAGTCGTGGACATTGATCTCGACTGCAATGACACTATGCCAGACATTGGGCTACCATCGGCTTGACTCGCCCAAAGATGCCAATCAACATATGCAGTCCAACTTGTTCTGGGTGGTTTACGCATACGAAAAAGGCCTTTCATTAAGACTGGGACGATACTCTGCTATTCGCGGCTCTGGAGTATCGTCGCCACGTCATGCAAACCAGCATCGATCCATTCGTCTCGGGCGGATACAAGGAAAGGCATATGACCAGCTATATAGCCCCGAGGGCTTAAACACATCAAGTGCTACGCGTTGCGAGGTAGCTAATGGCCTTGCACAGGAGCTTCAGTCAATTATAGATGAGACTCATCACGAGATCGCAGTACGTGTTACCCCCTTCCGTTTTCGCCATTGCGACTGACACGGTATGTAGCAAGCATTGGCGGAGAATAGATACATGAGTGATGACCCTATGAAAGCCATATATCTTCATTGCGATCTCGTTTGCCAATCAGCTTTGACGGCCATGGTTCTCAGGGTGCTGCCTGGCTCCCAAGGTATGGAGGTTCATGAAAGCTGTCTGACCGTTGCTCGCAACACCTTGGACCTACATGATCAGTGCATGAAGCTAGTCAACGGGTGCAAAGATCCTCTGTTGATTCGAAGATATATAAACTGGTAAGCAGACTATTCTTCAGCCGCATTTCTTACCGTCAGCTTACTTCCAGACAGGGCCATCTTGCATACACCCTTCTTTCCATTCAGCATCGTCTTCGCTTACGCGGTGCGATACTCAATTTCGGAGGACTTTGACCGCCTAGACCGATTCGCATCATCGTTCAAGTTGGAGCCTAGCCATTCGGACACAGCAACGCATCCCCATCGACTTTATGAACTTCTCAGCAAAGCCGCGCGACTCAGTGCCAAAGCATGCCCTGAGCTTTCACACGCGAGCGGATCTCTTTCAAGCTCAAGCGACTTCACGATGATTGACCCCGAGGGAGTAAATACTGTGGATGACATAGGCGCAACTGGGGTTGCGATCGAGGCCGAATACGATGCGTCGTTCCAGATTGGGGATTGGTTTCACAGTAACCAGCAATTTATGAGGCTCCTGCACGAAGACGTACCATACTGAAATCAGCTCTATTAATCTCTTTTGCGGATGACGCTATACATGACGAGACAAAATGCAACACAGTAAGCTTATGCGGTAGTGAGTGACGTGTCAAGCTCTTCATATGATAGCTGAAGCAGAACTCGAAGGCACATGCAGAGAGTTTTCAGTCCATAAATACTCTTCACATGGTTTCTAGATTACGGAAATCATGTGGAGTCTTCATATGCAATTGAAAACAAGGTTCTCATGCATAAATGTTCTGGAATCACAGCAAGACACGCGGTGTGAGTGCGGATCCCTTCACATGCAAAACCAATTGCTGTTGCTGTTGGGGCATCGCAGCCTAAACCTCAGCGGGTAAAGACAAGAAACCGAAGTGCCGTGTCACGGGATGAATGGAATGTTGATGCATCGGGCTGATTCTGTCGCCGATCGTTCCGTGCCGGACTTAGACTGCATCGCCAGATCAGCTCATGGCCAGGCCAGGCCAGCTAAACTAGACTCTTATCGTCCGTCTACTCCGTATCGGCCCACGCGGGTGCCGAGGTTCACAGATATACCTGCCAATTGCCCCAACGAAACGAACTCACAGTGACATGTTGTTCTTTTAATTACGAAAACCCTTCAGCCTCGCTTTTGGAGAAATGCACTAGACTAACTCTTTCAAACCTTGCATAGGCGTCTATCAGCATCATGCAAGCCTCAACCAACCAACACAATAACCAGCCTCTCGCTGCTGCTTTCAGTGGCGTAGCATCAACACCGTATTCCCTATTCGAGATCAGGTACGCATCCAGGGAACACAATTTTTGAGCACTTACTAAAATAGCAACAAGACTTGAACGCGAATTTGTCGTATTCTGGGGCAGCCGATATGAATCCACAGATCAACTACTCAAGGGCGTCGTAGTCCTGTGTCTACAGTCGCCGCTCAAGCTCGATGAAGTCAGACTTCGCCTAGATGGTACTGTTCGTCATGCATGGCTAAACGACCCCGGTGTAGCCCACAACACCAGCATCATGAAGCACAAATGGCCCTCATTGCTGGAAACAGGTGGTAAGAGCGTCACTCTACCAGCTGGCAACTACGAGTGGCCTTTCGAACTGATGATGGCGGGAGATACTTCTGAGAGTCTCGAGGGTATCCGGGATGCTTCCATCACATATGGCTTGAGAGCAACGATCAGCAGAGGCAAGTTGGCTCGACATATCAGCTGTACCAAAAAGCTTCGGATCATCCGCACATTTGCACCGACTGCCTTGGAGTTTATGCATAATATGAGTGTCGAGCAGACATGGATCAACAAAGTCGACTACTCTGTTTCCATACCGACAAAAGCTGCTGTTTTCGGAGGGTCTATTGTTCTCGAAACGCGATTTACACCACTGGTCAAAGGACTCGAAATCGAAAGGATCGTCGCGACTTTGGTGGAGTTTCAAGAGTTCAGCATGCACAGCAGACACTATATCTACACAAGAGAACACAAAAGCAAACGCGACATTTCTCAATGGGACTTTGAGATGTCAAGAGAGCAACACTGGCAGGACACTATAGAGGAAACGGGTCAAGAGGGATGGGTCATGAAGAAGACACTCCAGTTACCGAAGAAGCTGAGCGAATGCATCCAAGACATAGACGCACAAGGTATCAGAGTCCATCACAAACTCAAGATACACATACCCATTCGCAACCAGGACGGACATGTATCTCATGTAAGTCAGCCTTTTCATGACCACGCGGGATCAAAAACTAACTTCTAAGCTTGACTTGGGCATTCCCGTCAGTATCTTCATCTCGCCGTCAATCACCCTTGACGACCAAGGAAACTTGATAGACCAATCCCCTAGCACACAAGGACCACCAAGCGAGTTAATAGGCCCACCAGTGTATGGTGAGCATATTTTAGATCAGCTATATGACAGTCTTGAGGACTGGCAAATCCCTGGACAAGGCTCCCACCAAGGTGAGGGAGAGGGATCTGGTACCAGCACTCCTCATCACACAGACTCAAATGAAAATCAGACATACGAGAGCTCCAACACATTTGAATTATCGCAGTCAAGCCAGAGTCACGACCCATCGCGCAGTTCATCCGAAACCGTGTCTACTGACCCAGAAGAATTTGCCGAACTTAGCAAAGTTCCGACATATCGCACGGCGCTCCGGACTCCATTGCAACCGCATACACAGCAAAGCGGAGCCCTGCCTCCCGATTATCGAACGGCTGCGGCGACGGCAGCGAGTGATAGTTGACATCCAATGGCTATAACAAATTGATCTGGTTCTCCATGGGGCCTAGCCATGCATCTATCCCGCTTTACCATGATGGGGAATGTGTGCTTTGGATCCGGGGATAGCATTAAAACTGGCCCCCAAGACAAGAAATCATCCTTAGGGTGTATCATTATCCTTGCATTGTATTTTCAGTTTGCAGCATCCCAAGAAACAGCGGTTCGCTGCATGATCCCCTGATTTAAGCGGCCTATGGTCTCGTTTGGTGCTATCATGTCACCCACTGAGTTGGTGATGGCAAGACCCACGGTTCTGGTCAGCTAGTACAACTCTGTAGAAGTATAACTTATGATTCATCTTACTTCTTAATTTTTCTTTGTATTTAATTGTAGAACAATACTCTCTCCATAGAAGAAATAGTTACAAGGAGCCAAAACTAAATATACTTAGCCTCAGGGGGCAAGAAAATACTAAACCTTAATATAAGGTATTAAAATAAACTTAGTAAAGAGCACCCTAAGCTTAGGCTAAATTTATATGCTATTTTTATCGCTTAGGGTCGAGGGCCTGAGTTTTCTTTCCTCCCCTGGCTTGGCTAATAAGTAGAATTCGTTAATATAGATAGCAATAATGATGGCAATAATGATAGCAAAATGGTTCTGATAATAGACTCCTACTTGCAGCCTACCAACCTTCAATTTCCATACCTCACTCTTTGTCCTCTCCCGCTCCTGACGTCTCTGCGAAAGTCAAAGCGTCTCTTCTCTCCAATGGGCATTTGTATGCTCCAGCATCCACTCGTTCTTCATAAGCTTCACTGCCTAGAGCTCATCGACATCTTACACCTAAGACCAAAGATTCCAGAAAGAATAGTAACTAGAGGCATACTAGATTTACTGTAATAAGCTTGTAAACTGCGGGCTTGAGATAAGCCGAGTATGGTGGTTATTAGCAATTCTTGACATTTATCGTGAGTTCGCGATCTCTAACACGATGCTGGCAAGCTTCTTGGGCATGCCCAGGAAAGGGCTATGAGAGGAAGGCAACCGATACTTCTGAACGATGACCCCCTGTTCTTCAACCTTTTCAATCATGCCCTCCTGCAAAAAGCTGAGCAATCCTTGATCCTCCTCACAAATGATGTAGGACAGCGGAACAACACGCCATGCCACTTTCTGACAATTGATAGGAGCGTATTGTGCATCCGTTCCATGGGCTACCATAATACTCTTGGCCCATTGAGATTCCTCCTCCGGCAGGTCATGATAGAAAAGTTGAATGGGATCAGTCGGCACAAGAGTTCCATCAGATTGAGGAACTAGTGCCGGAGGCAGCTTTCCACCAAAGAGACCGGCCAATGAATCATTTTCCGAAGGCACGAAGGCGGCGACGAAGATCATGTCCGCGACACCCCCTTCTTTTGACTCGGGCGAAACAGCAAAGCTTGCCAAAGCTGCAGAAGCCAGCATGCCTCCCCACGAGTGGGCAATGACAGTGAGATGCGTGCCTGCGGCAACTTCCTTAGAGACGAGGCCTTTGATGAAGTCGATATCATCTTGTATTGTTTTATTTGGTGGCACAGCGTTATTGTTTGTTGGAAGGCGCTCGCATATGACTCTTATACCATGGCTCTGCAGCTCATGAATGAATTTGTAGTAGTGATCATGGACATGCCAGGCCCCCGTGATCAAGAGCAATGCGTTGAGACCTGCCATTGACAAGGTAGTTAACTTCTTAGCTCTGCGAAAAGAATGTAATGCTTTGCAATCATGTTGAGCTTCTGGTCGATAGAAGGGGATTTATATACAGCTTTGTATGCTCGGTGAGAAGGCCAAAAATGGAAGCCCATTCGAGGCGCTACAAGTTTTTGGCGGCGGTAATTCTGATGGCCAGTAGGTAAATCTGTCTTAGTCTTGCATACTAGTAAGTCAAACTTTGTGATTGATTACTCTGTTCACCTCAGCTTTTGCCATGGGGAGTAGCTACTAAGTGAAGCTTGAAGCCCTCAGTCCCTAAAATGGCAATCCATGCGAAGCACTGTAGCGCTCAGACGCCCGGAACAGTGGTCCAGGACCATCACTATTTAAGCGCTATTGGCGTACGAATGCTTTTACTATAAGAACGCTTCAAGATTAAATTCACAATACACAAATGACGGTTCGCTGGGTGAAAGAAAAAGAGAAGTCCGTATACAGGCAGTCTACCGAGAAAATGCTATGAACCAAATGATAACAGTCGTCTACAATTCCACCAGTATTCCCTGCTCAAGGAGCATTGGGGTCCACACGGATCAAGCATGATCCCATTCCAGGGACCTTACCCCAAGTCTCATGGGTCTCCCGCACGTTCTCCAAATCCCAGACCTTCTTGATCGGTACCTCAACCTTTCCATCAATGAGAAGGTTCATAACAGCTTGAAGATCTTCCATGAATGTCGCACGATCGCGGTCAATGTAGTAGAAGGATGTGCTTCTTTTGGTAAACAAGCAACCATTCTTCGCCAGTAGCTTGGCCATTCCGACATACTGCGATCGCGGTTTGGCGTCGTCGCCCTGGAGGATGTTCATGTTACCACCAAAACCGACAAGACGCGAGGGCTCGTCGGTGATGAGAATGTCCCATGAATCATTGTAGTGCTCGAAACCAATGGGGTCATAGACTACGTGTGCACCACCGCGCTGCTTCATTTCGCTGACCCAGTTCTTGTTGGCGTAGGTAAAAGGTGTCACTCCCAGCTGGCGAAGAGACTCGTGGTTGCGCTCTGAAGCGGTGCCGTAGACCTCAGCGCCCTCCAGCAGGCACAAAGTCATAATGGCATAGCCAACAGCTCCACTGATGGAATGAACGAAGACGCGCTGGCCTTTGCCAACCAAGTTTGTCGCGCGATGAACAAGACCGTAAGCAGTGTTCCAGTCAAGAAAAGCAGCGACCGCCTGTTGCAGATCAACTCGCTCAGGAATAGCGGTCAAGTACTTTTCGAGGATATTGATCTTCTGAGCCTCAGCGTCGTACACGCTAAGAGCGCCAACGAGCTGACCAGGGCGGAATTTGGAGGACTTGTCCCCATTAGTGCTGACGCGACCAACGAAGCAGTAGCCGGGTGTCAAAGGTGCCGCCTTTTGCATGGGGTATGTGCCAAGTCGCATCTGGATGTCGGCGCCAGAGAAGCCTGAGTAGATGACATCGACTTGGACTTCGTTCTTTGCTGGAGGGGGGATTTGAGCGGTGACGACGCTCACGTTGGAGGGACTGCCATAGGCAGAGTAGACGACTTTGCGGATGGTATGAGTGGCCATTGTGTTGGTGACGAATGTTGGGGGGTGGGTGGTGTCAAGTTAGATTGATGCGTTGAGTGAATGCTTTGTATTGATTGAGTGATGATGAATCAGAAATGAACTGAAGGTTTGTCCATCGCTTATATATACTAACTTGATCTTCAACTCAAGTTTTGAACTCGCAATTCTTGTATTCTCAATCCTCATCATCATGTTCAGCCTTGAAGTCCATCCCGCTCGATTCTCGGGGCGCTGTGCCCAATCAGCACCGTCTGTTCAATGACCTCGCGTTTCGCTGGCTCTGTCGCGAGACTGTAAAAGTCTCCACAAATGCGTCGAAAACGAGTGGACATGTTGCTTGGAAGCTCTACCAAAATACGGAAATTTGCTGGACGATCTGGCACAGTCAGCAGCGAATGGCCGACGGAGCGGAGCAAATGTCATCCCGCTTAGGTCAGTGTCGTAGGTGACTGAATAACTTAGGCAAGCCTAGTGTTGGCTTATACTCTCTTCGACCAGTTCATTTTGACACCTGCCGTCGATGCCATCCTGTGCTGTGCCTCACCATAGCCACAGAGCACTCTGACTCCCATCTCAAGTTGAAGCCACTCAGGAATGACTCAACAGTCCAGTCTTTGAACACACAGGCTTCGTGATCTTGCTAATTTAGAAAAATGCTAAAGTACAGGAGGAACTGCTTTGCTTTATCTCTTCATTCTATGTAACGGCAGTGCTTTCGGATCAGTTGAGCCATGTCTGGCCAAAGCGCAGGGTTGGCCATGTGTAGATAGCCCGTAAGCGACAATGAAAATATAACCAACAACCGCGAGGGCAATCTTCTATTCCTTATCTCACAAAAACTCCGGCAAAGTTTAAGATGCATCGCTACTCACTTCAAAAGGTAGGTGATGAGTATGTATATACTCGCATTTTCGAAGAGTGGGAAGACTCGGACTATAAGGATGGGGGCGATGGTGAAGAATTTGTCATTAATCAAGAATTCGCTCAATTGATTGCCTGGATAGACGAATCTAAGGAGTCTTTGCCCACCATCGAAGAAGTGCACGCCAGATATCACAAACTGGTCGGCATGCACATAGCGGATAGCAGTTCTCACAGAAATGAAATCCAGCGTTTCTGGCTACACAGGTTATTGAATGGCACAGAGGTAGGTCTAAAGCCTTCAACAATTTGGCTCACCAAGGCAAATACATAGATCAGACACTAATCCGTCGTTGAGCTCAGAAAGAAGGTAGCGATCTCAGGCTTCCAGGATATGGTCTCCCCTTGAGTTTCGGCATAGACAACAAGAAACGCCAGCCTTTTCTTCTTGGCTTGCCTGAAGAAGATTGGAAGCCGCGGACACTCATGAAGCGTGAAGTATGCACGATCAAGTTGGAGGAGGACATCACAAACAAGCCACATTGGTGGGAGAAAGTCTTGAAGCACTGCACCGCGTAAGCCGCAAAATACCATAGGTCGGTCCCATTGGCATTTACCATGTCTGCCATTTTGCTCGTAAAATCACCATTGTGCTGATAGCTTGCCCATGGCATTTGCAACGCTTCTTGCTTCCATTTCGAGACAATATCAGCATTCAAGGATTTTGCAACCAAGGCTGGAATTAACGAACAAACGAAGCTAATTCCCGTGATGGAATCCTCCGCTTGTGCCATCAAGTCTGACGCGCTTCTCTCCAACGAGTTAATGCAGAGACTCAGGGCTGCGGCTGCATTACTAAGACGTTCCTGAGTCCTAACGAGACTGACATCGGGAAGTGACGAGAAGGTTCTGGACCTTTTTCATCCCTCACTCTGGCCGTTCGTGTTTGACCGATCTCGAATGATATCTGGCGAATATGTAACCCTGGACAAATGCCTTGATCATTGCGGCTCGGGAGAAATCATCCCTGAGCCTAAAAGGCTGTGTCTCAGAATGCCTAATGACTTTCCATCTTCCACTGACGATAGCGATAAGAGAGCCCTGTCGCTACGATATCAATTGCGTCCATGTGATGTTAATTTGACAGGTGGTCGACCACAAATCAAGAGCTACATCAACAATCTTCACCCTGTCCGATACAAAGCCGTATATTCCCTTGTCGAAGACCTTTTTGAGAAATCCCTTCCTGGTTGGGATATTATCTGCCGCTCGGCTCGCATAAAGTTCAGGTCCAAGAGATTTGGAACCGTTCATGAAGTCAAGTGGACGTGCAACGTGCCCGAGATTTGTGCGAAGATGCATGGCTGCTATCCGAGTAGTAGATTGTTCGCATAAGGCGAGGATTGCGACAGGAATTCGGAAACTAGTTCTGTATTTGAAGAGAGCGAACAGTTGAATAGGGAATGGTGGTCAGAAACCCACAGGATCAAATGCCCAGAACCCTTAGAGGATGCAACATACGCTCTTGACACATCCCACTTCAAAACCGAAGGATTCTTCAACAATCCTCTCAGATTCAAGTCATTGTCAAGATGGCGAATATACATCTGACTCCTGGGAAACCTAAGTATGAGAATGGCTCGTGGCACGTTGAAGCGCAACTAAATGAACATATCTGCGCCACGGCACTGTTCTACTATGACGGCGATAACATCACCGAGTCTCGTCTTTCGTTCCGTAATCATGCGGATGGAGACAACTCAAGAGATAGGCTTAGTTACTCTCAGGGAGACCACCGTAGCATTGAAGCGATCTTTGCCATCAAGACCAAAGGGGATAAGATGCAGGATCTCGGGAGCGTTATCATGCAAGAAGGTCGAGCTTTATTTTTCCCCAATATTTATCAGCATCGAGTTGAACCCTTTGAGTTAGCTGACAAGACTCGCCCTGGCTATCGCAAAATTGTCGCTCTGTTTCTTGTTGACCCAGTCATCCGGATCATCTCGACAGGCAACGTGCCCCCTCAACAAAAGCCTTGGTGCTAAGATGAGCTCAGGGACTCAGAACCGCTCAGTTACATTCCCAGTGAAATCAGAGATGGAATAATTCGGGAGGTGGACTATCCATATGGAATAGATGAAGCAAGACTGATTAGAGAAGATTTGATATCAGAGCAAAAGGTTGTGAACAGCGACGACCTCAGACAACGGGCTCAGAGTTGGAACTTCTGCGAACAATGACTGATCTTCCAGATAAATCCGTATTACTCATCATTGTTTTATTGCACAGCTGAACTATATTCATGATTTGCTGCCCAACAGTGCCAAACCTCCATGATTGTGTTCAAGGACCTCTCACCCTTTTCTGAATGGAAATGAACGCTTAACGACATCATGGCTGGTGTTGTACCGGCTCATGTGCACTCACACAGAATGTTTAGGCAGTCAGCGCTACCTCCCAAAGGCGGACAGCATCGAAGTCGATGCTAGCAAGAAACAAGGAACCCTTTGAGCGATCCTCCCAAGCCAACATTTCGCACCCTCCTTTACTAGTGACCTTACCCTGTGCGTTCCTCCACTTGCCAGCGTTTGGCCCATCTTCTGTTCCACCTCTTGCAAACCGCCATTTGACTTCCTGTTTGAGGTCGTACACTTCAATACTCCAATCACCGAAAGTCCAAACAGCAAGCTTATTTCCACCATCGAAGAACCTCATTTCCAAAGTCCCAAGAAAGTCTTGCATCATATGACGAGACTCCTTGTCTACTGGACAAGCATCTGTAGAGAATAGCCGTTTCTGTAGTAACTTCTTCTCACCAATATCTAGGAGAAGTAGCTCGCCACTGCTCTCCCCACCTACAGCAAGCCACGGGTTGGTTGGGTGCCATGCAAGAGTCCTTCTCCAACGATCAGAACATTGCCCCTTGTAGACCCAGTGCTGCTCTCCGTCAGCCAGGGAATAGACCCATAAGTTGCCTGTTCCATCCGTTGCTACGAAGTAGCTCGAGTCAGAACTGAAAGCACCAGCCCAGCTCTGCCCCTCGGTCTTGAATTTGTACTTTTGCTCTCCTGTAGTAGCATCCCAAATGCGGATGGACTCGTCCCATGATACAGAAGCAAAGACCGATTCATCAGGGCTCCATCCTGTCCACATGATTGCATCAGTGTGTCCCTTCAGAAGCAGACTCTTGGAGAGATCGTCCGAGGAAACGATCTGAATATCCCATGGGTCGTCGCCATTCGAGATAGGTGACTCTCCGGGCAAGTAGGTCATCCAATTTCCTGAAGGGCTGAAAATTTGAGACCCGTGAGCTGATTGCAGTCGTCCCTCTATGGTCTCCTTACTGGCCGCGATGTGCTTGGAGACAGTGCGACTGACAGCAGGCCCGATAGTTCCCTCTAGATGGCGGAGTTCGTCCTTACTTAGATTGATACCGGCTCCCGCTAACTTGTCTGCAGCAGCTGAAAGAGCGGCCTGACTGGCATCTCGTAAGTGGTCCTCACCCAGTCTCGGTGCCGACCTTCTTGCCTAGAGTCCTATGAGTCACGTGTACGTAGAATGTTGTCGACCAACAGTTACGAAAAAGGTAGCTGCTTGACTCAACGGGATGACATTATTCCGTCTTACAGATGCTAGAATTCAATAGCATGCTTTAGGAGTACTATAGTACAAGATTAATTACTAGCTAACGCAAGCGACATCTCACCATTAGAAGGTGGCACCGATACTACGATGTCGGCTATACTGGAGGGAGCAAGAAAGATTCCGGCGTCAGACTAACATACCAAATTTGGCTGGTGTAAATCTGGTGTTAATTACACAAGTTCATAAAGACTTCATATTAATCGACATAGAATTCTAGAGTTTTCTTGCCTCCATATAGGTATTATCTCCCTGAACGTTGCAGCCTTAATATGCCTTTACTACCTGTTGAATTGTCATATTTCCTATAGTTTTATACCTTGATTTGGTCTTAAACAGGCTGTAGAAAGGTTTATTGTCTCTCTCTATGGCTTTGTATTGACAGACTGATGCGGACTCTTCCGCTGTCTTATATATCTGAATCGGCGGCAAGGAATAGATTTGCTAACTGTTCTGTTGCCTTGAACTCTAAAATTTCACATACCTTGTCTAAAGCCTATTATAAGAATATGCTCTTTCTGTTTAGGCTAGTCATAGACTTGTGCGGAGAATTCACCGAAGCAAAAGTAACGACGGGGACATCACGTCAAAAGGTATAAATACTTTGTTTCACCACCATATACGATATGATAATAGGAACAACCAGGATCGCACTTCAAAATGAATGATATCCAACTTCACATAACGTGCACGGTGGTGAGACCAGCCAGGGTCGTCCCGAGCGAGCTTGCGACGCACCATATGAAACCCGTCGTGGCAAGGGAGCTGTTGTCAACTGCACAGTCAATCTGGAGCACCATGTAATTTTGCATCCCATCCGTGGACGAATTGAGGAAGATGATCGTGTAGAAATAGGCTCTCTTGAACCATTTTTCCTGGAGGGTCTCCCGAAATTGGGTCGTCTCTGGGCCACTCAATTTCGCAACAAAACAGTGCCACTCTATCTACCTTTCGCCGATGGTCCTAGAAGAGGGTTTGAGCCAATGCTTCCTATTACTATTTACAATCATATCGATCGGCGATGGTTTCAACCATCTCGAGTAAGTATTGATCAGGGGCGATTCATTGTTAAGATAGTGAATCCTAGTGATCGGCCCCTGACGCCAGATCTCGACTCTGCAGTCAGCTCAGCACTGCGCATGCACATGATGATCAATACTCGCATTGACTATATTTATAAAGATCCATTCTATGCAACATTGCCATTAGTAAGAGCCATGATGGTTGTGGTTCCATGACAGAGCTATTCAACTGCATACATCACCGATAGATATCCTTAAGTTTTACTTTGGAGACTGCAAAAATGCAAGATTTGCAAAAAATAACATACAACAGCGGGGATTCGCTGGTCGTCACCGACCCAACTACTAATCCGCCGGTTAGTGGCTTGACTATGGGAGAGCGGACGGGATCCCGTATTTTCCACTACCTTTGGTCGTATGTGACAGTCTATGCCGTAGTTACAGTATATAGTTGCGCCAAATCTTACCTGGTAAAGGGTGGTGAAGTTAGGGATCTCCAGCACATGCTTGCGCTACCAAAGAGACTGCATGGTAGAGGTAGCGGACTGACTAGTGCAGACTAAGAAACCGGGTTCGTGTTAGTCAAACATGTTTGTTGCTCTTATCAGCGTTAATTTGTTCGATGCAACCTCGTCTTGTTTGACTCGTGCGTGGAGCATCGCGTCCCTTCATCAACACACGTGTGCTTATCGCATCAATCTCAATAGTCTAGACAAGCCATCTGCCAAAGCTCGATCGCCAGAAATCTTGAATGAAGCTTGAGTTATTGTCCAAACTAAACCTTCGTGGTTGAACTGATGAACTGGATTGGTCGGTAAAGAGTCTCATGGTGGAACCACGTGGGATGTAGACCAGCTGTAATACGGCCACCCGTGAACTAGCCGTAGATCAGAAGCCTCCGCATGATCAACTCGGCACTCTGCGGGTATTTTTCGCATTGCTCTCGTTAATTCTTATACATCAAGATGCATCCTCGTCTGGCCGAAAATGTTACAGTCATAGCAAGCGTCTGTGCTGTCCGTGTTTCTTTGCCTCAACTGCAGGAATCATGAATCTTTCAGGCTACTTTTGTAGCCAGACTGATAAAGACGATATCGAGTATCGGCCTCTTCGGCCAACCAGCCCGACGAATGAAGATGACCTGCAACCTTACACGGCATGCTGTTCTTTGCGAAGAAGGCCATGTATAGGAAGCCGGAGGAAATGGCTGAGTCGGATTCTCGCGGCTTTTGCTGGAGCATGTCTAATCCTGTCAGTTCTTACTCAACTGTCCGTCGCATGTAAGGGCTGACATCTTGACCAGAATCGCATTCTTCTTGATGACGTTTGTTATCGAGCGTTATGCTGTCCACACCTTTGAAACTTCTGGCTTTGCCCTGGCCGACCCTATCGAGAAGTACGGCGATGCTATAGAAAGTGCCAAAAGATGGGTTGAAGTCCTGTCGCCTCAAGTTACTCCAGTTATGGTCCATTCTCATAACGACTACTTGAGGCCACGGCCGTTATTCTCGGCTTTATCTGTTGGCTGTGCGAGTGTTGAGGCCGACGTTTGGCTCAGCAAGAATGGTGAAGACCTCTTGGTCGGGCATCACTGGTGGAATCTCACACCAGAGAGGACACTAAACTCTCTCTACATTGAGCCATTGCTGGAGATCCTCGACTCCTTTAACTCCCGACAAGTCCCGGGTGAACTCGAGGGCCAGGGGCACCGTGCTGGTGTTTTTGCTAGCCATCCAAACAAGACACTGATTCTATTCATCGATGTCAAGAACGAATCAGAGAAGACCTGGCCGGTAGTTCTGAAGCATCTGGAACCTTTGAGACAGAAGGGATACCTTTCATATCACCAAAATAACGGATCAACGCCAGCAGACCAGACATTTCATTCCGGCCCGCTGACAGTCGTCGGAACCGGCAATATTGGCAAGAGGCGGGATGTGAATATCGGATCCGATCTACAAAAGTGGCGACAATACCACGACGTATTTCTCGACGCCTCTTTGGATCTTCTATCCCACCCAGGATTCTGCGAGAGAAACGATACGCTTTGCCGCGAAGTGGAAGAGAATGAGTTTTACACAGCTTCTGTATCTCTCTTCAGAGCTATTGGAGCTGTCATCCCGTACTTCAGCAAGTCACAACATAAGAAGCTCGCAAGTCAGATTCAACTTGCAAAGAAGTTGAACCTGAAGTCGAGATACTGGGAGCTACCAGGCTGGCCTGTATCCCGAAGAAACTACGTTTGGAGGACACTCAATCACGAGGGAGTTGACTTGATCAACGCTGATGATATAGTCAGTGCAACGACGAAGCAGTGGCACTCGAATTATGCTATAGAAGGCGCATGGGTTCTTGGTATTGCCTCTTGCCTCTTTAGCTTCCTCTTTACTATCATGTGGTTGGGAAAGAGGATGGTGTTTCGTATTATGACCGTTTAGAATGATTAGCTCGTTTTTAGGATACCCCTTCTCAAGAGATAAATACCATACACGAACTCAAGATCGATATCGGAGTTTCAATTGCAGCTTACTTCTACCTTGTTGGCCATTGTTTCTGCTAAGTGCCCCTCATACCCTAACATACAGCTAAATTGTAGGTCAAGGCATTCGGGTACATGATGGCGCCCTCATACCGAACCGGCCAGTTACGAAGAGTATCTCTGCTTTTCTAGAACGCTCCTATCATATAAAGCCTTAAAACCTTGCGAATGGTCTAGTGGGCGGATTCTCGTTGTCGAAGCGGAGCCCAACTAGTCGGGACTAGAAGTCAACCTTTCTGGCGCAGAGGCCTTGTCACATAGTGAGTTACGGTATGTGTTAACGTCTCCCTTGTCACACAGATACATGATCACCTCGCGCGACAGTGTTACCCTTCCTATCCGTAGAAAAATGCCTTACTAGACCGCAAGATGCCCCATGGAAGCACGGACAGGACCGATGCTGGGCAATTTGCCGCCTTAACCGCTCGGGGGCTTGGCGTATGTTAAAAGACACCAAACACCAACGACAAACAAGCTTGATACACAGGGTCTGCATCTGAAACCAAAACTCGCAAGTCACAGGCTCGTTACAACCCAATGAATTCTTCGCTTGGGGATTCTGACAGTTGGTGGCAATACCCCATATGCAGTGTTCCATTAGACATGACGACGCTCCTGTTCTAAAAATACCAATCCCTGCATCTTCATTCGCAACGGTCAACAGTAGTCCAAACGCCAAGACAGCAATGACCAGAGAGAAGAGGGCCAAGCTTCGCTCAAGCCTCCGCAGACAATACGTGGCATCACTCAATCTTCTGAGGCTGTGCTCATGATAATCCACATTTGCCAATCTCAGGCTCTCCGATTGGCTTTGGTCAGGAGGGTTGATGGAGACGTCAACTGTGGCTGGGAAACCCATCTTTGCCTCCGCCTCGGCAGTTGACATATATAAGCTGCTTCCCGACAGATGAAGCAGAATCCATTTCTTGGTATTCAAAATATCTTCAATCAAAATGACTTACTACGGCCACAACGTCAACTTCCAGCAGCAGAACCCTGGGTATAACCAGGATGGCCCAGGCCAGGGCGGATATGGCGGTGACGATCAACGTCGCACTGATCAAAGCGGCTACCAACAAGGCGGTCCTCAGCAGTACGGTCAACAACAGGGAGGCTACCAACAGGGTGGCCCTCAACAAGGAGGTTATCAACAACAAGGCGGTTATCAGCAAGACCGCCCAGGTCTTTCACAATCATACTACTCGGAGTCCGCTCAGTCCTCTCAGTATCCTTCTGGTGGACAGTCTGGACCTGGACATTACCAGCAGGGCCCTCCTGCATACAACCAAGGACCTCAAGGCCAGTTTGACGGCGTCGATGGTCCCGATGGTGAGCGTGGCGTAATGGGAGCCCTTGCAGGAGGTGCAGCTGGAGCTTTCGGTGGTCATAAGATTGGCGGAGTCACCGGACACAGCAAGACCAGCACCATCGTCGGAGCTTTGGCTGGTGCTTTTGGCGGTCACAAGCTGCAAGATGCCGCTGGAGACTGGAAGGACGAGAGAGATGAGAAGAAGGAAGAGGAGAAGCGACGAAAGGAGGATGAGAAGAGACGCGAGGAAGAGGAAGAGAGGAGACGAAAGGAGCGCCGTGATGACGATCGTTATGAGTCTCACCACCACCGCCGCCGAAGTCGAAGCCGAAGCTCTTCTCGTGGCTCCAACCGGCGTCGTGGTGGCCACTACGCCGGTAACTTCACCGCCTCATCTCGAGATATCAGACTCGATGCTCACGGCGACTACGTTCTACACGCTTCTTGTAAGCGTGAGGACGGAGACTACCAACACACATCTATTTCCCTCGACAAGGTCCTCGAGAACGACAGAGGAAGCTTCCGTTGGTCCGCAGGTGGCCACCGTGGTAGCTCCTCTTCCGTCACAGTCCAGCAAGGCGATACTCTTCGAGGCATTGCTGCTCGATTTAACTGTTCCTTTGAGGAGATTGCTCGACATAACGGCATCAACAACCCTGATCTTATCTATCCTGGACAGACTTTACAGGTGCCTGGTGGTGGTCGCCATGGTGGCGGGGGTTTCGGATCTTCTGCACGACATGTTCGTCTGGTGGATGGAGGTCAGAGACTTGAGGGTGAGCTGTCTCGGGATGGAGACTGGGTGCTTAGCTCGATCATTCTGGATGAGAGAATCAGAAACTACAACGGCACCTTGGAGCTGATCTAGGTTATAAACTGGGACGTGTAAAAGAACCACTGGAAAGCGCATAATATCAGAAAAGATTGTTTATACTTCAAGCATGCTGACATTTTTGAGTACCAGGAAAATGTGAGACTGTAATCTGTAAAAACCGTAGTCGGCTTTCTAATCCAGATGCCTTTAGGGACCAAGAAAATGGGGGACGTTAGACGAGGATGCTACACTAAAGTTAGTAGTAAGGCCCCTAATCTTAGGTGTTTTTCTACTATGTCTTTTAGTTACTGAGAGGAAAGGTCCTAAGTTTTCTTGCCCCCCTGATGGTCCAATATGTATCGCCATGTGTAACATCAATTCTTCCAAACCAACATCCTCTTCCAGATAATTCTGAGACGCTCACTTATTTTCGGTCTCAGGCTTCCGGCCCCAGACAAAGCGAACTCTGAAGTAAGGGTGGAGTTTCTTGTTCCGAAGATCCTTTCGTACCTGCATCAGGAAAATCTGATACTCTTCGGCTGGCCACTTCAGAACTTCATGCCAAATCATTTGTGAGTATCCTGGGGATCATAGGTCAGTCTTCTTGTCTGCCATTCTCATTGATCGAAGCCTTACCAACAAGGTCAGATTCCAGACTGAGCTTCGCGTACTGTCCGATCTCCGCCATCTTAGGGTCTTTAGGCCATGAGCCGAATGGTATCTGTTCAGGTGAGGTTGTTCAGTATGAGCATGATATTATGGAACTCTTCACTTGCCTTGTAGAAGGTTTCCTGGATATCCACGAAGCCAGCTTCTTGCATAGCCTTCATCTGGAGATCTTCCGTGAGGACAGACAAAGAGCATCCTGTGGCTTTGCCTCCCTCAATAAACATCTTATCCCATGTTCCTCCCAGCGCAGTTGATCCATCATTTGTCACGGTTCCATCGTCGCTATGTGTCATGGGCTCAGACTCGCAGGACTCGACCCAACCTCCTGGCTTGACTGCATTGTAAGCCTCTTTGAAAAGAGCGGTCCAGTCTCTAATAGCACCAAACAAGTAACGCATATGCACAAAGTCAAAGGTATTTGCGTCCCAGGTCCAGGGCTTGGTGCAGTCATCGATCTCGAACTTTAGATCAGGGGGCACCCAGTCTGGCTGTACGGCGGATAAATCGGTACCGATGACAGCGGTATTTGGGTGCTCATCAGCATAGTCTCTGGTAAGTTCAGTTAGTAGAGATAACATGGGAGATCAACGATACATACATCGCCCAAATCCCTAAGAAGCCGATTAGCATCTTGTATTTCCAGCGTTGGCTCGCCATGACCTACCTGTTCCCGTTCCAACATCAAGTACTTTCTGTGTCGCGGGAAATGTCAGCCATGTAAAGCTTCATTGTCGTATATTATCTCTCATACCTGAACATCGTCCTTTACAGGTGCCAGATATAGCTTATCGTCAGTGAGCAGCGTCAAGAAGTGGTGCCTGGATCCAATCAGTACTTGCTCTGTGCCAGACGTGGTGCCAGGCAATGTTCACTCACATCAGATCAAAGTTCTCGAGAGTTTGTTCGTCAGTGGGAATCGGATAACTACTGTCATGGTAGGTAGAATGATATGACCTTCCCTTGAACTTTCGATATTCCAAAATGCTTGAAGCAACAGAAGCCGTCGATGAGTCGCTGTTGACGTCAGCTATGGTTCAAAGCCATTCCCCCGAAAAGGCCATACACTCCAGCGCTCAAAGCAGAATCATCGTCAATTACTGGTTCTTGTTCAGGTTGGTGGGGAGCAGCCGGCTCAAGTGGTTGTTCTGGGATATTTGCATCTGCAACTGACAGCGATGTCTGAGGAGTCTGCTCAGACGATGAGACTGCTGCGGGAGCCGAAGGAGAGGACATGGTATTGTGATGATTGGCGGGGCACTACAACCAGTAAACTTGTCGGATGGGCGAGAAACGAAGTGAGGAGAAGTTCAACCATTTTGTAGGGAACACGCCATAACTACTGGTTGTTCGTCGTACAGATGCTGAGTTTATGCGCCGAGGTATGATACCAGTCGTTGATTGGGCATAACGTCCAGGGATATCGCGTAAAGCATCCGATAACTCAATCAGGCAGTTCGCGTAGAGTGCTGTTCTAGATCAGGAAACTGTTTTGGGATAAATGCCCTATTTTCTGTGCAGTCCGGGGCTATTTTGGCAAAAGGTGTCGACCGCGACTAAAACTGGAGGAAGACCCTGATTTGAGATTTTGTATCAACACAATGCGTATTCATGCGGCAAAGCTCTATGATCCATCATTTTTAGAACGAAATGATCCATGGTGCTTTCGAAGCTCATAAGATGTGGCCCAATGATGTGGTTCAATTATGAAGTTGTCCGAGTAAACGTGTATAAATTTCCCAATCAGTATTATAAACTCGTTTCGCATCACGGCAACGTCTAGGTCAACATAGTTACTTTAGGCTCACTTACTGAATGATGAAGTACCTTTAAGCAATGAACCAAGTAACAATCATAAGTAACATCACTATTTTGGTGGATCGTTTGCGGAAATAGGTGCTCTGCTTGAACCAACGCAGGGTAGGGAGTTATGGCGCAGTGCAGTGCACACGAGTTGCCACCTGCCCACTGTAGTCCATCAATATTTAGGGCCTCTGCACTAACAACGCAGAGCCATAGGCAGCCTACCCACCATTTTTGAGCAGCACGGATGTGGCATTCATGACGTCTGCCCTCAGAGTCAAGGGAGGAGAGTCAGCGGGGATAAGACGCGGGCAAAACATGCTTATCGCGGTGCTATAATCCATTACGCTACATACAATCCATGATTTGACACATTCCTCACATTATTACTAACGCATTTTCAATCCACAAAGTCGAGCAAATACGAGGGGATTCGGTCGGAAATATCATGATGCGGGATAATCTGATGCCGCATGCGTCAGTGATTGGCAAAGACCTCGTATCGACGTCCAGTTTTAACATGCTGAGGAACAAGAAACGCACCAATTATAGAGCCAGACGAGGCAAAGTCTCCGCTTTTGGCGTGTTTCCCCTCGTTAGCTTATTTCTAATTTCCCATGCCAACCCCGTCAAGTCCATCTCGTCTTTGTTTCTCCATCAATTATCAACTCGAACCATCACCAGTCCCATCAACTTGATCTCTTCCATCGTGGAAGCATCTTGGACAGTCTCGGTATAGCTTGGCTCAACAGTGTCCGACACCCTCGCTTCATTTTTCCGGACCTGAACACCATCTGAACTTCCCCGCGTCAGCCGAAAGTCTGTCTGTCAGCGCGCGCATCATCGAAACATCAACAATGGTTCACAGTGTCGCATTCTACTGTCGCATATAGTTCAACAGCATTAAGCCCAACTCAAGGCACGCAGGCGCATCTAATTACCAAGTCAATCTCAGCGGCAGCCGACCGCATCAATCCACCGCAATCATGAAGCTGTTCACAGCATCTCTCATCTTGTTCTCATGGCTCGCCCAATTTCCCTCCGCAATGGCCGGCAGGGTTCTCGAGTCAAAATCGCTCAACAGTTGCCAGCAAGGTTCCCTACTGACTGCCAGTCTCTTTCACGTTGTCGTCACACCAAATAACTCACTGGCCACCGTCAACGTGAATGCTCTGGCATCTATTCAAGGCTATGTAAACTTTGATGTTACACTCGAAGCCTATGGCCATCAGTTCATTCACGAGATTGTCGATCCTTGCAGAACTAGCTTCGACCTGTCGAGTCTATGTCCTATGACACCCGGTGATATTGATATCAAGTTCAACTTCCCAATTGGCAATGCCTTGGATGCGATTCCCGGCATCGCTTATGGCATTCCTGACCTGGATGCCACCGTGCGCGCATATATCAACATGACCTCCACGGGCGAGAGCATTGCATGTGTCGAGGCTGATTTCTCCACTGGTAAAACCGTCGAGCAACTCTCAGTCAAATGGGTCACTGCCATCATCATTGGAATCGGTCTCGTTTCTTCAGCACTCATCTCGCTAGCCGGCTACGGCAATGCAGCTGCTCATCTTGCCGCCAACACTTTGTCACTCTTTGGTTACTTCCAGGCTCAGGCTATCATCGGACTTTCCGCTGTTACCATGCCACCAATCGTGGATGCTTGGACGCAGAACTTCCAGTGGTCTATGGGTATCATCCGAATGGGCTGGATGCAAGATATCTTCACTTGGTATGATCGTGCTACAGGGGGAAAACCCGCTCGTCTCTTCGACAATCTCGCTACTGCTTCGGTCCAAGTTGTGAAACGGTCTTTGGAAAGCATCCCTGGTGCTGCAGCTCTGGTCCGCCGTGACTTCGCCTTCTCGAAACGAGGCAACATCGAACTCGAAACCGGCTCATATCTGGTCTACGGCATTCAGCGCGTGGCCTTCCGCTCACATATTGAGACAACGAACCTCTTCCTAACCGCCATTGTCTTCTTCGGCATCTTCACTGTCTTCGCCTGCATCCTGGTCTTCCTCTTCAAGCTCATTCTTGACCTGTGTGCCAAGCAGGCTTGGATCAAGCGAGAGCGCTTCCTCGAGTTCCGAACAGAATGGCGCACTATCCTCAAGGGAATTCTTCTCAGACTCACCCTAATGGGCTTCCCTCCCATCACCATCCTCTGCCTCTGGGAGTTTACCCAGGTCGACTCGGCTGCGCACGTTGTCCTCGCGGTCTTCTTCTTTTTCACGGTTCTGCTCACTCTCACCGCGGCAGCTTTGAAGATTGTTACACTCGCGAGACACAACAACCCAGTGGTTACTCTGTACTCGAACTCGCGAATTCTCAACAAGTGGGGATTCTTGTACATCCAGTATCGAGCTACCGGCTACTACTTTATCGTGCCTCAGCTTGCTTACATCTTTGTCAAGGGCATGTTTGTTGCTCTAAGCCAGAAGAGCGGCGTTACCCAGGCAGTCGCCCTCATTCTCATCGAAGCCGCTGCTCTCATCGCCACCAGCGTCATGCGTCCCTTCATGGACAAGAGCACGAATTCCTTCAACATTGCCATCTTCGTTCTCAACTTCCTTAACGCCATATGCCTCTTCATCTTCACAAATGTTCTCGGCATGCCTCGAATGGGTCCCTCTGTCACTGGCCTCGTTCTCTTCGTCGCCAACGCCGCTTTCTCCCTGATCCTGCTGCTCATGATCATCATATCGAGCGCTCTCGTCTTCTGGCGAAAGAATCCAGATGCACGATACCAGTTCATGGCTGATGATAGAGCTTCGTTCATGAAGTCTAGGTCTTCAACACAGATCGATACCATGACCCAGCTCGACGCGTTGGCGGCCACAGCCCGTGGAGATCTAACTGGTCACTCTCGCCCTGTGTCGAGGTCTTCGTCAGACCTCGTGGCGCCTGTATTTCCCAATGCCGGGACCAAGCATACCTCGACATCTACTCTTTCTTCAAGAAGCCCTCATAAAGACTCACAAATAGATGTCAGGGCAACAGAGCGGTAGAGCACTCTCGTTGACGTACGATGATTTTTCGTCTGATGGAATAAGATAAATTTACATTGTTTTATATTGTAATCAGTGTCTACGCCTTTGAGCGTAGTGTTCGAACATTTCTTGCAAAATCTAGTTTCAGTATTCGTTCTCTGACCTGACGAACTTCTACATATGATAGAGTGCATAGTAATTTATAAATGCTAGTACGATGAAAAACTATGTTCTGACTCTTTTGCTTCTCTCCGAGGGGTATAATGCTTCAATGTGTTTGTCAGAATTATTATCATTAGTTTTATGAGTTTGCTATAGTCCTGTATTTTATCCATGATTATGATATCCCAACCCATTCCGTGTTCTCCTTTATGCTACAGTATGCCTCTCTAAATCTGTATGCACCCCTGACTTCCTTTAGCTGATCCATTCTGGCTTTACCCCCAAATCATTCTCATCAATGAACCGCGCCCTTCTTCTGTCTCTTTTCTCCCTTTTCGCTCTCCAGAATGCGTCATCGTCATCATCATCTGTGCTATCTTGCTCAACGGCAACATTCGTACGAGGAACATTAGATCTATTGTCTTCCCAGTTACCGAGGGACATTCTGTCGTCATTCTTGCTTGCTTTTGCCGGAATTGCTTGGCTCACAGCTTTGGAAACTGGTCTGTACCGACTTGGAAGACCAACCGTGTTGCGTTCTGATGGTGCCACTGAAGCTGCATATCTCCCGGGCTGTTGATAAACGGACCTTGCGTAATTTGATGGGGCATAATTCGACTTTGCATAGTTCGAAGGCGCATAAAGGGACATCGCATACGTCGATCCGGCACCGGGAGGCCCCATGTTCATGACCGACTGCTGAGATGAGAAGGCATTCCATGGTCGGTTGCTTCTCTGGTTCATGGTCGCCATGGATCTCAGAACCTCAGTCTGAGCCTGCAAGAAGTTGAACACCTCTTGGTTGGAAGTAAGTGGGGGCAGCTGAGGGACGGCAACCGGAGTTTGAGGCGTGGAAAAGGTCATTGGGGTCTGCGTCCCTGGCAGACCAAAAGAACGCGCTATTCCGACTGGCTGAGTCGCTGCCTGGCCCCAGTTGAAAGCCTCGTTGGTGTCAGGCAGAGGCTGGAAGCCGGTACTTGGGGGCGCACGACGCGCCTTCTTGGCACGCTCCTCGCTCGCTATCACGCCGACCAAACCACCTGGGATGAGTTGCTGGTTGTTCAGGGGCCAGGCAGTTTGGGGTGCCGCTGCGAATATATCTTGCGGAAGGCCCCTTGCAAATGCAGGCATTGGTGTTCGTGAGTTGTGTCGCATGTTGTCAAGATGGAGGAGCTGCGAGATGGACTCTCCCCTCGTCTGGCCAAAGTTGATGATGGATGGAGCTTTACTGGTTGACCGTCGCTGGATCTGCAGTAGTGCTAAAGGTACATCCTCATCTTCATCTTCGTTGCCATGCTTTGGGATGTTGTCTTCTCGCAATCCTTGAAACGTCTTGAACGACCTCATGGACCACGACGAAGAGATGCGCGAGTGACCACGCAATGGTGGGAGATCAGGCCCATTTGTGCTCTTCATCATCTGTTGTCGATAGCCACCATCGAGATACGCCTGCTGCTTCTTGCGCTGCGCTTTCTGTCTGTTCACAGCCTCGGTATCGTCAATACAATCGTAGTCTACTTTATCGTCGTCCTCTTCGCCGCCGTAGAAGCGCCTTTCAGCTTCTTCTCGGGCCTTGCGCTTTTGTAGAGCTTCGAACTCGGCCGCTGTCATGACCTTGCCATGGCCGATTCGGGATGTAGGAGGAGATCGCGGAGGCTGTGCTTTTACCTCCCCAGTCTCGGATACTGAATCTAGTAGCGGAACATATAGATCGGCGAGATCTTCTAGACCTTCGTGGATCCGGTGTATTGGCCTTGGCCTTGGCCTTGTCGTTGGAGTACGGGAGGCTAGGAATAAAGGCTCTGTATCTGGAGAAATTGGTATATTTAGGCTATCATCATTGATGAATGGCCACCGCGGAGCATGGCCGGCTGTTGGGCCGATGATTTGCTCAAACTCGGAGAAGTCGTGCTCTGTGCGATCGTTTTGGTTATCTTGAGCATTCCATGGCTGTGAGTAGTGCTCGATGATGCCAGCGTTGGACGAGAATCTCAGCGTTGAAGGACCATTTGGTGTAGTCGGAGAGACGGCCTGAATGTCGCTCGAGGTGCGAACATTTGTGTCAATCGGCTCAAGGTATATTCCCGATTTAATAAGCGGTCGAATCTTAGCGAAATCTAGATCGAGAGGACTGGCTCTGTGCAGAGTCGACGCCGTCACATCCATGCTACGACCTTGGGCATGGCCATGTCGGCTTGACAAGGACAGCGATTTAGTATCGTCATGGTTCAAATGACTGCGTGATATCGTGCTCAAAGACATGGAGGGCAGATGTCGGTTAAGCACGAGTAAGGAAAGGATAATCACAGGACCGAAGAGTCATGGGGAGATTGGCAGTCGCTGAAGAATTATCTTCAATCTGTCATCATGGCCAAGACATCCCTTGGCTCAGAATTCTCCCTTAAAGGGATGTTGTCTGCCTTGGAGAGCCTCAATGTCTCAGCCTCGAAGGGAGAGTGAGACTCCCCTGAGTAACTCGACGATAAAAGTGGTTGGCATGCTTAAAATAAACATCACCGTTTCTTGGAACCTTGAAATCATCTTTAAACTCTTGTTCTCCTTGGATTGAATTTACCTCGTATAGATAATTACAAATCATGTATGCTCACCGTAGTAACTCCTTAATGGTGGAAGTAAGTTTCGGCAGCCCAGCTTACACGCTCAGGACAAATCTCTCAATTGAAGGCGCCAATGGTGGACATATAGATAAAATGCTGCAAGATACGCAGCATGACCATATTATATGAGGCTATCCACAGGCTTTGTTTTTAGTGACAGCATTGACTGTGTTGGTGGTCTCCTCGTTTTGCTGGTCCCGGCCGGTATATCCCGCTTCTATGACCACTGGAACGGGGAATTGCCGATGAAGGAACCTGGGAATGCGCTAGATTCCGATTTAGCGCCCTGGCCCGACATCAACAACTGCTGGTATGGTCTCCTCGACTTCCATAGAGCCAGCTCGTAATGATCGATAGTGAGGGCTCATAGTATTTGAGAAACGTTCCACCGGGCTACGAACAAAGTTCACATACGATAAAGTGCCAGTCGACGTGCCACCATAAGGCCAAGAAATTTGTTTAGACTCCAGACTACGGTACATAATTGCCGATGACACTTTATTAAAGTTTACTGAAACAAGCGATTGTAACATAGGAAATTACAAAGATGTCATTACTAAATCACCTTCCTGAAAACCGTCACTTAGAATTATCTCAAAGTTTGAGCCATTGCTGAATTGGCCAGACCGCTGTAGGGACTCGTATGATGAGAATTTTATAGACTCAAGTAGATTCGCACTAACACCCGCATCAACCTTATTTTCCGTATTGACTGCGACACCCAGATACTTCCTCATACTATCTCACATCGTCCTCGTCTGCGCCCATGTTGAAGATGCTCACTTGCAGACCCTCTCGAAGGTCTCGTTCAGCTTTCCACCACATTTCTGAATCTGATGAGCCTCATACTCAAGGCTAGCATAGATCTGACATCCTTCACCTCCCATAATCCTGCCAGTTTCCTCGCTGCCTCCGTACTTGAGAACCCTGGCAGCCATTCCGGCGGCAACGGCTTGATTCCTGGTAGGGTCGTTCAAAGCCGTGCCATTGTTGAACTTAGCTGCTCCTGCAACTGCAGCGTAGCCAAGACGGCGCGCGTACAGAAAGCTGATCTGTTCATCGATAGCATCGATGAATTTGCGCGCACATGCGAGAGCTTCGTCGGGATCAGTGGACTTGCAAGCTGATGCTGCAACAGGAACATCGTCCAGACAGGTGACATTGTACGGATATGCTGTGCTGTGAGCTGATGAAGCAGAGCCGGGGTAGTTGTCCGCGGTGGCGTTGATGGATGGCTTCTCAATGCATCTTGTGAGTTTCGCAGAGGGTGGATGACAGGAACCTGTTGCTGCAGCTATGCAGAGCGCGAGGGCAATGTATAGAGGGGATGTTGACTGCATACTTGATGTTTGAGTTAGAATATAAAGAAAAGGAAAAGAAGAAAATATAAAAGTAATAAATAAATATAATATAATTAATAAGCAA